>CM044557.2:600000-1049903 GCA_024416835.2 Perccottus glenii
ATTCTGCCTGAATTTAAATTGTCTTGCGGTAATAGATTTAAGTTCTATATTTTTCCTGACTCACGCTACTGAAAATGGAAGAGTTCAGTAGCAGTATGCAGTTTACTCTCACGGCCAAAAGGAAGGATGGACAAAGACGAGAGATGCACACGGAATCCGCTCTCCTGTCGTCCTCAACGCAGGTGTGTGCAGGTTTGTCCGGTGGCCACACCAACTCTCTCTCCCGACTGGTTCTGAGGTGAATTAGCGTAGACGCGGCGCTAGCAACTTAAGCTTTAGTTTAGCTTTTCCAGCTCACTTATCAGAAAACTATTTAGACTCACCCCCAGGCTGTGCAGGTTATTACAATTGAATATATTTAGACTTTTTGTTCAAAATATTTACCCACTTCATACTTGCCTACCTCGTAAAATGGAAAAAAAAAATTATATAGATATTTCAGTCGGGTCCATAAATACTGGGACATCGCCAAAATTCTAATCTTTTTGGCTCTATACACCACCACAATGGATGAAACAAACAAGATGTGGTTTACCTGCAGACTTTTAGCTTTAATTTGAGGGTATTTACATCCAAATCAGGTGAACAGTGTAGGAATTACAACAGTTTGTATATTTGTTATATAAGTAATTGGACAGTTGGCTGCTCAGCTGTTTCAGTTTCAGGCAGTATTACATGCTCATATTCAGCCAAATGCTTCAGAGCTCATTGGACAGCGCTTCACAGTGCAGATGGACAATGATCCGAAGCATACTGCGAAAGCAATCAAAGAGTTTGTGGTGTCGTGTGGAAGAAAGAAGCCAATTCGTTTATGAAAACCGTTGAACAATTTATCAGAACGTGTGCATAATTGTTAAGTCAGTACAAACATAGCCGCATGAGCACATCTCAGCAACACTCTTCTTTCCTTCTACATATCCATCTCTCTAGCGCATGTACACCCTCTAGCGGCATGGAACAAGTATTACAGAACATAACATTTCCTCTCTCTGTAAAACAGTACATTCTCCTTAGTAAGTAACAGTAAGAAAATGTGACACAACCTGAACAATAACAAGCATTTTCATTCACTATTAGAATTTGTTATCTTAGCAGTATGTGAAGCTACATGACTTAATTATAACCCTTGAACGTAGTCAGTTGCATAACTATGTTAAGGCATAACATAGTCCTTGTGCCAGTTAGGTTTGTATCTAGCACGTGGTTGTTTTGGAGACTCTGGGGTGGCGCGTTTTTCAGGAGAAGCACCATTGTTTGAGTCATTTTCAACGGCTGGAGGACAGTAGGCAAGGTGAGTAGCATTCCAAACTTTTCCATCACTCAACAAGAACGAATGTGCACCTACATTTTTTTTCACAGTCTCTGGAGCAGTGAATCTTGGATGTGCTTTTGGAACATGTTGAGGTTTCCTTACCCTCACTCTCTCACCAGGCCGAAAAGACGGTACCCGTGCACCACGTTTGGAGTCAGTGTAGCGCTGCATTTTGGTTTGTCTTTTTTTAACAGTGTCTCGAGCAAACACATGCATTGCTGAAGTGTTTGGTGGCAATGGCAGAATGTCTAGTTTAGTGCGCATTTTCGGTTATACAGAAGTTCATACGGAGATGTAGCAGTGGTAGCATGTGGTGTTGCACGGTAAACTTGAAGCCAGTTTGTAACAGTGTGTTTCCATGGTTGTGACTGTTGGATGGCAGTTTGAATGCAGGATCTGAGAGCACGGTGAAATCTTTCAATGGCACCATTTGCAGCTGGATAGTAGACAGATGTTTTGCTGTGCGATATGCCTCGTGACTGAAGGAATGAGGCAAAAGCTGCAGAGGTAAATTGTGTACCATTGTCTGTTACTATATTTTCAGGATCGCCATGTCGACTGAAAACTGAAGACAGAAAGTGAACAACATCTTCTGTAGTGGCAGTACGTGAAAAGGCAAGTTCAGGCCACTTGGAATAATAGTCAGTGAGAGTGATAGCAAAGCGGCAATCCGGTGCAGCAGTCTCAAAAGGTCCAACTATGTCAAGTCCAAGTTTTCTCCATGGGCCATCAGGTAGTGGCACAGGTTGGAGTGGAGCAGGCCGTGCACAAGCAGTTTTATCATTGGACTGACAGAGAATACATGAGGATATTGCTGCATGTACTTGAGTGTCTATTTCAGGCCACCAGTAGAGGTCTCTCAGGCGCTGTTTTGTGCGGACAATTCCTTGGTGACTTTCATGAGCCAGTAAGATCAAGTTTTGACGTAATGAAAGTGGTGCAATAAGCCTGGAACCACGAAGGATGTAGTCATCTTTAGTTGAAAGTTCATCTCTTATTTTGTAGTAAGGTGCAAGCGTGACATTTATGGCTTTAATAGTAGCAGGCCAACCTTTCAGAATTTGTGCACGCAAAGCAGACAGTTCGGGGCAAGTAGCACAAGCAGTGTCAAATTCAACTACAGGCAGAGATGACAGTGTAGCAGATATTTGTGCAACCATGTCAGGTTCAGTATCAGGTTCAATGTCTGTGGACAAGGGTAAAGGAAGGCGTGAAAGACGGTCGGCAGTGTAGTTTTGTGAACCTGGTCTGTATACAACATTGTAATCAAAGCAGAGCAGACGCGCAGACCAGCGGGCAATGCGCATTCCAGCACGTCCCATACCTTTTGTACTGAGCAGGGTCGTCAAGGCTTGGTGGTCTGTGCGGAGAGTAAAGCGTTGTCCCCATAAGTAAGTTCTCCATTTTTCTGTAGCCCACACACATGCCAAAGCTTCTTTCTTGACTGTGGAGTATTTACGTTCTGTACAGGTAAGCGTACGTGAGGCGAAAGCAACTGTTTTTTCTGTGTTGTCAGGTTGAACTTGAGTGAAAACAGCTCCTAAACCATAATCACTCGCATCAGTGGAAATGACTACAGGTAAAGCAGGGTCAAACAGTGTAAGTGCGGGGCTGTTAACTAGTAATTTTTTTACTTCCTCAAAACTGTTCTGTGCCTCAGCAGTCCATATAAAAGAGTCTTTGTTGATGGCACATTCTCTCATTGGAGCTACAACTGTTGCAAAGTTAGGCAAGAACTTTGAATACCATGAAACGAGTCAGAGGAATGACCTGAGAGTAGCAGCATCTGAAGGAGAAGGAGCTTTAGTTACTGCATCAATGTGTTCCTGGTCTGGAAGAATGCCATCTGCACTAATGACGTGACCTAAGAAGCGTAAGCAGTGTTTTCTGTAATGGCACTTGTTGTCATTCAACACCAGTCCAGCGTCTTTCAGCTTGCATAGGACTGTGTCCAAGTTGTGGTCATGCTCATGTAGAGTTTTACCGTAGACAATGAGATCATCCAAATAGTTTTGGACACCAGGAGTATCTTTAAGGATTTCAGCCATCATTTTTTGAAATGCAGAAGGGGCTGATGCAAGTCCATACGGCACTCTACAAAATCTGAAAAGTCCGTTGTGTGTAATAAAAGCAGTAAGGTCTTTGCTTTCTTCATGAAGAGGTAGTTGATAGTAAGCATTGGCCAGGTCTATTGTAGAGAAGACTTTGGCACCATGTAGGTTTGTGAATAGCTCATCTACATGAGGTAACGGGTAGCAGTCTGTAATCACAGCTTTATTTGGTTCACGTAAGTCTGTACACATCCTTATTCCACCCGTTTCGTCCAGTCACAACAATTGGCGAAACCCAGGGAGAAGCATCGATTCTTTCAATCACTCCTGCTTTCAGAAGACGATTGAGCTCGGCTGAAACAGAAGCTCTTACTGCAAAGGGCAGGCGTCGCAGTTTTTGTCTCACTGGTTTAACAGTAGGGTCCAGTTTTACCTTATGAACAAAGTTGTTCACACAGCCTATTTCAGGAGCAGGCACGTTCAGAATAGGTGCAGATTCTGTACTCATCACAGGAAAAGGGTGGTTATCTTGTGGTGGCAGGACAGTGTCACCTTTAATGCATAAGTCCAGAGCTTTTATCAGATCTCTTCCTAGTATAGGTGTACCTCTTTTGACTACGTAGAAGGTCTCTGTGGATGATGCATTTCCTCTACTCACTTTCACACGGAGGCAACCCAGCACTGGAATTCTTCGCTTTGTGTATGTTACGAGTTGTACTTCAGGACGCTGGAGTGCTGTGTCACTGAAGTATTTCTCATAGGTGTGGTAGGGCATAATAGACACTGCAGATCCTGAATCCACTACAAGATTCAATTCAATGTTTGAAGAGGTAGCAGTGCAAGCGGAAATACCACAGCGTATTTTCTTTGGTGCATGGCCAGCATCTCTTAAGTACAGCACAGTGACTGTTGATAAGCGTATCTCATGCACATCTCTTGTCTTAGCAGAACGGCAAACATGAGCATAATGACCAATTTTTGAACAAAACTTACATTTTGCCTTGGCGGCAGGACACTGTGGATAGCTTGCCAGGTGTTTATCTGAGCCACACCTGAAACAGCTCTGAGCAGGTGAAGCGGTAATGTCTGTAGGCTTACTTGTACGCCTGTTGAGCTGACTTTTCTTTTTAGGCCTATAAGGATGCTGTTGTACTGCTTGTACTGGCGCTGGTTGATCTGTTACCATAGTTTTAGCTTGATGAGCAGCAGATTCCAGTTGTGTAGCAAGTGTGATTGCTTTATCCAAGGTCAAATCAGGTTCAAGCAAAAGTCTCTCTCTGATGCAGGAGGTACTCACGTGTTCGATTAGTTGGTCACGGATCATTTCGTCCATCTTATCCTCAAAACCGCATTTTGAAGCAAGATCACGTAAAGCAGCCAAATATTGCACAATACTTTCATGTGGTGCTTGTTTTCTTTTTCTGAATGCATGTCTTTCCACCACGACATTTACTTTTGGGGTAAAGTATTTTCCCAAAGCAGTGACGGCAGTCGCCATTGTATCACCTGTGTCTGGCAAGGAGTAGAACAAACGTTGTCCCTCGGCTCCCAAACAGTGTAGTAAAGTGGCTCGTTTGCGCCCTTCAGGCCAGGCATTTCCCGTTGCATTTATTACCAGCAAGTAATTGTTAAACATTCGCATCCACATCTCGAACGGCATGGTCGGCTCTCCCGGACACGGCAAAAAGAAAGACGGCGGTGGTACGTTAGCAGACATGTTGGCTTCGTACTTCTGAAGAAAAAAACTGAACAAACTCACGGCAGGTTCACTCGTCGCCAATTTGTGGTGTCGTGTGGAAGAAAGAAGCCAATTCGTTTATGAAAACCGTTGAACAATTTATCAGAACGTGTGCATAATTGTTAAGTCAGTACAAACATAGCCGCATGAGCACATCTCAGCAACACTCTTCTTTCCTTCTACATATCCATCTCTCTAGCGCATGTACACCCTCTAGCGGCATGGAACAAGTATTACAGAACATAACAGAGTTTTTTTAAGGGAAAGAAGTGGAATGTTATGCAATGTTCAAGTCAATCACCTGACCTGAATCCTGAATGCAAAGAGCATGCAAAGAAGAACAAGAAGGAACTGAAGACAGTTGCAGTAGAGGCCTGGCAGAGCATCACCAGGGATGAAACCCAGCGTCTGGTGATGTCTATGCGTTCCCGACTTCAGGCTGTTATTGACTGCAAAGGACTGCAAAGTTTGATTTATGATTGTTAATCTGTCCCATTACTTTAGGTCCCTTAAAAGGTGGGAGGCACATATACAAACTGTTGTAATTCTGTTCACCTGATTTGGATGTAAATACCCTCAAATTAAAGCTAAACGTCTGCAGTTAAGGCACATCTTTTTCGTTTTATTTCAAATCTATTGTGGTGGTGTATAGAGCCAAAATTATTAAAATTTTGTCAATGTCCCAATATTTATGGACCTGACTGTATATAAAAAAAATTACGAGACACACCGGCTCAGACATTGCCCAGTTAAACCATGTCTTTCTCAAGTATTGGGGAACCAGAGCACCTTGATGAGAAATGGGCTACTGGAACAAAAAAGAAATGGGCGAGATGCAAGAACTTGATAAGGATAACACATGAGCACAGCACAGAAGGGTAAAAACACCAGCTGCTGTCACTCAGGACTGCAAAACCAGACAGACCAATCTGCACTTCCTGGATTGATTACTAGAAAGCTTACAACTCAATGCCACATACATGGATTGCGGAATGCTTGGAGGTGTACAACATCAACAGGACTCTAAGAGCATTAATTGCAAACTTGATGAGGCGGTTGAAGACCACAGTTGCATTTGAATGAAATGTCACCACTAAGATTCTTTTTGATCACTAAAATGTACCACAGAGAACAAACACCATAGCAGGTTAAAACATTTTTATTAAAACAAAGTAAAAAATCTTAGATAAAAAGGTAAAAAAGCAATCTTAGATAAAAAAAAAAGGTCACAAAACAAGTTATTCTTAAAAAAGGCAGACTGCTGAGCAGGCAGTCTGACAAAATAAAAGAAAACACGGTTTACTGAACGAGAATGGAAAGTCCTCTGTCCATTTAGGCTGAGTGAGAAAAGTCTTGTTCGGCAGGCCTGTGTTTACAGTTGGGCTGGGCAATGCCCTAGCACCCTCTCGTGTCCCAAAACGAAGGATAAGTCCAGTTCTCCGGGTTCACCCTCTGCCTTTGTGGTGCCTCTGCGACCCCCAGCTGTCCTCCTGCCGGTCACCCTGTTGCAGGCACGAGCTAAGAACACACATACACAAAAAAAACCCAGCTCAGCTAACCACACAAACTAAAAACACACACAACATGCAGTGGTTAGGCAGGATACGGCCCTTTACTTATCAGTTTCTACAGCGGTGTACCCGGCTTCTTCCCTCCAACCTCGGGTCTGCAGCAGCACTGCGTGGCAGGGTCTCCTGTGCTGGTCTCGGCACCGTCCACTCTTCCCCTGTAGCGGTGAGGCGGAGCTGTAAACACAAACACGGCCTCAGCAGCGAATTCGACACATTTAACTCTTAGTTCTCAGCCGGGCAGTTGTATACACATTCCTCTACTTAGCTGTTTAGTGAGCGTTGTGCAGTTCCTTACTCTTTGTTTCTCCGTCCGTCTCTCCCCGTCCTTCCACGTCCTGCCTTTCCTCGCACTCCGGCTTCTCCACTTGCTTCCGTCACCAGCCGTTCCTTCCCCGCCGTCATTCCTCGACCTTACCAGCCTCCATCATCCGGCTTCCTGGTCTCGGGTCGCCCCGGGCTTCCTTCTCTGCCCTTTTGTTCCTCGACCTACCAGTTCCCGCCCTCGGACTTACTGGGCCCGGGTCGCTCGCGGCCTCCGTTCCATCCTTTCTTTCCGTCCCCGTTCCTTCCTCCCCTCCGTCGTCCTTCGTTCCTTCCTGTTCTCCTCTTGTTCCCCCCCTGTTGTGCTCCTTTGTCGTTCTTCCTGTCGTGCTTTTAAACAGAGTCCGGGCTCGTCCTATTGGTCCCCGTCGTTGCTCAGGTGGGATGGGGTGTATCCCAATTTAAAGTAAAAAAAGTCAATTGGCCTTAAAGGGGCCTCACACACAATTTAACACCGGACATACGACACCCCGTGACATGAAACACCCCTAAATATTCACTGCTCAGCTGGACTCGCCCATGGAGTTTATGGCATTGAGGCACAAAACAAGACAAAAAGAGACCCTTCCATGAGCAGAAAATGACAGATAAATACTTCAAGATGAAAGATTACATTGTTTTTTGCTGACAACCAAACCACATGAGGCTTAAATATTTGAAGAAAGTACATATTTGATGTGTGACTTTTAAGTTTACATGTCACTACAATCCAGATTCAGTGGAGGCGAGGGGGGGGGCATCTGATGAGTCTGATACTTTTATTGCCCTTTTGCAATATACGTTTACCATAAGCAAAAAATAGAAAATATATAGACAGCAAATGCCCTAACGCTGTAACAGGCTCTGTGTTTAGCCACAGCGGGACCAGCTCCACACTAAGCAGGGAGAGCGTCTTCGAGCTCCCAGCCTCGAAAAAAAAGGAGTATGAAAGGGATTTAGTGAGACAGACCGAGATGTGTTGGACCGCTGTCTACTTTTAATATTGTGTTTGAGAAAACGTTGGATCAAATTCAAGCCAACCATTTGCGCCAAACCATGGGCTCACTGGTCTCTTGTGACCAATGATGTGGCAGCACAGGAAGAGGCGGGTTTTTAATTTGACAAAAGCAACAAGTGTCCTCTTTGTTATCAACATGGTTACACTGAAATTAGAAGTGCTTTTAAAAGTGAATTCAGAGTGCTGCCCATGCCACATGCACTCATGCAACTCCATACCATCAGAGTTGCAGGCTTCTGAACTGAGTGCTGATGACAACTTGGGTTGTCCTTGTCCTCTTTAGTCCGGATGACATGGAATCCCAGTTTTTTCAAAAAGAACTTCAAATTTTAATTTGTCTAACCACAGAACAGTTTTTCCCTTTGCCACAGTCCATTTTAAATTAGCCTTGGTCCAGAGATAATGCCTGCGCTTCTGGATCATGTTTAGATATAGCTTCTTTTTTGACCTATAGAGTTTTAGCTGGCAATAACGAACGGCACGGTAGAATGTGTTCACCGACAATGTTTTCTGGAAGTATTCCTGAGCCCATGTTGTGATTTCCGTTAGAGTAGCATTCCTGTATGTGATGCAGTGCCGTCTAAGGTCCCGAAGATCACAGGCATTTAGAATGGTTTTCAGGCCTTGACCCTTACGTAAAGAGATTGTTCCAGATTCTCTGAATCTTTAGATGATATTATGCACTGTAGATGATGATAAATTCAAACTAGCAATTTTTCTCTGAGAAACTCCTTTCTGATATTGCTCCACTATTTTTGCCGCAGCATTGGGAAAATTGGTGATCCTCTGGCCATCTTGACTTCTGAGAGACACTAGGGACACTTTAGAGTTGCCAATTAACCTATACATGTCTTTGGCCGGTAAGAGGAAGCCGGAATACCCGGAGAGAACCCACGGTAACATGTGGAGGACATGCAGACTCCTCACAGAAACAAACGACAAACTAAAATTTTCACTTCCTATTGACTTTTTCCACATATTTGGGACGTTGCTATGGCAACACATTTATAGATGGGGGTGGGTGTCATTTTATGTTCCTCATGACAAAAGAGATGTGTGTACCAAATTTCATGTCTCTATGACAAACTAAATTCTTGGGTCCCATTATAAGTTTGTAGGGGGCGCTGGAGAGCCATTTCTAAAAATAACCCTTTTATTTACATATTTTTGTGTTCAGGTCATGAATGTGCACAAACACCTTTTTGGGTCCAACTTGATCCGAGAAGGCGTTTGAGAGTTAAGAGACATTTTATTTTCACAAAAATGGCCACCTTGGTACAGGCTTGCCACACCCATACCCGATAAGATATCAAAAACAAAGTCACAACTTTGGTTGGCAAACGTGTCTAGATGGTACTCACCAAATTTGGGGCCATTTAGATTAAAACACAATGAGTTGCATCTTTTTGCGCAGGGGGTGCAATTTAGGTGGCCGTGCATTTCACCCCACATGGCGGACTTCCTGTTGAGTTTAGGGTGTGGCTGTCATAGACTTTTCTGTTTGCCCTGAGGTGTTCTATGGATGTACCAAGTGTTGTATTTCTACATTGGAAAAATTTACTTTCATTTTCCATAGGCCCAATGTTTTTTGACATTTCAAGGGGTCGCCACTGAGTCATTTTTTGGGGGGGGGACTTCAAATACATACAATCTTTGCCGGCCTTGAATTCTGGGACCAATAACAAAGACTTTTCGTGCATGTTTACTGGGTCAAATTGAGGATCATTTTGCAGAAAAAAATAAAATAAAAAATTAACTCGAGCAAAAGCAATAGGCCCAACAACAACAAGTAGTTTTGACTTGACAAAATGGAATAAGGTTTTTATTCTTAAATCTAGCATTATAAGACAAATTGACTATAAATAAGACAAATATACTTGTTAAGATTTGGTATTTTTGCAGTTTATGGATTTGTGCTGCCTTACATTTTGTATTGTTTGAATTTATGTTTTTGTCCTCTTTGGGGGTCATAACAGTATGAGACAATTTATACAAAAACAAACAGTTCTTTGAAAGTAGATGGAATTTCTTCACTGGGATGGTTGTGAGGTGGTTGGAATAAAGATCAGTACCTCCAAGTTCAAGGTGACGTATCCTCTTCAGATTGGTGGAGAGTTCCTGCCTCTGTTCACAAGTGAGGGAAGGATGGTACATCCCTTAGGAATGTATTAGTGTAATTGAGTGGTTGTGGCTCTTTTGTCCCAAAACAAACCCAGGGACAACCTCATATTGTGGAAATATGTCCATATTTAAATGAAGCATTTTAATATATTTTATTGTATTATTGCTATGTGATTTTTGCTTTGGTTTATTTATTGTGTAATTTCCTTTGGGTATTGTTCTAATGTATTTATATATTTTATACTGCAAATGTTCTCATTTTTTAAATGTAAAGCCCGTTGGTCTTCCTTTTGATTTTTGTAAAAAATAAAGATTGATTAATAAAGATTGATATTGCTCTGTAGCACAGAGATGTTCTTGCAGAGGTAATTAGTCCATGCAGCCATTTGTTGGAAGTAATATTTATATATTTCTTGAACATTTTGAATGAGGATTATGACGTGTAACAAAAGACACTACTGAACAGTGGCTTTTTTTAGTCCAAATTAGAACTTTAATGCACAAAATGACCGTGAGCTCCATAAGAGGAGAGAGTCAGGTGTTGTTCAAATCAGTAGCAAAACGTGCCCATCCGACCAGGGCCTTTACACACTCGCACACGGACAGTATAAGGTCTCAGAGGGAGATACTTTGTGTGTCAAACTAAAAGGCACCACTGCAAACACACACACACATGCTGCTCCACACAACAGTACACAACAGCTGATCAGCAACAATAACAAGAACGCACAATCACACGCTCATCATCGACACCATTTTATAAACGAAAATAAACTGCTCAACAGCTGTTATTACCACTGACCTCATTCCATTAGGTGGTTGCATAGTAAATGCATAGAGGTCAAACTCTTTCTAGAGAAAAAAGCCTAATTTAAAAAAAAAGCCTAAGAATAATCTCTATTATTGAATTGACAAGGTCCTAGTCCAGATGCCATTGCTTTAACCTTTTCTTCAAGATGACCTTCACAGACACACAAGGGACTATTGTAATTTATTTATTCACATTTTTTATGAGGATTAATCCCTGAGATGAATCATCTCGTTTTCGAGGGGGTCCTCTTACTTACATTCATTTACTAGGGACATGTATGTCTTTGGACGTTGGGAGGAAGCCGGAGTACCTGGAGAGAACCCACGGTAACACGTGGAGGACATGCAGACTCCTCACAGAAAGACCGGAGTCGGCCGAGATTGTTTGAGGCGACCGGGTTTTGAACTCACAACCTTCTTGCTGTGAGGCAGAAGTGCTAACCACTCTGCCACGTGCACCCTGCAACACTCACCAGTAATCCCCAAGTGTGAATGAATGACGAGCAAAGCACCTGCAAGTGTGTGGCCAAGTGCACTATCCCGGCATCGATAGGGACCCGGCTTACTTGTAATTGCTTAGATATAAAATAAATGGAGGTCAATGTGAAAGTGAAAATATTTATTTTTGGCATTAGGAACGAGCAAAACTTTATATTATTGCCCTATTTCAGACCGTGTTGTTGTGGTAGTCCACCAAAAATAGGCATACATTACAATACATTGAAACTAGGCACCAGCACCTAAATATATGGTGCAACAGCGCCCCCTACAGTGTGACACAAAACTCGTAATGGAAGGCTGCAAAATTTTGTTTTTTGGATACAGAGGAATTTGCCACAAATGTCTGCTAGTCACACCGATCAAAAATACATACACAATATATTTATTCTTTTATAACTTGCATATACTTTTTAAATTTGTCATGACAATTTTAGATTTTATTCTGTAGACGTGCCTTAACAGATCAAACTTTCACAAGTGTGAGTTTCTAAAATTTTTTACCCATACATTTTCTCCCTGTGACTGCGTAGGTTTCCTCCGGGTGCTATGGTTTCCACTACAAATAAAGACATGTACAATAGTCCTCCACAAAGAGATTTGTAATCTCAGTGGGACTATCCTGGTTAAATGGTTAGGTTAAAGGTTAAATAATAACTGGTGGTTAAAGACACAACATACATCCATGCTCAGGACTTTGAGAAGTCCTAAGCATCTGACACGTGACTGTGAATCAAACTCTGATTGGGTAATTCCCCGTTAGTTCCCACCATTGATAGTATTGTTCCCACAGAAACACAGTAGCACTGGATTTATTTTGGCCACTAAAGGCCTAACCAAAGAGAGCAGAGCTTACATCTCCTACCCCGCCAAAAAAACACTAATAAGTTTGACAGCTGTACTTTACTGTTCATGGGCATTAACACTTTCATGTCTAAAGCAATTTTAAGGTCTAAAGTAAGGTCATTAAAAATAATAATTATTATTATAATTATATATAATTATTATAATAATTTGACATGAATTTTTTAATGTTTTATAACACTTAAAAAGTTAGGCCTTCTCTGAAGGCGTAGAAGTCCTTGACAGTTCCCCTCTGGTTCAAATGCCTTAAGTCTCATCTGAGCCCAGGGTTTCAGGACTCACAGCATTAAGATTATTAGTTTGAATTAATATCTGAACCACAATTAATGACAAAATTATTTTTGTCATTAATTATTTTATTATTATTATTTTGTCAATTATTTTTAAACATAATCTTATCACACTTTCTAAGGACTTACCTTCACCACACCTGCCCAACAAAGAATCTTCTACTGTGAGGGGCTTGTTCACAGAAAGGTCAACAATGTTGTAAAACCACAATCAGAGGAACAGCTGAGTAAATACTCACTAAGATGGAACACTTAACTACTGTTAACCAATCACAGGAGGTTTTTTTTATCATCATTATGAAAATGTATTCATATTTTTACAGGGACACAAAAGTCCTGATCAAAGAGTGCCTAAGGGGCGGCAGTAGCTCAGTGGGTGGAGCGGCCGTCCTTCGACCGGTGGGTGGGCGGTTTAATTCCCGCTAGAAACATCCCAAAACATCATGCTCCCCACAGTTGTTGTGTCCTTGGGCAAGACACTTAACCTACCTTGCCTACAGTGGTGTCAGCTGTAACACTGGTAAAGCGCTTTGAGTGCCTACTAGGTGAAAAAGCGCTATATAAATAAAAAAGGCATCAGTCATAGCAATATGAATCTGGTACATCCCTTGTCACTGGACGCTTTGTTCAGGAATCTTTTAGGAACCTCTTTCATGTGGTTCTCAACTCTACCATGTAATGATCCCATAATATATCTGTGCTAAATGTTTAATGGCAGACAGATCAACAGCGGTCCGTGGTGGCACGCTTTTCCGAGTCAAGTCAGGCCAATGACATAACCAAACCAAATAAGGTTCTTATTGTAAAATGCTGGAGCCAGGTTTATAAGCTAGGCTACAAGTTTCATAAGCTGGCATAGGCCTACTGACATCAGAATGCTATATTGTTCTAATTGTCTATTGTGCTAATAACTAAAATGCATTTTTCATTCATCATTCATTCATTCATTTTCTACCGCTTTGTCCCATTAGGGGTCGTGGGTGACTGGAGCCTATCCCAGCAGCTTTGGGCCTGAGGCGGGGTACACCCTGGACAGTGGCCAGTTAGTCGCAGGGCTGACATTTAGACAGACAGTGACAGACAACCATTCACTCTCACATTCATTCACTAGGGACACTTTAGAGTTGCCAATTGACCTAAACATGCATGTGTTTGGACGGTGGGAGGAAGCCGGAGTACCCGGAGAGAACCCACAGTAACACGTTTTGGGTCGGCCGGGTTTTGAACTCACGACCTTCTTGCTGTGACTAATTATGACTATGACAGATCCAGTCAAAAAAGTGCAATAAAAAGACAGAAATAGAAGATAAAAATAAATAAATTAAACTGTTTCTTTCTCCCAGAGACTTTAGAATCCTATAGCACTCAGCCTCTAGGATTTATTTTCATCATTACGTTGCACCCTTTACTTTGAAGCGGTCTTTTCCTGTTTCCTGTGTGTGCTGCAGCTTGCCGTGTTTGTTAAAACAGCATAACAGCATTGTCTGGAGCAGTGGAGCACTGCGGCAGCCCTCACCGCACTTCTCTTTCTTCGACGACCCTTTTTATTGATTTGTTAAATTTTTGGCCTGGAAATCTGATTTTAGGACGCACAGTGCCTTCAATGGGTGAGTGTCGGCGCAGGAAGGGGCAATAACACCGGGCGAAGGGGATGTCCTTGACTCGGAGGTGGAGTTCTGGATGGACCGTGTAACGGTGACATTAGGGCTGTGATCTTTTTGGCAGGCGGCGGCGGGGATGCAGCACTGACTGAGTCCCGTTATCACGGCCCGAGCATCCCGCCGAGAGAAATGTGGTGCATCCTCAGAGAGGCACCCGAACAGGACCGGGCCAGACTCGACAAGTGTGCGCCACAAGATAAACAAAGGCCCTGGCTATTTGTGGACGCTCTGCTGATAAGACCCAACTGTGAGTCTGTTATCTGTTTGCTTAAGGTTGCTTAGTCATCATTTTGGCCTGCTTTAGTCCTGAGATAGTCATGGTTTTGTCTTTAATATGTATTGGTTTAGACCAGGACTGGGTTTAGTTTTGGGTTAGGCCAGGGTGAATACTGGCTTTAGTCCTGGTGTGTAATCCTGCTGTGGACCTACACTGCAGCTTAGTCCTGACACTCTTTAGTTCTGATTTTGGTCTGGTTTAACTCCTGTTTATTTCTGGTCTTGATTTTGGGTTGCTCTGATTTCAATCGTGGGTTTGGTCCTGATCTTGGTCCAGGACTTAGTCCTATTTTAGACTTGCTTTAGTCCTAGTTAGACCAGGTTTAGTGCTACTTTTGTACTGGTTTATTACAGGATTGGTCTTGTCTAAATCTTGATTTAGTTCTGTTTTAGGTCCAGGTTTACTTCTGTTTTGTACTGGTTTAGACTTGGTTTAGGCCTACATATTTGTTGGTTTTAACCCTTGATTACTTTGTTATAACAACTGAACTGTCTTATTTTCTGATTCTAACAGAAAACAGAAATGATGGCCGAGGATGCTGAGTTATCCGAGTCCCTTAAAAAGGAGGAAGGTTTTTCCAGCAAGCCCGAAGACTTTAAATCCAAAAGTTTACCAATTTTAAATGAAACTGTACTTCATGAGGAGACTTTACTGACGAGCTCAGCGTCATTAGAAGCCGAAGAAAGCGCCAAATTCATCCAACTCCCCCCAAAAGCCAACTCTTCCAGCTTCATCCCCAAACCTGGAAAGTCCGCTTTAAACCGACCTAGTTCATACATGGAAAACACAGCAATTTGCAAAAGAAATAGCATAGCGAGGAGAAAACAAGCTGTTTTTTTCACCTCCAAGTTAGCTAAAATTCGACTGCCTAATAGAAAACACTTGGCCATTTTTCTCCAAGACTCTCGCTGTTTTCTATTTTGCATGTGCTACTTGACATTCATCCAATCGCTAATGGTTTCTGGTTATCTCAGCAGTGTCATAACCACTATTGAGAAGCGCTACAGCCTTCGCAGCTCAGAATCAGGACTTCTGGTTAGCTGTTTTGACATTGGCAGCCTCCTAGTGGTCGTCTTTATTAGTTACTTCGGTGGGCGTGGCCAGAGACCGCGATGGTTGGCAGTTGGCGGAGTTTTTATTGCAGTTGGTGCCGCCCTGTTTTCATTACCTCACTTTATTTCTCCGGCCTATCAGATACAGGAAGTGAATGTATCATCGGCCAATGAGGGACTGTGTATGAACAGCAATCTCAGCCGGGATCACATCGGCACTTCCTGTCCCAGAGAGCAGGAGGGAAACGAACACAACCTGTATGTGGCGCTGTTTATCATCGCTCAGATCCTGATAGGAATGGGGTCAACGCCCATCTACACACTCGGACCCACGTATCTGGACGACAACGTCAAGAAGGAGAACGCCTCGCTCTATCTCGGTAATATGCTCCCCTGATACACTTCAAACTATCAGGGATATGCATTATGTGTTCATAGAATATAAAATGAATATAAAAAAGATGAGATCTAAAGTTCTAGTTGTCATTTTGTCAGGTTACATTTCATATCGATTACATCAAAGACGAAGAAAGCACAAAAGCTGACAAATAGCAACACCAAAATAAACTGAAGAATTTGAAGTAATGTTTTTAGTGTGTCCTAGTACTTTTAGGCCAGCTTCATCTTGTTCACACAGAGATTATGGATAATTAAGCATCTTAACACATTTTTACATGCACTTCCTACCCTTCAGTAAAACCACCCAAACTGCTGTATGTATGTATGAATGTGTCCTGCAAACATATTCTTCTAACCTGTGCTGCATGCTTGAACATAAAGGTCAGGAGAGATTCCCCTGACAGTCATCCGGAGGACATGGGACTATAATATATATAGGTATATACTTTTTGGTACCAATGTAGTCCAATATTGAAATTAGGGCTGTTTCGAATGCCATTTTTTGAGCTTCAAAGCTTAGGTGGCAATCAATATCGAATATTCGAAGCTTCGGTGGGTGGGGCTAAATATATAATAATAGTGTCGGTTTGCATTTGTATCATCTTTCACGACTTCACGTTTCACTCTTCGGTATCGTAAATGTGTTTTTTTGCCGCATGCTACTTACCAGAGTTTGTGAGCGGAGCTGAGCGGGAAGAATTTGCGCTCCACGCTCAAAGTATTTCATAATGACTCCGCTCAAGCTCCGCTCTGGGTGTACAATTTTCCGCTCCTCGCTCCCTCCCCCACTCCGTCCTTATACGTTATCCGTTTTCGCTCCGTTTTCGCTCCAGGGTATTTATTTTTTATTTTTTAATAACACCAGTGTCTGATCAGAAGATGCATGTAGTGAAAACGAAAAACATTACATTAAATAAAATAAATCACAAACTAAAATATGAAGTTAAACAAATTGCCAAACGAAAAAAATAAAGATCTCTTTTAGCCAACTTTTAGCCTATATTAATATTGAGAAATAGGCCTATGAACAGAAAAAAATGCTGGCTGGTTGAACATTAGCAAGCGAAGCTAAATCTCCAGTGCTGCGTAAACAAATGCAAAATATGATTAGAAACATTTTGAGTCCCCCTCCGTCTCCTGACAGTGGTTTGGTCCTGGGACTCCTGGCTCGTGATTGGTAATTGAGCGATAGTGGAGCGTTTTGGAGCGGGAGAAAATCACAACGCTCCAACATTTAAAAAATCCGCTCCTCGCACCTGGCAAAATCACACAACTCCGCTCCTCGCTCCGCTCCCACTCCGCACCGCTCACATACTCTGCTACTTACAGAACTCAGGTGATTTTTCAAACTTGTGGTGCTGTTGTGGTAGGCCAGTTTCAAATCGCATATTTGACACACTGCCTTTGTCTTGTCATCCTCACTTAATTTAAAGTGCTCCCAAACAGCTGAGGTCTTGGGCATTTTGTACCTATTCAGTATGAGATGAAATAAATCACTACGTTCGCCAACGGGCGGTTCAAGCATGAGTGAGAATGAGTCCGCGACGGAAGTCACGTGTTGAAAAAAAATAAAGAATATTCGAATCTCAAAACTGAAAATCGAATGCCACCCCACCGAACGAATATTCGAATATTCGATTATTCTAGTACAGCCCTAATAGAAATACAAATTTGTACTTACTTACTTTATACTTTATTTGTCCCCATAGGGCAATTGGTTTTGCAGCAAGATAAACACAGAACAATCACAGATGCACAAATACAGGACAAAAAACACATAAGAAATACTTAATGTAACAGGCCCTTGTTAAAGTAAATTAAAATCTGACAATTTCCATAATATAGTAAAGTAACGCTTCCATAATTCACCCCATTCAGCAACAACATCATCAAAAACAAGCAATACTATACATATTATAATAATAATAATAATAATAACCCCTTCACTATTCAAAGTCTATCTACTCCTTCGGGCTGAATTTATAAACAAGTTGGCACTCGGGACGAATGAATGCTTATATCTGTTATTTTTAACTCGAGGTAAACTGTACCGAGACCCGGAAGGCAATATCTTGAACTCAGAATGAAGGGGGTGGGAGCTATCAGAGATAACTGCGTTAGCCTTCCTAACTACCTGTCTATCATACAGGACAGAAAGGCTACTCTGCTGGACACCTATAATTTTACTACTGACCTTCACTATATTAGAAAGGGCAGATTTGGCCTTGACAGTAAGACTACCATACCAGCAAATTAATGAGAATGTTAAAACAGACTCAATGTATGATTTATAAAAAAAAGGGTCATAAGAGTCTTGTCAACACAAAATTTTGTTTACGAAGACAAATCAGTCTTTTTTGGCCTCTTTTGCAAAGCATTTCAGTGTTGGAGATAAAAGTTAACTTATTGTCAATCAAACTGCCTAGATACTTATATGTAGAAAAGTGCGTGGTCCTCTGGAGTGAGCAACTACTGCTAAACCAGATCCCAAACCCATTCCCCCACATGCCAAAGTGCTGCTCCAGAAAATTCTTGACCCAAATCAGTCCTGTTGCCTTCAAATCACATGTTTTCCCAGACGTTTTTGCCCCAGTGGCCTTGAACAAGTTGAATTCTAATTTAACTGACAAAGTGAGTGGGTTATGAAAGCAGGGGATGAGGAGGAGGCTTGTGCATTCTTGCTGCCAGGAAACACTCCACACAAGCCAGTGGTGTGCACAGGGCAGCAGAGGGGCAGCAGAACCAAAAAGGGCACTAAAAAGCCTTTGGCTGCATTAGAGAGTTTCTTATGTTATTTTCTTTTAATTTAAATAATTATTTAAATATTTCTGTAACTAGAAATTATTCTTGGTTTAGAGCTTTAAAGGAAGAGTGAACTTAGAAGGCAGGAGACAGTTAAACACAGAAAGATGTATGAGAAAGGGGTCTGGGGTCTCCCCCTGAAACTTTTTAACAGAATAAGTATAATCTCCTGTAATCTGGTGTATTTTCCACAGCTGTTATGATTTTACCATAGACCAAGTACAAGTAAGGGAACTGTTAAGGTTAAGAACTGACATTTTATTTTCTTAAATAATATATAACTATGGACTAGAAACTATTGGTGTGAGTGAGATAAGCCTGCCTTTAATAGGCCCTGCAATTTTGAATTGTTAGTTTTGTATTTAATGGACGACAAAATTAACTTAAAATTAGTTTGTGGTCTAATTATTACAGATATTATTTCTACATTTCAGCTGTTCTTTAGCTTGACCTGTGACCTCTGCTTTCTGCCTCTTTTTGCTCTAATCTGACAGGAATTATAACAGGATGGATAATGTTCTCTGTGACTTGTCTAAGTGTTATTAGCCTTAATGTTGGCTCAAAACATTAACAAAGTGACTTACTGTTTGTGTTCTTGCTCCAAATGTCTCTGAATCCATTTCTGACCTGGTCTTATTCCGACTGTAGTCGGTCTCCAGCCTCAAGTCACTAACCTTTGCATTAATACGGGGCGCTGCGGTACGGTGGTAGAGGGGTTGCCTTTGAAGGTTGGTGGTTTGATTCTCGCTCTCCCTACAGTTTATACTGGTGTTGTGTGGGGTAGAGCCAGGGAAAATTCCCGGTGGGCCGGTACGTTTGTTTGGCCGCGAGGTCCGTTGTTGTCATGGGACTGGGTTGAAATATATTTTTTTTATTTATTATTATTATTACTTTACCGCAGCCGCACTCTTTTTATTTATTATTTTACCGCAGTTCCACTCTTTTATTTAATATTTTCGCAGAGTGCAGCCTGCAAGACAATGATGACGTTTTGACTCCCTGGCCGCCCCTGACACGGCCTTTTTGCAAGTTGCTCAAAATAATTAAAAAAGTCACATATAAAAATGGATAACAGAAAGCGCAAAGCGGCGCTGAAAAGGCCAGAATAAATAAATAAAAAAGCTTTGGAAACTGACGGCCAAATGTTCAAAGCTGAGCACATATTTTCTCAACAAAACAAACGGAGACGACGAGGCGGGTAAGTAAGCTAACGTAGGTAGTTAGGAGCAGTGCAAGATGCTAGCGACCGTGCAAAACAACGTTGTATGTAAACCACCGTTCATGTATCAAAGTTTTTCTTGTAGCTCTTCAGCAGCAGCCTCTAGTACCATTTGCTGCCAACAGTGAAGAGCGAGGCCCAGAAACGTCCCCAAGCACCAGTCATGAGCCCAACACACCAGAATGGGCAGGTAGGATTGTCATTCAGAAGAAATAATTGTAATGAAGGGCCCTGCTCAATGAAAATAATTTTCTTACTTGTTTCCAGTTCAAATATCTAAATATTCTTAATTCAAGATACATTTACAAGTGAAATGGCATGAGAAATTATGTCTTGTTTTCTGGAGAAAAAAAAAAACAACTAAAAATTAAGTGATTTTTTGTTGTTGCTTAAAAGCTAAAACTAAAACAATTATTTTTCTTACCCTATTGGACTGGAAAAAAGACAAAAATACTGTAGAAAACAATGTGCCTATTGCAGACTTATATTCTTAGGTTTTCATTTTATTATTTTAATATAGTCAGTCGGGAACTAAAGTGGGCCGGTCTAAGGCATGAAACTCCAGGGCTGAAAATGAGTCCCAATCCGGCCCTGGGTAGAGCCTTAACCGTCTGTGTGTGTGTGTTGCTGCCACATATCTGTCCGTCTGCACTAGGACAGCGGTGGTTACGGTTGTGTGAGTCCCAGCGCTCTCCTCAAAGTTCAGCCTCTGTTTCCTGATCTGTAAAAATACAAGATCACAATTAGACATTCTCAGTAAACAGCCCTTTATTGTCAGTTTTCATGATCATCAACACCAATAGCTTTTGTTTCAATAATTAGTATTGTGTACAAATTAATTGGGGTATGAAGTACATATATCCAAGCACAATAACTGTCCTCTGAATGCCTAATCTACCAAGACTGTCAACAATAATGAGGTCAACCACAACCCTGGGGCCTTTATAAAGCTTGATTACGCACAAAAAACGTGTGTTTGCCACCTTCCTTCCTAAGCAAACACTGACTATGGTATAGTGTACGCACATTCTGGCACAAAGGCGACCCTCACGGTGAGGCGATGAGATAGGTTAAAAATTATCGTTTGATATGAGTTTGATATTGTTTTATTTCACTTTATTTCTTTCTAAAAACATATCAATTTTATCTGGGTATAATAATTTTAGCAAAAGTATTGACTTAAATAAGATTAAAAAAAATGCTTTTCATAATTTGGCTCAATACTTATTAAAATAAAGTGGTTCATTTTGTTCACGTGTGCCGAAGCCCTTGCATGTTCCTGGAGCGCTGTGGTTCTGGCTCTGCGTCATAGTTATGTTGTGGAGCGCAGTGTAAAGTGAAGCAGAGCTGATCCTGATGTATCTGAGGTTGCATTTATAAAATAACTATTGGGCCTGATCCTGAGCAGCTCCTACAAATGCTTCACCTTAGCATGAGAGTGAAAACAGAACAGAAAACACTTTTCTTGGTCTTTTCTTCACCAGCTCACTGTATGTTACTGTGTGTGTAAGAAATGTTTTTTTATAAAATAGTAGACTTTTTTATTAGGCCCGAGCCGGTGATGACCGGGAGGGCCTATTGTTTTTGCTCAGATTATTTTTTGATCCTAAATTTGACCCAGTGAACATGCACGAAAAGTAATTTTTATTGGTCCCAGACTTCAAGCTCGGCGAAAAATTTATGTATTTGAAGACCCCGAAATAAAATTACAAAAAATGACTCAGTGGCGACCCCTAGAAAAGTCAAAATACATTGGGCCTATGGAAAGTGAAAGTAACTTTTTTCCAACGTAGAAAAATGAAACTTGGTACATCCATAGGACACCTCAGGGAAAACAGAAAAGTCAATGATTTCCACACCCTAAACTCAACAGGAAGTCCGCCATGTGGGGTGAAAGGCGCAGCCACTAAAACCGCACCCTTTGCAAGAAAGATGCAAATCATTGTGTTTTAAGTAAGTAAGTAAGTAAGTATTATTTATATAGCACCTTTCACAGATATAGATCACAAAGTGCTTTACAACGTGCTTACCACTCACCCCATTCACACACATTCACACCTGGGGCAGACAGAGATGGCGGCTGCCACACAAACGGCGCTCAACCTTCTCCGACCACCACCAAACACACCTCTACAGTCACACACATTCATACACCAGTGCTACAGACACTGGAGGCAAGGTGGGTTAAGTGTCTTGCCCAAGGACACAACGACAGTATGAACTGTGGGGCGAGCGGGAATCGAACCTACTACCTTCCGGTTGAAGGACGGCCGCTCTACCACTGAGCTACTGAGCTACTGCCGCCCCTTTAATCTAAATTGCCCCAAATTTGGTAAGTATCATCTAGACATGTGTGCCAACCAAAGTTGTGACTTTTTTTTTTGATATCTTATTGGGTGTGGGTGTGGCAAGCCTGTAACGAGGTGGCCATTTTTGTGAAAATAAAATGTCTCTTCACTCTCAAACGCCTTCTCGGATCGAGTTGGACCCAAAAAGGCGTTTGTGCACGTTCATGACCTGAACACAAAGATATGTAAATAAAAGGTTTATCTTTAGAAATGGCTCTCCAGCGCCCCCTACAAACTTATAATGGGACCCAAGAATTTAGTTTGTCATAGAGACATGAAATTTGGTACACACATCTCCTATGTCATGAAGAGCATAAAAGCCAATGACAACCACCCCCTATCTATAAATGTGTTGCCATAGCAACGTCCCAAATATGTGGAAAAAGTCAATGGGAAGTGAAAATATTAGTTTGTCGTAGGCAAATGAAACTTGGTACACACATCCAGTATGGGCTTATGAACAAAAAAGCCAATGGGGACCACACCTATCTATCACACGGGAAGGCGGACATTTTGAATTGAAAATGTGAACCGACTTGGAATACACCTCTCTTTTAAAAAACAACAAAAAATAGCTGCTTCATTCCACAGACACCAAACTTGGGCAAATCACATGTGTGTCAAATAGACAGGCGTTTTTCTTGTCGTTTTTGCTCGAGTTGTATTTTTTTTATTATAATTTGGTATATATTTTCTTATTATAATTTTTCTGCAAAATGATCCTCAATTTGACCCAGTAAACGTACAACTAAAAGTCATTTTTATTGGTCCCAGACTTCAAGCCTGGCAAAAAATTTATGTATTTGAAGTCCCCGAAAAAAAAAAACGAAAAATGACTCAGTGGCGACCCCTAGAAAAGTCAAAATACATTGGGCCTATGGAAAATGAAAGTAAATTTTTCCAATGTAGAAATACAAAACTTGGTACATCCATAGGACACCTCAGGGCAAACAGAAAAGTTTATTACAGCCATACCGTAAACTCAACAGGAAATCTACTATGTTGGGTGGAATGCGTGACCACCTAAATCTCACCCCTGGTGCTAAAGGCTTTTCATCTAAACAGCTCCAAATTTGGTGAGTATCATCTAGACACGTGTGCCAAAAAAGTTATCATATCAGATACATTTGTGGCTGTGGTCGTAATGAGTCTGTGAAGAGGCAGCCATTTTTTTGGGAAATAAATGCCATTTCCCAATTGCCAGGATCCTTCCTTTAGAGGAGGCCCCTACAGAGCCAAGACTAAAGTCTTAGAAAACTCCTCAGAATCCTTTGGAACTTGTAAACTTGTACTTTTAGACAAGTAATACTTACATTTTGCCTTTTTAAACAGGGGGGTGCAGCGATTCCTGAGTCATCTCAAATCTCCAGCCAGTACTTTGTTTTTCTCGCCTTAGCCCAAGCAAAATCTATTATTTTCAAAGGTTCAGACAGCTCCCAGGAAAACCAGGGATTGTGGAGACCTTTAACTCTAAATTACAAGGTGGTGTAGCAGGCCCAAGCAGTAGCACAGGCCCGGTTATTTGACATTACCGTGAAGTTTACGCTTTAAAGCACGAAATGCAATCCTCCGAGTGCATGTGTCCCCGCGGTCTCAAGGGAGGCGAGGGCCTTTATCGCCGGTTGCGGCTTTAATTAATTAAAATTATTAAAATAATCCGAGCAAAAACAATAGGCCTAATAAAAATTTTATGAATGTTAACCAGTGAAAGTCAGACATTGCTTTTCTACCATGCTTCAACGGAATTATTAAAAAAAATAAACTCATGGAACAGGTCTAGATAAAATTGATGGTACCCCTAGAAAAGACTGTAAATAATGTGACCAAATGGACATGTTAACTCAAGGTGTGTGCACTAATTAGCATCACAGGTGTGTACAATCTTGTAATCAGTCAGTGGGCCTATTTATAGGGCTTCAGGTAGTCACTGTGTTGTCTGGTGACATGGTGTGTACCACACAGTTGCACATATTATTCAGAAATTTGTCTGTAGCCAACCTCCCCGGAGGAAAATTTATGACAAATCAAAGAGACGGATAATATGAATGGTAACAAAAGAGCCCAGAAAGACTTCTAAAGAGATCCAAGGTGAAGTCCATGCTCAAGGAACATCAGTGTCAGATCGCACCATCCGTCGTTGTTTGAGCCAAAGTGGACTACATGGGAGACGACCAAGGAGGACACCATTGTTGAAAACAAATCATAAAAAAGCTAGACTGGAATATGCCAAACATGTTGACAAGCCACAAAGCTTCTGGGAGAATGTCCTATGGACAGATGAGACAAAAATGGAACTTTTTGCCAAGGCACATCAGCTCTATGTTCACAGACGGAAAAATGCCCTTTGCCCATCTGCCCTTGTGTCTTTCCCTCCACTGTGATTACCTGCTCCGCCCCTAATGTGTTCCACCTGTGTCTCATTGTGTTCCCTTTATAGTCTGTGTGTTTTCCCCTGTCCTGTGCCAGATTGTCTTTACCCCAGTGTGAGCTTTCCAGCGTTTCTTAGTGTATTGTTTGATAGATTCTAGTGTTTTTGACCTTCGCCTTGTTTTTTGATTACGTCTCTTGGATTTCGGGTTTGTACCTTTGCCTCGGAAAATAAAGAATTGAAAGCTTTGTCTTTTGTGAGATCTGCATTGTGAGTCCTTTTGCCTGGTCCTGACATTTACATGTGACAGTTATGATAATTTATAACTTCGTTTGGTCAGAGACCCCTTCCTTTCCCAAGGGGCCCCTCCTTTGTGTTCAACTTTGTCCTGGTTAACTTCTGACCCTTTCTCTGGTGCCAGACACATATCTCTTATTTTTAGCTTAGATCTTTCCTGTGTGTGTATTCATTTATCATGTTAAATGAATAACTAAATGAGTATACAAAAATAAAATACTACACCACACAACCTGCAACCAGGTGACTACTAAAACAAAGCCAAGCACCCAGGAATGAATGGACAATGGCCATGGTCACATCCATCTTTCCAGGTAGGGAGGGTTCGGAAGGTTGAGGTGAAGACATCGTCTCGAGGCGTCTCAAAGACTTACCTGCATCCCATCTCTTAGGGAAAAATCAAAAGTGACTGATAAAGGTAGTATAGTGGCATTAGCCTAATGCCAGACGGGGAGTGTTGCCCTTTGGTTAAAAAGCTTCAGATTAAAAATGTTTAAATGTTTGTACTATTTCAACATATTTCAACATCATATTTCATAAATTTCATCTGTCTTGAGAAGACCGTCAATAAAGGAGCAAGGGTCTCGTAACCTGGCTCGTAAAAATTGAGTTTGGCTTGCTGTTTATCTGCGTTTACATACTGGGTGTACTAAACACCTAGTGGGAACAGTACAGTTAGGAAATGTCTAAATAAACTATTAACTAATCCTGTAATGCATTAATAATGAATAATTAAGTTGGTAATAACTAGTCAAGTCTTTTTGTGAGCTGTTCTAAAGTGAAGACTATTTATGTTTTATTACATATTTGTTAATGTATATGTATCATGTATCACACAAAATCCATCAAAACCAAGCCATGACACCCGGATAAAGAACATATTTTTTGTATTCAAATTTTGTACATGTGCAGCTGAATATTAGTATTAAATACAAAATCAAAACATGGGCCATGCCAACAGCAGTCCACTAAAGTACCAGGCATTGTGCAACTAAACAATACAAATATAAGTTTGTCACAATAAAAATAAGACCTTTGCTTTGCTACTTTTACTTCAACTAATAAATAAAATGTATCAAATAATGTATCTATAACATAATACTAAATGCACATATAAATGTAAATATTAAAATTCAATCTCTGAAACACAGAAACACTGAACAGGAATATTTGTACTTCCTTGCAATGTCATGAATTAGTCTTCCAAAAACCTGGATGTATCTGTAAGCCATTCTTTTCATTCAATGACAGAAATGGTCAGATAGCAAATTGTCAGTTCTATTCCCCCTAAGCCGTCATATCTGCTCCCTGTATGATCTCCATGACTGTTCAATATGCTGTGTATGCGCACCTGTGTTGGGGTCCACATACCAAATGCTGTGGTTGTCAGTGTCACCTGCTAACCTGGGGTTTCTGAGTACCACACTGGTGTCGCAACCCTTCGCTTTGCAAACGGCCAGTTTCCCAATCTTGACCATAACAACAAGTTAAATAAACATACAAAAGCGAGAACGAGATGCTGCGTAGAATTACGCTATGGGGAACATTCTTTTTGTGACCGGTTGTGAAGCAAGTGTGTCAAACTCGCCAAGAATTGGCTTATATAACCTCTGTTTGTGATGCAGCTTATCAGCGGCAGTTGTCAGATTGAGCGCACCTGAACAGAGGGGATAAGAACACATGGCGCAGAAGAGTCTTCAGGTCAACTTTGCTGAAGAATACCCGGACATGCCCAGTGCGGCATTGCAGTGCCGCATGTTCTCGCTTTTTAAGGGAACAGGGTTACAGTCAAGTAACCCGAGACGTTCCCTATCAAAAGCTACACTTGATGCTGTGTAGCATTACGCTATGGGGAACGAGAACACCAATGTAAGTGTCTCGACTCCGCGAGTTGTGAAGTGACATGCAAGCCCGGAGTAGCATGAACATCCAAACTATGATGAATTAAATCTAATGAATGTGTGCGGGGAGGAGCAGCCTGCCGCATCGCAAACTTGCTGCAGAGGGGCACCTTTTGCTAGAGCTGCAACCCCCCTAGTGGAATGAGCCCGGGCAAAGTTTAACCACACTCCTCATAGGCCAGGGCAATGGAGTACCTCACCCAACATGATATAGATTGCCTATGGTGGCTGCAGCCCCTAGCTTGCAGCCACCATAGCATACAAACAGTTTACACCACTGGCTAGTTCAGTGGACTTAAGTCTGGAGGGCACGTACTGGACACAGTAAGTGAAGTCTAGCCTGCTCCGGTGTTGTAAATGGCGGAGGACAGAAGGCTTCAAGAATGGGTTGAAAATAGGGTCAAAAATAAAACTTTTGGAAGATAAGCGGTAATGGCTGCCAGAAAAAACATCTTTAGAGTCAGAAGCCTAACAAGACACTGACTCTAGCAGTTCAAAAGGAGTGCTTACTAAGCCCTCAAGCACTATAGCTAGGTCCCAGGAAGGAACTGTAGCTCTAGTGGGCAGTCTCAACCGCTTGGTCCCTCGAATGAAGCGGGCAACTAGAGGGTGTCTAGGATTAGTGCCCGAGGACAGTTTGTCCTGCAGAAACTCCAACACTTAAACAATCTGGCAGTGAACGGGGTCTATATGTTGTGTAGCACACCAGGCTTCAAAGACACGCCATTTGCAGGCATAGGATCTCCTAGTAGAGGGAGAAGGGGTCTCACTCCCAGAAGGAACAATAGCAGACATTGAGGATGGTTACAAGTACCTTGGAATACCACAGACAAATGGCAACCTCACCTAAGTGTAAGAACCACAGAAACATCCAAGATCCACAAGTACATCAAAGATAAGGCCCCAACAGATGACATGCTCAGTGAATGTCTCAGGCAATGGGGAACAGAGGAAGAGGAGTTGGAGGAGGGACCATCATGGGAGGACTAACCCCTACATGGGATGTACCATCGGAACATAACTGAAGTGGCTGATATCAAGAAATACTACCAATGGCTAGAACGGGCCGGACTATAGGACAGCACAGAGGCACTCACCATGGCTGCACAGGAGCAGGCCCTATGCACCAGAGCAAAAGAGGCCCAAATCTACCACACCAGACAAGACCCAAGGTGTAGGCTGTGCAAACAGGCCCCTGAGACAATCCACAGGCCCCGGAGTAAACACTTAACTGCAGGGTGTAAGGGAAAGCATACATGGAGCGCCATAACCACTAAGCCACTATGGTTGGCATAGTGTATAGGAACATCTGCACGGAGTACAGACTGGAAACCCCGAGGTCAAAGTGGGAAACACCTCCAAAGGTGGTAGAGAATGACCGAGCCAAGTTCCTGTGGGACTTCCAGATTCAGACTGACAGAATGGTAATGGCGAACCAACCAGACATTGTGGTGGTGGACAAACAGCAATACCAAGTGATTGCAACACCAGGAAAAAGGAACATGAGAAATTAGAAAAATACCAAGGGCTCAGAGAAGAGCTGGAAAAGGCTTGGAAGGTGAAGGCGACAGTGGTCATCAGAGCACTCAGGGCAGTGACCCCCAAACTGGAAGAGTGGCTACAGCAGATCCCAGAACACCAGACATCTCGGTCTATAAAAGTGCAGTACTAGGAACAGCAAAGATACTGCGCAGAACCCTCAAGCTCCCAGGCCTCTGGTAGAGGACCTGAAAGTTATATATATATATATATATATATATATATATATATATATAGGTTTGCTCACACTTCACACAATGCGGTCTGAAGACAGAGAAACCTGAAGACGCTTCTGCATCATGTGTTCTTATGCCCTCTGTGTCACTCGCGTTCAGGTGCGCTCTATCAGACAGCTGCGTTACCAACAGAGGTTATAAAAGCCAATTCTTGGCCTGTGTGACACACATGCTTCACAACCGGTTCCTCATAGCGTAATGCTATGCAGCATCGAGTGTAGCTTTTGATAGGGAACAGGTGCCTGTGCCAGGTTTTTTCTCAAACATTCAAATTTAGGAAATAATACAACACATTCTCCAGGGACAGCCCTAGACATTTCCCTCTGAGTAGGCTACATTATGTCGTTAGGCCAATATAATGCTCACTCATATAGTTGATTAATTTTATTTTATCATTAGGAGTAAAGTAATTGAACTGTTCCTGTTTTAATGTATTAATGGATTTTCTACCAAAGGACACTAAATGTAATGACAATGTGTCAGGGATATTCCTTTTCTAGAAATCCTTCATATTATGACTTTAATGTAACAAATAGCCTAGTAATTGTAATATTAATTAAAGCCGCAAGCGGCGATAAAGGCCCTCGCCTCCCTTGAGACCGCGGGGACACATGCACTCGGAGGATTTCATTTCGTGCTTTAAAGCGTAAACTTCACGGTAATGTCAAATAACCGGGCCTGTGCTACTGCTTGGGCCTGCTACACCACCTTGTAACCTAACTTTAGAGTTAAAGGTCTCCACAATCTCTGGTTTTCCTGGGAGCTGTCTGAACCTTTGGAAATAATAGATTATGCTTGGGCTAAGGCGAGAAAAACAAAGTACTGGCTGGAGATTTGAGATGACTCAGGAATCGCTGCACCCCCCTGTTTAAAAAGACAAAATGTAAATATAACTTGTCTAAAAGTACAAGGTTACAAGTTCCAAATGATTCTGAGGGGTTTTCTAAGACTCTAGCCTTGGCTCTGGAGGGGCCTCCTCTAAAGGAAGGATCCTGGCAATTGGGAAATGGCATTTATTTCCCAAAGAAATGGCTGCCTCTTCACAGACTCATTACGACCACAGCCACAAATCTATCAAAAACAAATTGATAATTTTTTTGGCACACGTGTCTAGATGATACTCACCAAATTTGGAGCTGTTTAGATGAAAAGCCTTTAGACACAAGGGGTGCAATTTAGGTGGTCACGCATTCCACCCAACATAGTAGATTTCCTGTTGAGTTTACGATATGGCTGTAATACATTTTCTGTTCGCCTGAGGTGTCCTATGGATGTACCAAGTTTCATTTTTCTACGTTGGAAAAAGTTACTTTCACTTTCCATAGGCCCAATGTATTTTGACTTTTGTAGGGGTCGCCACTGAGTCATTTTTCATATTTTTTCGACTTCAAATACATAAATTTTTAGAGCTTGAAGTCTGGGACCAATAAAAATGACTTTTAGTTGCACGTTTACTGGGTCAAATTGAGGATCATTTTGCAGAAAAATTATAATAAAAAAATATACCAAATTATAATAAAATAAAATATAACTCGAGCAAAAAGTCTAGAAAAATGCTTGTCTATTTTACATACATGTGTTTAGCTCATTTTGCCCAAGTTTGGTGTCTGTGGAATGAAGCAGCTATTTTCTGAGTTCTTTTAAAAAGAGGTGTATTTTAAGTCGGTTCACATTTTCAATTCAAAATGGCCGCCTTCCCGTGTGTGATAGGGTGTGGTCCCCTTTGGCTTTTTTGGTCATAAGCCCATGCTGGATGTGTGTACCAAGTTTCATTTGCCTACGACAAACTAAAATTTTCACTTCCCATTGACTTTTTCCAAATATTTGGGACGTTGCTATGGCAACACATTTATAGATAGGGGGTGGTTGTCATTGGCTTTTATGCTCGTCATGACATAAGAGATGTGTGTACCAAATTTTATGTCTCTATGACAAACTAAATTCTTGGGTCCCATTATAAGTTTGTAGGGGGCGCTGGAGAGCCATTTCTAAAGATAACCCTTTTATTTACATATTTTTGTGTTCAGGTCATGAATGTGCACAAACACCTTTTGGGTCCAACTCGATCCGAGAAGCCGTTTGAGAGTTAAGAGGCGTTTATTTTCACAAAAATGGCCACCTCGTTACAGGCTTGCCACACCCATAAACGATAAGATATCAACAACAAAGTCACAACTTTGGTTGGCACATGTGTCTAGATGATACTCACCAAATTTGGGGCCATTTAGATTAAAACACAATGATTTGCATCTTTCTGCGCAAAGTGCGAATTTAGTGGCCGCGCCTTTCACCCCACATGGCGGACTTCCTGTTAAGTTTAGGGTGTGACTGTCATTGACTTTTCTGTTTGCCCTGAGGTGTCCTATGGATATACCAAGTTTCATTTTTCTACGTTGGAAAAAAGTTACTTTCACTTTCCATAGGCCCAATGTATTTTGACTTTTCTAGGGGCCGCCACTGAGTCATTTTTCGTATTTTTTTTTTCGGGGACTTCAAATACATACATTTTTTGCCGGGCTTGAAGTCTGGGACCAATAAAAATGACTTTTAGTTGTTCGTTTACTGGGTTAAATTGAGGATCATTTTGCAGAAAAATTATAATAAAAAAATATATACCGAATTATAATAAAAAATTAAAGCCGCAAGCGGCGATAAAGGCCCTCGCCTCCCTTGAGACCGCGGGGACACATGCACTCGGAGGATTGCATTTCGTGTTTTAAATCGTAAACTTCACGGTAATGTCAAATAACCGGGCCTGTGCTACTGCTGGGGCCTGCTACACCACCTTGTAATTTAGAGTTAAAGGTCTCCACAATCCCTGGTTTTCCTGGAAGCTGTCTGAACCTTTGAAAATAATAGATTATGCTTGCTCTAAGGCGAGAAAAACAAAGTACTGGCTGGACATTTGAGATGACTCAGGAATCGCTGCACCCCCCTGTTTAAAAAGGCAAAATGTAAATATTACTTGTCTAAAAGTACAAGGTTACAAGTTCCAAAGGATTCTGAGGAGTTTTCTAAGACTCTAGCCGTGGCTGTGGAGGGGCCTCCTCTAAAGGAAGGATCCTGGCAATTGGGAAATGGCATTTATTTCCCAAAGGTTTCCTCTTCACAGACTCATAACGACCACAGCCACAAATGTATCAAAAAACAAATTGATAACTTTTTTTTGCACACGTGTCTAGATGATACTCACCAAATTTGGAGCTGTTTAGATGAAAAGCCTTTAGACAGAAGGGGTGCGATTTAGGTGGTCACGCATTCCACCCAACATAGTAGATTTTCTGTTGAGTTTACGGTATGGCTGTAATAAACTTTTCTGTTTGCCCTGAGGTGTCCTATGGATGTACCAAGTTTTGTATTTCTACATTGGAAAAATTTACTTTCATTTTCCATAGAACCAATGTATTTTGACTTTTCTAGGGGTCGCCACTGAGTCATTTTTCGTATTTTTTTTCGGCGACTTCAAATACATAAATTTTTCGCCGGGCTTGAAGACTGGGACCAATAAAAATGACTTTTAGTTGTTCGTTTACAGGGTCAAATTTAGGATCATTTTGCAGAAAAATTATAATAAAAAAATATATACCGAATTATAATAAAAAAAATTATAACTCGAGCAAAAACGTCAAGAAAAACACTTGTCTCTTTTACATACATGTGTTTAGCTCATTTTGCCCAAGTTTGGTGTCTGTGGAATGAAGCAGCTTTTTTCTGTGTACTTTTAAAAAAGAGGTGTATTTTAAGTCGGTTCACATCTTCAATTTCCGCCTTCCCGTGTGTGATAAGGTGTGGTCCCCTTTGGCTTTTTTGTTCATAAGCCCATGCCGGATGTGTGTACCAAGTTTCATTTGCCTACGACAAACTAAAATTTTCACTTCCCATTGACTTTTTCCACATATTTGGGACGTTGCTATGGCCACACATTTATAGATAGGGGGTGGTTGTCATTGGCTTTTATGCTCCTCATGACATAGGAGATGTGTGTACCAAATTCCATGTCTCTATGACAAACTAAATTCTTGGGTCCCATTATAAGTTTGTAGGGGGCGCTGGAGAGCCATTTCTAAAGATAACCCTTTTATTTACATATCTTTGTGTTCAGGTCATGATTGTGCACAAACGCCTTTTTGGGTCCGACTTGATCCGAGAAGGCGTTTGAGAGTTAAGAGACATTTTATTTTCACAAAAATGGCCACCTCGTTACAGGCTTGCCACACCCATACCCGATAAGATATCAACAATAAAGTCACAAATTTGGTTGGCACACGTGTCTAGATGATACTCACCAAATTTGGGGCCATTTAAATTAAAACACAATGATTTGCATCTTCTTGCGCAAGGGGTGCGATTTTAGTGGCCATGCGTTTCACCCCACATGGCGGACTTCCTGTTTAGTTTAGGGTGTGGCTGTCATAGACTTTTCTGTTTGCCCTGAGGTGTCCTATTGATGTACTAAGTTTCATTTTTCTACGTTGGAAAAAGTTACTTTCACTTTCCATAGGCCCAATGTATTTTGACTTTTCTAGGGTCGCCACTGAGTCATTTTCATTTTTTTTTCGGGGACTTCAAATACATATATTTTTCGCGGGCTTGAAGTCTGGGACCAATAAAAATGACTTTTAGTTGTTGGTTTACTGGGTCAAATTGAGAATCATTTTGCAGAAAAATTATAATAAAAAATATATACGAATTATAATAAAAAAATATAACTCGAGCAAAAAGTCTAGAAAAACACTTGTCTCATTTACATACATGTGTTTAGCTCATTTTGCCCAAGTTTGGTGTCTGTGGAATGAAGCAGCTATTTTTGTTGTTTTTTAAAAAAGAGGTGTATTCTAAGTCGGACCAAATTTTAAATTCAAAATGGCCGCCTTCCCGTGTGTGATAGGGTGTGGTCCCCATTGGCTTTTTGTTCATAAGCCCATGGTGGATATGTGTACCAAGTTTCATTTGCCTACAACAAACTAACAATTTCACTTCCCATTGACTTTTTCACATTTTTGGGGCGTTGCTATGGCAACACATTTATAGATAGGGGATGGTTGTCATTGGCTTTTATGCTCGTCATGACATAAGAGATGTGTGTACCAAATTTTATGTCTCTATGACAAACAAAATTCTTGGGTCCCATTATAAGTTTGTAGGGGCGCTGGAGAGCCATTTCTAAAGATAACCCTTTTATTTACATATCTTTGTGTTCAGGTCATGAATGTGCACAAACGCCTTTTGGTTCCAACTCGATCCGAGAAGGCGTTTGAGAGTTAAGAGACGTTTATTTTCACAAAAATGGCCACCTCGTTACAGGCTTGCTACACCCATACCCGATAAGATATCAACAACAAAGTTACAACTTTGGTTGGCACACGTGTCTAGATGATACTCACCAAATTTGGGGCCATTTAGATTAAAACACAATGATTTGCATCTTTCTGCGCAAAAGTGCGATTTTAGTGGCAGCGTTTCACCCCACATGGCGGACTTCCTGTTGAGTTTAGGGTGACTGTCATTGACTTTTCTGTTTGCCTGAGGTGTCCTATGGATATACCAAGTTTCATTTTTCTGTGTTGAAAAAAACTTACTTTCACTTTCCATAGGCCCAATGTATTTTGATTTTGTAGGGGTCGCCACTGAGTCATTTTTCGTTTTTTTTTTTCGGCGACTTCAAAAACATACCATTTTTGCCGAGCTTGAAGTCTGGGACCAATAAAAATGACTTTTTGTGCATGTTCACTGGGTGAAATTTAGGATCATTTGGTCACAATAAAGATAAAAAAAAAAAAAAAAAAAAATCCGAGCAAAAACAATAGGCCCTCCCGGCCATCACCGGCTCGGGCCTAATAAAAAAAAATATACCAAATTATAATAAAATAAAATATAACTCGAGCAAAAAGTCTAGAAAAACGCTTGTCTATTTTACATACATGTGTTTAGCTCATTTTGCCCAAGTTTGGTGTCTGTGGAATGAAGCAGCTATTGTCTGTGTTCTTTTAAAAAAGAGGTGTATTTTAAGTCGGTTCACATTTTCAATTCAAAATGGCTGCCTTCCCGTGTGTGATAGGGTATGGACCCATTGGCTTTTTTTGTTCATAAGCCCATGCCGGATGTGTGTACCAAGTTTCATTTGCCTACAACAAACTAAAAATTTCACTTCCCATTGACATTTTTTCACATTTTTGGGACGTTGCTATGGCAACACATTTACAGATAGGGGGTGGTTGTCATTGGCTTTTATGCTTGTCATGACATAAGAGATGTGTGTACCAAATTTTATGTCTCTATGATAAACTAAATTCCTGGGTCCCATTATAAGTTTGTAGGGGGCGCTGGAGAGCCATTTCTAAAGATAACCCTTTTATTTACATATTTTTGTGTTCAGGTCATGAATGTGCACAAACGCCTTTTTGGGTCCAACTCGATCCGAGAAGGCGTTTGAGAGTTAAGAGACATTTTATTTTCACAAAAATGGCCACCTCGTTACAGGCTTGCCACACCCATACCCGATAAGATATCAACAACAAAGTTACAACTTTGGTTGGCACGTGTCTAGATGATACTCACCAAATTTGGGGCCATTTAGATTAAAACACAATGATTTGCATCTTTCTGTGCAAGGGGTGCGATTTTAGTGGTCGCTGCTTTCACCCCACATGGCGGACTTCCTGTTAAGTTTAGGGTGTGACTGTCATTGACTTTTCTGTTTGCCCTGAGGTGTCCTATGGATGTACCAAGTTTCATTTTTCTACGTTGGAAAAAAGTTACTTTCACTTTCCATAGGCCCAATGTATTTTGACTTTTCTAGGGGTCGCCACTGAGTCATTTTTGTATTTTTTCCGGGGACTTCAAATACATAAATTTTTCCGGCTTGAAATCTGGGACCAATAAAAATGACTTTTAGTTGTACGTTTCCTGGGTTAAATTGAGGATCATTTTGCAGAAAAAATATGATAAAAAAATATATACCGAATTATAATTTAAAAAAATATAACTCGAGCAAAAAAGTCTAGAAAAACGCTTGTCTCTTTTACATACATATGTTTAGCTCATTTTGCCCAAGTTTGGTGTCTGTGGAATGAAGCAGCTATTGTCTGTGTACTTTTAAAAAAGAGGTGTATTTTAAGTCGGTTCACATTTTTAATTCAAAATGGCCGCCTTCCCGTGTGTGATAGGGTGTGGTCCCCATTGGCTTTTTCGTTCATAAGCCCATGGTGGATGTGTGTACCAAGTTTCATTTGCCTATAACAAACTAAAAATTTCACTTCCCATTGACATTTTTTCACATTTTTGGGACGTTGCTATGGCAACACATTTACAGATAGGGGGTGGTTGTCATTGGCTTTTATGTTTGTCATGACATAAGAGATGTGTGTACCAAATTTTATGTCTCTATGACAAACTAAATTCTTGGGTCCTATTATAAGTTTGTAGGGGGCGCTGGAGAGCCATTTCTAAAGATAACCCTTTTATTTACATATTTTTTTGTTCAGGTCATGAATGTGCACAAACGCCTTTTTGGGTCCAACTCGATCCGAGAAGGCGTTTGAGAGTTAAGAGACGTTTTATTTTCACAAAAATGGCCACCTCGTTACAGGCTTGCCACACCCATACCCGATAAGATATCAACAACAAAGTTACAACTTAGGTTGGCACATGTGTCTAGATGATACTCACCAAATTTGGGGCCATTTAGATCAAAACACAATGATTTGCATATTTCTGTGCAAGGGCTGCGATTTTAGTGGCCGCGCGTTTCACCCCACATGGCGGACTTCCTGTTGAGTTTAGGGTGTGGTTGTTATTGACTTTTCTGTTTGCCCTGAGGTGTCCTATGGATGTACCAAGTTTCATTTTTCTACGTTGGAAAAAAGTTACTTTCACTTTCCATAGGCCCAATGTATTTTGATTTTGTAGGGTCGCCACTGAGTCATTAGGTCAAATTTAGGATCATTAGGTCGGAAGAAAAAAAAAAAAAAAAATCCGAGCAAAAACAATAGGCCCTCCCGGCCATCACGGCTCGGGCCTAATTAAAGCATAGCGGCGATAAAGACCCTCGCCTCCCTTGAGACGCGGGGAATCATGTACTCGGAGGATTGCATTTTGTGCTTTAAAGCGTAAACTTCACAGTAATGTCAAATAACCAGGCCTGTGCTACTGCTTGAATCTTCTTCTGGCTGGATCCTGCTTCATCACCTCGGGCCTGTGCTACTCCTGCGTCCTGCTACACCACCTTGTAATTTAGAGTTAAAGGTCCACAATCCCTGGTTTTCCTGGGAGCTGTCTGAACTTTTGAAAATAATAGATTATGCTTGGGCTAAGGCGAGAAAAACAAAGTACTGTTTTTTAAAAGAGGTGTATTCTAAGGCAAATCAGATATTCAATTCAAAATGGCCGCCCGTGTGTGATAGGGTGTGGTCACCATTGGCTTTTTTGTTCATAAGCCCATACTGGATGTGTGTACCAAGTTTCATTTGCTTACGACAAACTAAAATTTTCACTTCCTATTGACTTTGTCCACATATTTGGGGCGTTGCTATGGCAACACACTTATAGATAGGGGGTGGTCACCATTGGCTTTGTTGTTCATAAGCCCATACTGGATGTGTGTACCAAGTTTCATTTGCTTATGATAAACTAAAATTTTCACTTCCCATTGACTTTGTCCACATATTTGGGGCTTTGCTATGGCAACACATTTATAGATAGGGGTGGTTGTCATTGGCTTTTATGTTCATGACATAAGAGATGTGTGTACCAAATTTGAAGTCTCTATGACAAACTAAATTCTTGGGTCCCATTATAAGTTTGTAGGGGCGCTGGAGAGCCATTTCTAAAGATAACCCTTTTATTTACATATTTTTTTGTTCAGGTCATGAATGTGCACAAACGCCTTTTTGGGTCCAACTCGATCCGAGAGCGTTTGAGAGTTAAGAGACATTTTATTTTCACAAAAATGGCCACCTCGTTACAGGCTTGCCACACCCATACCCGATAAGATATCATAAACAAAGTCACAACTTTGGTTGGCACACGTGTCTAGATGATACTCACCAAATTTGGGGCCATTTAGATTAAAACACAATGATTTGCATCTTTCTGCGCAAGTGCGATTTTAGTGGCCGCGTTTCACCCCACATGGCGGACTTCCTGTTGAGTTTAGGGTGTGACTGTCATTGACTTTTCTGTTTGCCCTGAGGTGTCCTATGGATGTACCAAGTTTCATTTTTCTACGTTGGAAAAAAGTTACTTTCACTTTCCATAGGCCCAATGTATTTTGACTTTTCTAGGGGCCGTCACTGAGTCATTTTTTGTATTTTTTATCGGGGACTTCAAATACATAAATTTTTCGCCGAGCTTGAAGTCTGGGACCAATAAAAATGACTTTTCGTGCATGTTCACTGGGTCAAATTTAGGATCATTTTGCAGAAAAATAAATAAAAAATTAAAAAATAATCCAAGCAAAAACAATAGGTCATCACCGGTTCGGGCCTAAATATTATGAACATTGATTTTATACAGTAGCCTGCAGTAAAAATATTCAAATAAGATAAGCTCTATTTATTGGGAATAATGACAACACATAATAAAGACAGTTCACTGGCTACTAATCAAGTCTCTAAAAAAACACACCTCTGTAAAGATCTATTTTAAAATAAATCTAATCTTTATACATAGTGAGAGGGATATTTAGGTAATTTTATTTATAAAGCACAATTCATACACTGGGTAACTCAAAGTACAGAAATAAAAGACAATTTACAAGATTTAGATTAAGAAACATTAGAAAAAAATGTACATTTTTAAAGAAGAGTTAGATAAAAAACACTTGTGTAGGCGGAGCTAATGAGGAAGGTTTTTAACCTTGCCTTGAAAATTGTTAAAGTTGAGGCATTTTTTACTTAATTTGGGAGGTTGTTCCAGATTTTTGCTGCAGGAAACTTGTTTCACCATGTTTAGTTCTAACACTGGGCACAAGCAGAAGGCCTGTCCCAGATGTTCTCAGAGTCCAAGGAGATTCATAAGCAACTAGCATGTCAGAAATATATTCTGGTGCTAAACCATTACCACCAGCAGTGCTGTTTGAAGTCTATTCGCTGAGCAACAGGAAGCCGCAGCTGTCTTAACCCTCGTTTTGAGAGACCAGTGAGCAGGCTGTTGTAGTAATCTAACCTGCCACATGTGACTGTAGAAATTCAAGTCTGAGTCAATGATGACCCCTAGATTTCTAACCTGTTTTTTAGATTTTAGAGAAAGAGACTCAAGGTGACTGCTGACACTTTCTCTTTGTTTCTGTGGCCCGAAGATGATTATTTCAGTCTTGTCTCTGTTCAGTTGGAGAAAATTATTTTGCATCCTCACGCCAATCTGTTTGATGCAGTGACACATGCAGTAATTATGGTTACGTCACAGCTGCGTATTAACTGCCCTAAAGGAAGCATGTAAAGATTGAATAATAGGGGTCCCACGATAGCCCCTGTGAAACCCCACATGTCAGGGCTATTTGGTCATGTCATTTGTGACTGATAAGTGCAGTCTTTGTCTGTGATGGGGCCTGAATCCTGACTGAAAAGGATCAAAGCAGTTGTTAAGCAATAGAAAGCAATAGAAAGTCTTTAAGTTGCTGATATACGGCTTTTTAAATGACTTTCCCTAAATTGGCAGGTTTGATATGGGCCGATAGTGTTGAGCGCTGTAGCATCAAGACTGCTTTTCTTTAGGAGGCTTAATGACAGCAGTTTTTAAGCCTCTTAGAAAAGTTCCAGACTGTAAGGAATTATTTACTATATCAGTGAGTTCTGGTAACAAACTGCTTAGTACTGATTTTAGAAATCTATTGGGTAAAACATTGAGGCAGCAGGTGGATGAACTCAGGCTGGAGACAGTTTTTTCAACTGTTCTGTCATTAATGGGTGTAAAATGTGTTAACTCAGCCAAGTGTCTCTGTGGAGTGTATCACATGTTTAATGCCTTGAACCTTTTTGTTGAAATACAATGCAAACTCATTGCATTTAGTGGTTGTTAATCTGTTCAAAAGCAAATTTTCTTTGTATACCTCAAATGAATTAAGAGCTTCAATTTACACCATTTCATTTCAGCTTTTCGGCATTCCCTTTTTTGTGCCCTGACAGAGTGAGCATTGCTCCATGATGTCTTTTGCCTCTTCCTGATCACTTTAATCAAAAAAAAAAAGTTTGGAAAGTTTGCACTCATCAGCCCGGAAGCTGCGTATGGCATGTACTTGGACGTTCCAACATGACAACGATCCAAAGCACAAGGCCAAGTCGACCTGTCATTGGTTACAGCAGCATTAAAGTGAAGGTTCTGGCCTGGCCATCTCACTCTCCTGACCTCAATATCATCTCAAACTTGCAGGACATGCAAAACAGCCCAAGAATTTACAGGAACTGGAGGCATTTTGCCATAAACAATAGGCAGCTTTACCATCTGAGAAAATTAAGAGGCTCATCCGCAACTATCACAAAAGACTTAAGCTGTCATTGATGTTAAAGGTGGCAAAACACGGTATTAAGAACTGGAGTATGTAAACTTTTAATAAGGGTTATTTAGGTAGTTTATGTTGTCATTAGGATTTAAAAAGAGTAAACACAAAAACATGGCTTCACCCAACCCAATTTTGTGTGAATAAAAGTTTTTGTGTTCTCATTCATATTCTCTGAAAAATGGCCAAAAGAAGGGTATGTCTGCAACTGTATACAGTGGGGCAAAAAAGTATTTAGTCAGCCACCAATTGCGCAGGTTCTCCCACTTAAAAAGATGAGAAAGGCCTATAAATTTCATCATAGGTACACTTCAACAATAACATTTTTAATGAATTAATTGGTACATTCTTTGTTAAAATAAGTATTTGGTCACCTACAAAAAAGCAAGATTTCTGGCTCTCACAGACCTGTAACTTCTTCTTTAAGGGGCTCTTCTGTCCTCCACTTGTTACCTGTATTAGAGTTACCTGTTTGAACTCGTTATCAGTATAAAGGACATCTGACCACAACCTCAAACAGTCAGACTCCAAACTCCTCTATGGCCAAAGAGCTGTCAAAGGACACCAGAAACAACATTGTAGAGCTGCACCAGGCGGGGGAAGACTGAATCTGCAATAGGTAAGCAGCTTGGTGTGTAGAAATCAACTGTGGGAGCAATTATTAGAAAAACGAAGACATACAAGACCACTGATAAGACCTTGATCTGGGGGTCCACGCAAGATCTCACCCTGTGGGGTCAAAATGATCACAAGAACGGTGAGCAAAAATACCAGACCAATACCAATACTTCCTATAATGCTTCATATTACAGTAATCCACTTGTATTTCACAGCAGACAGAAATATACTCTTATACAGATACTGCACCTTACATGCCCACACCTGTATGTTTTACAGTAAAATGTGTGTTTGCATAATTTTTGTCTATGTGACAGTGTGCGATGCATTACTGCATTTGTCCCCACATAGGACTGCAAGATTACCTCAAACCGGTGGCAGAGGACCCCTTTTCTTACCTCAACATCCATCCATCTTTTGTCTCTTTCAATCAACAACCCACATACAGTAATATGTAAATAATACTGTTGAAATTGATATATGCCATAGAAGTGCAGCCTTGTGCATTTTCAATACAGTAACTGTCATCCAAACTGTAGCTTAAGTTTACATCTGGTACTACTGTCAAAGTACGTACACAGTTACACTGAAAACATGCCTAAATATTTTGACGAGCTTGTGAACAATGACTTAATGACTTATCATTCTGATGGCACTGACATGATTGGAGAGATTCTAAGGATTCTAAGTTCTAAGGATTTTTAGTGACTGACTAGCTTCAGAAACATATCTGTTGTATATTGCAGTTTGTACAAATTGTTCTGAGAAATGCACTTATTATTTTGCACGTGTTAGGGATGATTTGAAAAACGTACCAAAGCGACTGAGAAAAACTGTAATTTGTAAGGGCAAATAATAAATGAGCTAATTGTGTTTAATTTTGATTTAACAAAGTATGAGGTCATGTATGTTTTACCAGCATCTAGCTAGAGCTAAGAAATAATGTAACTTTTAAAGCCTCAATATCGGTACTTGACAATGGTAGTTATTATTGGCACTTTGACATTTGAGGTATATAAATTATAGTTACCTGATGTAACTACAGTTCTACGAGTGTGTGCGTAGCCCACCTACGGGCTTCGCTAGTGGTTACCTACCAAGGCGAAGGCCGTAGGGGTTACCTCTCCCTGGCGCGAGCCAGACTTCTGAGAAAGATCAAAGCATTCACCGCGCCAATCACGCCAGTGTACTGGCACAGCCTCAGGGGCTATATAAACCCCCTCGCCCAACGCTCTCCCTTCTTCGAACCAGCTCAAAAGAGGGAAGAAGTCCAGCTGGGCCTGAGAGTAGGTGGGCTACGCACACACTCATAGAACTGTAGTTACATCAGGTAACTATAATTTCTACTTCGTGTGCTCCGCCCACCTACAGGCTTCACTAGTGGTTACCTACCAAGGCGAAGGCCGTAGGGGATAAATGTACTCCCAGCTGGACCGGTTCACAACGACATTGGCGGGAACAAACAACGTCAGGAGCAATGCGGGCCCGCCTCTCCCAAGAGCAGCCAAGCACGACCCACTACAGGTCACAGCGTCCAAACTGCCTCTCCCAAGAGCATTTGTCGCCGTCCTATGTGAGCCTAATCAAGCTGTGCCCAGGACCGCCTCTCCCAAGAGCACACGGGCCCTCACACGGCTGCACAGACAAACACATCCAAAAAGGAACCGCCAAGCTGCGGTATAAGTGTTCTCAGCCGCAATAACAGTAACACCTGCAGTGTGCACCAGCCTAGGTGACGAGGTTCTGGCCTCTATTCAACACTGAATGAGTGACAGAGCTCGCAGACACGTCCATGAGATAGGACCGCACAAACGTGGACACAGAGGACCAAGATGCCGCCAAGCATATATCTTCCCCAGAGACACCTCTACACAGGGCCACCGACGTGGCAACCCCTCGGGTCGGACAAATAACTGGTCTGATGTCCGAAAGCCCGCTGTGCGCTCCACATAGCAGCGCAAAGCCCTGACCGGACACAGCATGAGTAATCACGCATCTGCCGTCGTCCCGGCTGGGGTGGGGCAGAGAGCTCTAATCCTGATCACCCTGGACCGGAAGGACGAGGTGATAACCTTCGGCTGAAAGGCTGGGTTGGGCCAAAGGTGAATTAGGCTTCCATCCTCACTGAGCGACATGCACGAAGGATGAACCGACTAGGCGCACAGGTCCCCCGCCCTCTTGGCGGAGGATAGTGCCAACAGAAGGGCGGTCTTGAAGGAGAGCAGCCGGACTTCCGCCTGCTCCAAGGGCTCAAAAGGGGGTCCAGACAGACCATCCAAAACAGTCTGAAGGTCCCAGGGAGGCACCACCTGTCTAGAGGGGGGCCTCACCCTGCGTGCACCCCGAAGAAAACGCTTAACCAAAGGGTGACTACGAGCCAAGAAGCGCCCAAAGTCCTCATGGCCCGTCGTGATGGCTGCCGCAAACACCACCAGAGTAGATGCGGCACGACCACTATCCAGAAGTCCCTGTAGAAATTCCAGGACTACATTAACAGGACAGCTACAGGGGTCCAATGTCCTGTCACCACATCAAGCGGCAAAGAAACGCCAACAAGTGCCGTATGCCCTGGCCGTGGAAGGTGCCCTAGCACTCTGGATGGTGGACACCACTGCTGGGGGAAGTCCTATATTCATAAGCTTCCCCCTTTCAACCTCCAGACTAGGAGCCTGCGGGTCAGGAATGGTCGGGACTGAAGGGAACCCCCGGCCTGCAGCAGTGTGTCGGGTTGGTCGGGGAGAGGCCACGGGTCCGTCACCGCCATCTGCACCAGGTCCGGGTACCATCTGGCACCCGGATGTCCGGAGCCACCACCAGGATGTGAAGGCCCTGCAACCTCACCCTGTGAAGCAGAGGGGATAAGAGGTGTAGTGGTGGGAAGGCATAGAGGAGGCCTATGGGCCATGACTCTTGAGCCAGCGCGTCCACCCCTAGCGGTGGGTCGTCTGACGATCTGAGCGAGAACCAGAGTGGGCACTGTGCGTTCTCTGCACTGGCGAACAGGTCGGCCACAGGCTGACCGAACCAGCGCCAAGTCTGTCGTGCGACCTTGGGCGCCAAGCTCCATTCGTCGTGTAGAGGGCCACCCCGGGACATCCTGTCTGCCCCTGCGTTGAGTGTCCCGGGCACATGCCGTGCCCTTAGGGAGGCCAGGTGTGTGTCTGCCCACATTAGGATCTCTGCTGCCCTCCGATGAAGGAGGGGTGACCTGGTTCCTCCCTGTCTCTTCAAGTAGGCCACAACTGTTGTGTTGTCTGACCTGATCATCACGTGATCTCCCTTCAAGCTGGGGGCAAAGTGCAGAAGCACCCTCTGCACCGCTACCATCTCCAGTACATTTATGTGGGATAGTGTTGGCTCCCAGGCCCCGCCCACTGCGAGCCGGCCTAAGGTCCCACCCCATCCGGTGAGTGATGCGTCCGTGAACACCTACACATAGTGTGGGACGCATCCCATGCGAACCTGAGAAATTTCCTGTGCCCCGGCAGGATGGAGACGTGAAAATAAGCATCAATCAGGTCGATTGAGGTCATCCAATCCCCCGGGCGGACACTCTCCAGGAGGTGCCTGGTAGTTAACATGCGGAACCTCCTGGTGGTCACATACTCGTTCAGGATGCGCAGGTCCAGGATTGGTCTCACTCCCCCGTTTTTCTTTGGGACCAAGAAATAGGGGAGTAAACCCTCTCTCCGCCTCCCTCGGTCCAGTTCCGAAATTGCACCGCAATGCAGGAGTGAAGAGACCTCCTCTTGGAGGGCCCTTGTCGCTGCCCGGGTTGTGAGCTGTGTGCGAAGGACAGCGCGGAAGGGAGGGGGTCGACGGGCAAACTGCAAGGCATAGCCCCTCCTCAGCGTCCTGTCCAGCCAGGGCGATAGAGGGCCGAGAAGGCGTGTCCACGCCTCCAAGAAGTGGCGATAGAGGGCGCACCATGTCCTGAAGGAGGATGTATCGGCCCACCCGCCATCACAAACCCAACTGAAAGTTCGGGATGCGGGGGGCCACCCCAGAAAGGGCTGCCCTACCCTCTTGGGAGGGGGCACTGCTGGGGTTTTGTGGGTGACTGGGGGTGGGTTGCTGTCTGAGCTAGAACCCCCTAGGTCCGGGGGACCTGGGGGGGGGCAGGGCCCCCCCAGACTGAGTCGCCCCACTTTTACAGGTGGTGCACCCCTAGTAGCTGACTGTGTGGCCGGGGGGCAGCAAGCCCTGGTCAGCATCCCCGCCCTTGCAGCTCAACACTGGGCGCTGCCTGAATAACTGCGGGGGCAAGCCCACGGCCCCCAATATCTGCACACCGCCCCTGGCAGTTGCAGAGTGGAATCTGGGCCGTTTACCAGCTGCCTTAGAGTTACAGGAGAGCGCGGGGGAGCGCCTCTTAAGCCCCTCCCTTGGCAGCATGGAAGGCGCCTGTACTGCTGTAGGTGCGCCGGACCCACTTAAGCCAAGCACAATCCGTCTGCGTGGCATGGTGGAAGGGGGCGGACCATAAAGAGCCGGAGGGAAAGACCCAGAAGCGTGCTCTTTTAATGAGAAGTAACGGGCCCTACGGCCTTTATTGACATGACTCTCATTAAAGAACGACTTGTAGGAGCGGGAGGAGCCAGCACCCCTATTACGTTGGAAACCTCCTCTTCTCCCGGCGTTTTCCCGCCCTGCGCTGTAAGACGCGGGGACAGGATCAGCAGCGGCAACGGTGGGGCGTGCCCTAGCTCGCTCACGGGGAGTCGCGGACACCTGGTGCCGGTCTGCACGACGGCGCCAAATGTCGTGCCGCTGGCGTCTCGGCTGGAGGTGAGGATCAAGCTGCTGGGACGTTTTGGAGGCTGATTCTAGTCGGTCTACAAAAGACTGAATATCAGGACGAAACAGGGATGAGGTGGAGAGCGGCAGACCGAGGATGCGTCTCTGCTCCTGTTCCTTCAGGGAAGACAGGCCGAGCCACAGGTGTCTGGCGCCGAGCTGAGCCGCGCTCATGGTGCGGCCCCCATCCACAGCAAATGCTTGAGACATCCTCAGGAGAACAGCCGCTGTGGTCTGAACCTCATCTATCTCCTCGGGCGTGAGGACCGATCGCTCATGTGTGAGCTTGTCCAAGGAGCCCGCCAGGAAAGCCATATTGCTAGCCAACGCCACCACCTGAGCGGCGTTAGCGTAGCAGCGATCCATCAGCGATGCCATCAATCTGTCCCTTTCTGATGGTAGAGCCGGCTTACCGCTCGGCCAGGGGATAGATGACGGTAGCAGGCACATCCTCACCCCGTCCTCAACAGGTGGGACGCCGGTGATCTCGTTCCAGCCCACCACGTTGCAATATCCCAGATAGCCTCGGGCGGGACCTCTAGCCGAGAGCAGGCTCTGCCATTCTCGCTGGGCATAATGGGCGATGGGTGTCATCAGAGGGCAGAGAGTCGCCACGCGTGGCGAGTCGAACGAGTCTGTGACGCTAGCCCCAGTGTGAAGTCCGCCGGAGCAGTCTCAAGCTGCTGGGGCGGGAGCGGGGTCTCCATACGAACCGCAGCGGAGGCAAACAGCAGCGGCATGTCATCTAGCGGGTAGCGATGAGCTGGCTGGAGATCAGGGACGGAAAATCCAGTACCGGTGGATCCAGCGTCATCGCCACGGGCCTCCCCGTCCTCACTACTCGCTGCCCAATCCAGCTGAGGTGGGGTAGCGGCAGGGGACACCGCGATGGATAGCGGTGGCAGGTCGGGTCGAGACGGGGAAATAGGACCCATGAAAGCCGCGCGGCGCTCGGACTCCTCTCTGGGAAGGCCGAGGCAGGCGGAGCAGGCCGACCGCTCCAGCTGATGATGCGAGGCAGGTGAAGCAGCAGTCGTGGCCATCCTTGGGCAGCAGCCAGGCGCAGCAGGAGCGGCAGGAGCGGCGGTGCCCGACACCGGTAGGTGACCAATCTCGGGCACAATCCATTCTTCTACCTACGTAAAATCTTCGCTCTTTTAAATATCTCAGAAGTGCTGAGAGAGAAGAAGGGAGAGCGTTGGGCGAGGGGGTTTATATAGCCCCTGAGGCTGTGCCAGTACACTGGCATGATTGGCGCGGTGAATGCTTTGATCTTTCTCAGAAGTCTGGCTCGCACCAGGGAGAGGTAACCCCTACGGCCTTCGCCTTGGTAGGTAACCACTAGCGAAGCCCGTAGGTGGGGGGAGCACACACGAAGTAGAAGCACATGTGCCCTCTTTCATTTGTGAACAACTGTGAAAAGCCAAACGTAATAAAAACAGTACGTAAGACAACAATTGCACTTTGAAAAAACAAGCGTTGCATTGAATGACCAGCAACATTAAGTCTTTAACTATAGTGTCTACGTGTAGCAAGATAGATAGATAGCTAGATAAAAAGTGTTGATAAGTAAAAAAGATAAATAAGTAATATACAGGGGTAAAAAAGGCACTAAAAAGTTCATTTTTGTTCCCAGATTTAACCTGTATGTAGCATGTAGCATTAAGTAATGCTAGCACCGCGTGTGCAGCTAACAAATATCAAAAGTGTTAGCAATAATGTCTAATTATAGCTGTTGAGTTAAAACATTTCACTTTGCAAACCACAAAAAATGTCAAAACATTTTAGCTGTTTAATCTGCTATTGAGAGAGTCCACAAACCCTCTCTCTTTTGTCACTGCACTTTAATTGCATTTTATTTACAATGCAACCACATGGACAAAAAGACTCACTTAAATTGTCATTTATTTAAAATAGGGCATGTACTACCACATTAAGAGTAAATACTTATAAGGCTTATATGGCTATTATATACTATTTACCATACTATTGCTATGTGTTGTTGAATTTCTGTTTATATTTTTGTGTTGTTGTGAGCCATCCATGGCTCTGAGCCCGTGCAGTTTCCCCTGAACACATTCCCAGTTTCTGTTCGGCTCATGTTCTGCCTCTAACGTAATAACCTAAAGCAGGTTAAGAGTCGTAAGAGGCCTATCTGTTCACAGTAAGCTTTGTGTTAGTTCATGCTCAAAATCAGAAACACTAGAGAGAACTCACTCTAAACATACACATTTATAGTAAAATAACTTATCTATAATATCTATAATAACTAATCTATATTCAAATGTAGTCATAGTTTTCTAATTGTTAGTAAGGCGTAGAATTGTATCTCGCTTTTGTAAACTGGCAGTCGACCTTCCAGCCAATCAAAAAAAGTGTTATCTTTGTTAAGAAAAGTAGAGTGTGCTTGAATCTTTGCAAAGCTCATTCAGTGCAGTTCCATGCAAGTAGTCTGATTAAAGAATTTTAAAGTGCACACATGCATATCTCAAGTACAATATATGTATGTCATATGCTTCTTAAACAACATTTCACACATGCTTACATTTGACCTAATAAAGGAGTTTGCCAGTCAGTTGATGCCTAAAATCCCATTGTAATGCAGCCAAATGGAAATGTTGCACCAGTCTGACCAGCTTTATCTAGTGACCAGTCTTTCTGAGCTTGAGATCTACTTCCTTGGTTTTGCTGGAATGCAGAGTGAAAAAGACCAGCTTAGTCCAATTCAAGGCCTTTTATTGAGGCTAACTGTATTTGAAGTTCATTTAATGCTTTTAATAATAATAAACCTTATTAGCTTGTGTGCAGTGCTTTTGGTCCTGACTAGCATTAGCCTACATTTGAGTTGCTGCCTAAAGAAATTTGACCTGATAATAGAGGCTGCAGAGGGTCACTGCGCAAACACTTGAAATCTTCATGTTTTGCGTCTGAGACATAAAATGTGAGGCACGTTTGGCAGCTTCAAGATGGTCCCGTGTCTCCATTTTTTATTACAAACATAATCACTGGAGTAAGAGATAAATTGAAATATATATTTTTTTATTAAACAGGCAAATATAGGCTCAGACCTAGGAGTGTCGAATCACTGTACTCATGCATGTACAGGTTAATTGGCAACTCTAAAGTGTCCCTAGTGAATGAATGTGAGAGTGAATGGTTGTCTGTCACTGTCTGTCTCTAAATGTCAGCCCTGCAACTAACTGGCCATTGTCCTGGGTGTCCTGGGGGACTAAGTGGTAGAAATTTAATGAATAAAGTTTGATAATAAAGAACATTTTCAGTATTTCAACTCAAGGCCGTATTTGGTGGATTTGGTTTTGAAACACTATACAATGCATATAAAGCATATGGCTTTTCTGTTGAAAAAAACGCCGGTTCAGTCCTTAAATTTGTGGTTGATGTACTGCAGGTAGTGAGTCCAAAGCTCAAAAGGCAGGCTATCAGGCAGCTGGAGGCATTTCTTTACCATTGTTCACAAGAGTTAGATAACGCTAGGTTTTACTGTTAATTTTTAGTCACGCCACTAAATTTTTGCCTTAAACTCTAGCCATGTTAATTCCCTCTAATTAGGGATAATATCAGCTGGAGCCTGGAGTGGGACTTGTACTTTACGGTCATATGATCAGCACACATGACCCACACACTCAGCCTTTTGTGTTCTGCTCCTAAAGCAGGATTACTTTGATTAAAAGGCCTTACATAAAGTTAGACCACTGTCATTGAGTTTACTCTGTTGACGGACTTTGACAAAGAAGTTAAGCAATTTTCTTAGCCATTGCATTGAGCAATAGTCATGGTAGTGAGGGAGACAGTGAACTCAAATTATGGTATGGTAAATGGCATGGATTTTATACAGCGCTTTTTCACCTAGTAGGCACTCAAAGCACTTGTACCATAAGATACCATAAAGAATCAGCAGAAGAACTACCACTTGACCCATAAAATGTGATGGACATTTTTTTTAAGTAAATCTGTGTTCTGAATGGTCCATCATTGTTATATTGAGCACTTTGATAAATACAATTTAAGCAGTTCAGTGAAATGTCACAAGTAATGGTTATATCCTTCTCTGTCTTATGACTTTTTAAATTTTATTCCTTCATTTGCCCTCTCTTTAACATTTAAAAGACAAAACTGAAAATTCATATGTGGCAAAATAATCATTAGTATATAAACAGTACATACAATCTGTCTACATCAACTCAGAACTGCTTCACTTTATGCATTAAAGATCTCAGCCAGTCCCAGAGGACACAGGATGGAGATTATTTAATATAAATTCATAGTCATACAGAAGATGACAATTACAGTCCTCTTTGTACTGAACACTGGGCCTGTGCCTCTCCTTATCTCTTCAGCAGTCATGTATGTGATGGGAGCCCTGGGGCCTGCCGCTGGATACCTTTTAGGAGGAGTCCTCATCGGTTTCTATGTTGACCCCAAAACAGAAGTCAACATAGATCAGAGTGACCCACGCTTCATCGGAAACTGGTAAGACAGAACTCACTGCTGCCTACTAGGTTATTTTACCTGTAATAGAAGAAAATATTGACAATCATTTTATCCCAAATTGTTTCACTTAGATACACTCAGATCTTGCCGCTGTTAATTGTTATTGGAAAAAAACATTAAAATTTTTTATCCACCCATGTAGCATTAACATAAGGGACACCTCACTGGGGACACCTCACTTGGGGCTCAATGAAGGTCTTTGTGCCCCTCCTTGAACCGTCACCTTATCGTGGTGGAGGGGTTTGAGTGCCTGAATGATCCTAGGAGCTATGTTGTCGGGGGCTATATGTCCCTGGTAGGATCTCCCAAGGCAAACAGGTCTTAGGTGACGGGCCAGACAAAGAGCGGTTCAAAACCCTTTATGGAAATCAAGGACCATTACGTCGCCCGGTATGGCGCAACCCGGGGCCCCACCCTGGAGCCAGGTCAGGGGTTGGGGCTCGTATGCGAGCGCCTGGTGGCCGGTCTTTCCCCATGGGATACGACCGGGCTCAGGCAAGAGGTGCCACGTGGGGCCGACTTCCCGTTGGCCCACCACCTGCAGGAGGGACCGTAAGGGGCGGATGCAATGTGAGTTGGGTGGCAGTCAAAGGCAAGGGGCCTCGGCGACCCAATCCCCGGACACAGAATCTGGCGTTAGGGACATGGAATGTCACCTCGCTGGCGGGGAAGGAGCCTGAGCTTGTGCGGGAGGTTGAGAGATACCGACTAGGGATAGTCGGGCTCACCTCCATGCACAGCTTGGGCTCTGGAACCCAACTCATCGAGAGAGGCTGGATCTCTTCTGTGCTAGTCACAGTTTGTCTATAACGAACACCATGTTCAAGCATAAGGCTGTCCACCAGTGCACGTGGCACCAGAACACCCTAGGCCGGAGGTCGATGATTGTTTTCATCTGTCATATGTCTAGGACACTCAGGGGAAGTGAGGGGCAGAGCTGTCAACTGATCACCACCTGGTGGTGAGTTGGATCCGATGGCGGGGAAGAAAGCTGGACAGACTCGGCAGACCCAAAAGTACTGTGAGGATCTTTTGGGAACGTTTGGCCGAATCCCCCTGTCAGGGAGATCTTCAACTCCCGCAGAGTTTTGACCAGATTCCGAGGGAGACTGGAGACATTGAGTCCGAGTGGACCATGTTCTCCAGCTCCATTGTCGAGTCTCCGATGCCTGTTGTGGCAGCAATCCCCAAACCCTGTGGTGGACACCGGAAGTAACAGGACAGGATTTCTAGGCGCAGCCAGGGACCTGGTTTGGGAACCACAGGATCTCGTCTCTGCTTTTTGCAGATGATGTTGTCCTGTTGGCTCCATCAAGCCAGGACCTTCAGTGTGCACTGGGACGGTTTGCAGCCAAGTATAAAGCGCCTGGGATGAGGATCCGCACCTCCAAGTCTGAGACCATGGTTCTCAGTCAGAAAAGGGTGGCTGCCCCATCAGGTTGGTGGAGAGCTCCTGCCTCAAGTAGAGGAGTTCAAGTATCTTGGAGTCTTGTTCACAAGTGAGTGAAAGAAGGAGCGTGAGATTGACAAACGTATTGTTGCTGCTTCTGCAGTAATGCGATCGATGTACCGGTCTGTTGTGGTAAAGAAGGAGCTGAGCTGCAAGGCGAAGCTCTCAATTTACCGGTGAATCTATGTTCCTACTCTCACCTATGGTCATGAGCTTTACATCATGGCCGAAAGAACATAATCCCGGATACAGGCGGCCGAAATGAGTTTTTTCCGCAGGGTGGCTGGGTTTCCTCCTGGATGCCGCCCTAGGGAGGTGTTCCGGGCATGTCCCAACGAGAGGAGACCCTGGGGAAGACATAGGACACACTGGAGGGACTATGTCTCTCGGCTGGCCTGGGAACGCCTCGGTATCCCCCCGGAAGAGCTAGAGGAAGTGTCTGGGGAGAGGGGAGTCCAGACGTCTCTGCTTAAACTGCTCCCCCCACGACCCGGCCCCGGATAAGCGGTAGAAGATTAATGGATGGATGGATGAAGGTCTGTGTTCATACAAAGCGTGACAGGGAAATCAGATATGTGAAACAGTTCATAGAGGCTCAACCAGTAAATGAGCACACATGGGGGGAACATGCAAACTCCACACAGAAAGGCCCTGTCCTGCCCTGCCCAGGGATCGAACCCAGGACCTTCTTGCAGTGAGGCAGGAGTGCTAAGCACTGCCACCGTACTGTGGTTGTTTACCATAAAATATGTAGCTTCAAAAGAACAAATGACCCCTTTCGTAGACACTTCCTGCTATAGGCACATTACCACTCTGCTGTGGCGTTCGGACATCAACAGAACCACAGAAATGTTTTTATATGAGATACAATGTGTTGCATGCATTTCCATTAATTGTAATAAAGAAGGAAGTAAATCCTCCTCTGCTGCAAGAGGCTGGAGCTTTACTCATATATTTCTGCAATGAATAGAATAAATAATAAATAAATAGCTGTTTATTCACAGGTAAAATTTAGAGTCACGTCATGTCACAAATTCTGCTTTTGTTAAATGCAGATGAAGACGGTTAAAACTATTTTTTATTCACCCATCGTGTGGGCTTTCCCGCTCATGCATGAGCAGTCTGTGCTCACACCCAAATACACGGGGTCCAGACCACGGTGGCTTTTCTCCTTTTAGATCAGCTGGAGTCAGCCTACATGGCTTTGCAGCAGCTTGCTCTCCAGGCTGGAAACTGCAAGGGGTCCCCTGCTGTTTGCTCACTCTCCTGTCAGTGTGGTCCTATGCACACCGGGCTCACGCAATGGATGTGGTCTGCTCATGCTCATTATGTAACCTATAGAGGCAACCGTGGGGAATGTAGATTCTGCACATCAGGCTTTTGCTGATGCATATATGGGTTAGAAAAATTGTTATCTGCACCATTAGAATTTCCGTATGCACCTAGACAAAAAAGTCCTATAGTCAGTTTTAGAGCAGTCTCCTCCTGAAAAGGCCTGTAAAGTGAGCAGCATCACTTATGTGTGGGACATGAGAACCTGTGAAAGGAGTGTCTTAACTTTTTTGCAACTGGGACCATCCAAGAAGCATTTAAGTTGTTTCCCCAGATTGTAGCGTTCACATGCTTTTGGATGATAAAGGGAAATGTCTATGTTTTCATTACCAGTTTTGAGTTAATAAAGTTATTCAGCATTTGAAACAAAAACATATTTTAGTTTTGAGAGAAAATGGCGCAAGTCTGAGAGAAAATGGCGCAAGTCAAAAGATCCTACTAACCTCTGTATCTACCAGTCTCTCCTCTCTACTTTCTCTGCTGATGTCACCTCTGCAACAACTGTCTACTACCATTCTAGGTTAATCAACTCACCTGACTCACGCACTCTCTTTAAAACCTTTTCCGTCCTCCTTTGTCCGCCTGCTCCCCCACCTTCATCGGATTTAACAGCTGATGATTTTGCGTCTTTCTTTATAAAGAAAACAACCGCCATCAGCAGTCAGTTCTCTGCGCCACCACCTGTCGAGCTCACTCAGACCCCTGATATGTGTTTGCTCACTTCTTTCTCTCCTCTAACTGAAGCAGATGTTTCCAAGGTCATTAGTTCTAACCACCCTACTACCTGCCCGCTGGATCCCATCCCCACACATCTCCTTCAGGCCATCTCTCCATCTGTCGTGCCTGCTCTCACCCACATCATCAACTCATCTCTTTCCACTGGGTCCTTCCCACAGCTGTCAAAGAGGCCCGCATCACACCACTACTGAAGAAACCCACTATTAACCCTACTCTGCTAGAAAACTACAGACCGGTTTCCCTCCTTCCCTTCATTGCCAAAGCTCCGGAGCGAGTTGTGTTTACTCAGCTCTCATCCTTTCTCACACGGAACAACCTCCTGGACCAGAACCAGTCTGGGTTCAAGAGCGGTCATTCCACCGAAACTGCCCTGCTCTCATCGAAGCTCTGAGTGTGGCAAAAGCAACATCCAAGTCATCTGTACTCATCTTACTGGATCTGTCTGCTGCTTTTGACACTGTTAATCATCACCTCCTCCTGTCTTCTCTCAGGGCGATGGGTGACTCTGGAATGGCGTTGCAATGGTTCAAGTCTTACCTCTCGGATAGGTCATTCAGAGTATCCTGGAGAAATGAGGTCTCTGAGTCCCAACATCTCAATACAGGGGTGCCACAGGGCTCAGTGCTTGGACCGCTACTCTTTTCCATATACATGACATCCCTTGGCTCTGTCATCCAGAAGCATGGCTTTTCCTATCACTGCTATGCAGATGACACTCAACTCCACCTGTCATTTCAACCTGACGATCCGACGGTCTCTGCTCGCGTCTCGGCATGTCTGAGTGACATCTCACTTTGGATGAAGGACCATCACCTGCAGCTGAACCTTGCAAAAACAGAACTGCTTGTGATTCCGGCCAATCCAAAGACCCACCACAACCTCTCCATTCAACTAGGCCCATCAACCATTACACCGTCCAGCACTGCCAGAAATCTGGGAGTGGTAATTGATGATCAGCTAAACTTCACAAGTCATGTCGCCAGCACCACCCGGTCCTGTAGATTCATCCTCTACAACATTAGACCTTTCCTATCAGAGCACTCTACGCAAATTCTAGTCCAGCTCTTGTCTTGTCCAAACTGGATTATTGCAATGCTCTACTGGCTGGACTCCCTGCCTGCACAACCAAACCTCTGCAGCTGATCCAGAATGCAGCGGCAAGAGTGGTCTTTAATGAACCAAAGAGAGCACACGTAACTCCTCTATTCATTAGGTTACACTGGCTCCCGGTTGACGCCCGCATCAAGTTCAAAGCTATGCTCTTGGCCTACAAGACCACCACTGGTTCTGCACCCTCATATCTTCACTCACTAATACAGACCTACATTCCTACCAGATCCCTGCGCTCTGCAAATGAACAACGTCTGGTGGTACCGTCCCAAAATGGTAAAAAATCACTCTCACGTACCTTCTCTGGCTCTGTTCCACATTGGTGGAATGATCTACTGCTGCTACAAGATCAGCAGATTCTGTAGCCATCTTTAAAAAACGCCTGAAAACACATCTCTTCCGTCAACACCTGACTGACAAACACTGAGTTCTACTTCCTTTCTATCAATTCCTTTCTTTAAAAAAAATAAAAAATAAAAAATAAAAATAAATTTCTCTTATCCTTAGCATTGTATACTGCGCTGGGTTTAAACTGACTAGTTTTTTGTGCACTTATGCTTTTTGTACCTTGTGTTGTTAAAATTGCTTCCATTGTTATCCTCACTTGTAAGTCGCTTTGGATAAAAGCGTCTGCCAAATGACTAAATGTAAATGTAAATGTAAATGTAGTTTTGTTTAATACAGTATTACCCCTTTTTAAACCCAACAGTGTAGTAAAAGTTTCAGAACCTAGAATGCTATCACAAATGTTTTGTGAATTATGTGCTTGGTTCTCTTTCCCTCTCTCAGGTGGAGTGGGTTTCTGCTCTGTGCTGTGGCAATGCTCTTGGTCATTCTTCCAATGTTCACTTTTCCCAAAGAACTCCCTCCAAGACATAAGAAAAAGAAGAGAAGGAAAAAGTTGTCTTTGGGTGACTCCAGTGACAACGATGTCCTGAAAGAGAAAAGCAACAACAAAAATCAGACAGTCACATCATCTATGGGCTTTGGGAAGGACATTAAAGGTACTACAACAGTCTCCATCATGAGACTTAATATAGAAAAGAAGTGATTATTTTGCAATTCACTTTAAAATAACTTCTTGTATTAACTGACCATAGCAATACACTTTACACCTTGAAACCAAACATCTTATGCCTAACTTCCCACTTTGACTTTGTAATTTTGTTTGTTGTAAATCTATATTTTAGATGAAGAGCATGGTAACAAGTGTAATTTTAATTTCCATAAGTACTTAAAACCCTCTCAAGTTTTCATTCTCTTAAATTAAATTCAAGATTTTTAATTTTCTTGTCTTTTGTGTTGCAGATATGCCCAAAGCCGCCTTGAGGATCCTTCGTAATGTCACTTTCATGTTTGTCAGTTTGTCATACACAGCAGAGAGCGCCATCGTCACTGCGTTCATTACTTTCATCCCCAAATTTATTGAGTCTCAGTTCGGCATCCCAGCCTCCAACGCCAGCATCTACACAGGTCAGAAGAGTTCAACTCAAATTAATCTGTGCTGTTGTCGTGCGTAATACCTTCTTCGGTAGCTCTATTGTCAAATTTAGTGAACTACAGGACTTGAGCTGGTGCAGGTATAAAGAGGCAGGACTTGAGCTGGTGCAGGTATAAAGAGACAGGACTGGAGCTGGTGCAGGTATAAAGAGACAGGACTGGAGCTGGTGCAGGCATAAAGAGACAGGAGTGGAGCTGGTGCAGTTATAAAGAGGCAGGATTTGAGCTGGAGGAGGTATAAAGAGACAGGACTGGAGCTGGTGCAGGTATAAAGAGGCAGGATTTGAGCTGGTGCAGGTATTACGATGTAGGTCTTCGGCTGGAGCAGGTAGAAAGAGAAATAACTTAAACTGGAGCAGGTATAAAGAGGAAAGACTTGAGCTAGAGCATGTTTAGAAAGTCAGGACTTGAGCTGGAGCAGGTATAAAGAGGCAGGACTTGAGCTAGAGCAGGTATGAGGAGGCAGGACTTGAGCTAGAGCAGGTATACAGAGGCAGGACTTAAACTGGAGCAGGTATAAAGAGACAGGACTTAAACTGGAGCAGGTATAAAGAGGAAGGACTTGAGCTAGAGCAGGTTTAAAGAGACAGGACTTGAGCTGGAGCAGGTATAAAGAGGCAGGACTTGAGCTAGAGCAGGTATACAGAGGCAGGACTTAAACTGGAGCAGGTAGAAAGAGAAATAACTTTTCTCTATGAGAAATAACTGGAGCAGGTAGAAAGAGGCAGGACCTGAGCTAAAGCAGGTATACAGAGGCAGGACTTAAACTGGAGCAGGTATAAAGAGACAGGACTTAAACCAGAGCAGGTAGAAAGAGGCAGGACCTGAGCTAGAGCAGGTATACAGAGGCAGGACTTAAACTGGAGCAGGTATAAAGAGGCAAGACTTGAGCTGGAGCAGGTATAAAGAGGCAGGACTTAAACTGGAGCAGGTAGAAAGAGAAATAACTTAAACTGGAGCAGGTATTACGAGGCAGGACTTAAACTGGAGCAGGTAGAAAGAGAAATAACTTAAACTGGAGGAGGTATAAAGAGGCAGGACTTGAGCTGGAGAAGATATAAAGAGACAGGGACAGAGGTGAAGTAGAGTAGCCTAAAATTGTACTCAAGTAAGAGTAGCAGTACTTTAAAATATTTTTACTCAAGTTGAAGAAAAAAGTAGTTGTCCAAAAAATTACTCAAGTAAGAGTTAAAAAGTATTTGGTTAAAAACTACTCAGGTACTGAGTAACTGTTTGATCATAATGTGTAATTTATTTTTAAGTTTTTTGTTTTTTTTACAACATTAAACTTTTAAAATCTTTTAAAATTTAAAAATCCAATCCCTACAGTAGACCTGTGTGAGACAAAATGAGGCCAGGGCTGTTCATCCTTTTTACTTTCAACACTGGAGACAGTAGTCTCAGTAATTTTTTTTATTTTTATTGCATCCGCTATGTGTGAAGAGTAGGGTTGGTCAAGCATTTTGGAAAATATAGTTAGCTACTCTATGTAAATGAAACTTCACTACACTAAATAGGGCGGCAACTAACTCCCGTGGGCTCACCAACTGCGAAAGGAACCGTAAGGGGCCGGTGCTAAGTGGATTGGGTGGCAGTCGAAGGCGGAGGCCTCGACAACCCAATCCCCGGACACGGAATCTGGCGCTATGGACATGGAATGTCACCTCGCTGGCGGGGAAGGAGCCTGAGCTTGTGCGGGAGGTTGAGAGATACCGACTAGAGATAGTCGGGCTCACCTACACGCACAGCTTGGGCTCTGGAACCCAAATCCTGGAGAGAGGCTGGACTCTCCACTACTCTGGAGTTGCCTGCGGTGAGAGCAAGCCTCTCCCATGGTACCTCTTAAATGGTCGTCGTGTAAGGGCGCCGCCATACGACGATTTTACAGCGAAATACAGCGATATAAATCCGTCCACTAGAGGGCAGACTCCAAAAGCGGAAATATAAGGAGAAACCCAATGGTGACTTTACAAGTGTAAAAATCATGTTTACAGCCTGGTACAAAAGATGGCTCCGGTCTCTAGAGCTAAGTTTTTACTACGTGACAACTCTGGGGGTGAATTTTTGATTATTACGTTGGTTTATGCTATCTAAAAACTATTGTTTTACTATGGAGTAAAAGCCGAAAAGCCCGGATGTAACGGCCATTTTATTGCCCATTCGTAATGACAATATTGGTAAATAGGGAACCAATGAGCGGATATCATCCATATTTATACTATCTATGGGTGAGAGGCGGCGGGCTGGTGTGGGCTTGCTCATAGCCCCCCAGCTCAGCCGCCATGTGTTGGAGTTTACTCCGGTGAACGAAAGGGTCGCTTCCCTGCGCCTTCGGGTCGGGGATAGGGCTCTCACTGTTGTTTGAGTTTACGGGCCAAATGGCAGTGCAGAGTACCCGGCCTTCTTGGAGTCTCTGGGAGGGGTGCTGGAAAGTGCTCCGACCGGGGACTCCGTCGTTCTACTGGGGGACTTCAACGCTCACGTGGGCAGCGACAGTGACACCTGGAGGGGCGTGATTGGGAGGAACGGCCCCCCGGATCTGAACCCGAGCGGTGTTCTGTTATTGGACTTCTGTGCTAGCAACAGTTTGTCCATAACGAACACCATGTTCAAACATAAGGGTGTCCATCAGTGCACGTGGCACCAGGACACCCTAGGTCGGAAATTGATGATCGACTTTGTAGTTGTTTCATCTGATCTCCGGCCGTATGTCTTGGACACTCGGGTGAAGAGAGGGGCGGAGCTGTCAACTGATCACCACCTGGTGGTGAGTTGGATTCGATGGCAGGGGAGAAAGCTGGACAGACTCGGCAGGCCCAAACGTACTGTGAGGGTCTGTTGGGAACGTTTGGCAGAGCCCCCTGTCAGAAAGACAAAACTCCCACCTCCGGCAGAGCTTCAACCAGATCCCGAGGGAGGTTGGAGACATTGAGTCCGAGTGGACCATGTTCTCCACCTCCATTGTCGATGCAGCCACTCGAAGCTGTGGCCGCAAAGTCTCCGGTGCCTGTCGTAGCGGCAACCCCCGAACTCGATGGTGGACACCGGAGACCTACCGAGCCTGGTTGGCCCGTGGGACTTCTGAGGCAGCTGAAAGGTACCGGCAGGCCAAGCGGACTGCAGCCCAGGTGGTCGTGGAGGCTAAAACTCGGGTCTGGGAGGAGTTCGGTGAGGCCATGGAGAAAGACTCGGCCTCAAAGAAATTCTGGCAAACCGTCCGGCGCCTCAGGAGGTGGAAGCAGTGCCCTGCCAACACTGTTTACAGTGGAGGTGGGAATCTGCTGACTTCAACTGGGGATATTGTTGGACGGTGGAAGGAATACTTTGAGGATCTCCTCAAACCCACCGACACGTCTTCCACTGAGGAAGCAAAGGCCAAGGGCTCGGAGGTGGACTCGTCCATCACCCAGGCCGAAGTCACTGAGGTAGTTGGGAAGCTCCTCGGTGGCAAGGCACCGGGGGTGGATGAGATACGCCCTGAGTACCTCAAGTCTCTGGATGTTGTGGGGATGTCCAGGTTGACACGCCTCTACAACATCGCGTGGTGGTTGGGGACAGTACCTCTGGACTGGCAGACCGGGGTGGTGGTCCCTCTTTTCAAGAAGGGGGACCGGAGGGTGTGTTCCAACTACAGAGGGATCACACTTCTCAGCCTCCCCGGGAAAGTCTATGCCAGGGTACTGGAGAGGAGAATGCGGCCGATAGTTGAACCTCGGATTCAGGAGGAACAATGCGGTTTTCGTCCCGGTTGTGGAACACTGGACCAGCTCTATACCCTCTCCAGGGTGCTGGAGGGTTTATGGGAGTTTGCCCAACCAGTCCACACGTGTTTTGTGGATCTGGAGAAGGCATTCGACTGTGGGGGGTGCTCTGGGAGTATGGGGTCCGGGGCCCTTTGCTAAGGGCTGTCCGGTCCCTGTACGACCGGAGCAGGAGCTTGGTTTGCATTGCAGGCAGTAAGTCAGACCTGTTCCCAGTGCATGTTGGACTCCGGCAGGGCAGCCCTTTGTCACCGGTCCTATTCATTATCTTTATGGACAGGATTTCTAGGCGCAGCCAGGGGCCGGAGGGAGTCTGGTTTGGGGACCACAGGATCTCGTCTCTGCTTTTTGCAGATGATGTTGTCCTGTGGGCTCCATCAAGCCAGGACCTTCAGGGTGCACTGGGACGGTTTGCAGCCGAGTGTGAAGCAGCTGGGATGAGGACCAGCACCTCCAAGTCTGAGACCATGGTTCTCAGTCGGAAAAGAGTGGCTTGTCCCCTTCAAGTTGGTGGAGAGATCCTGCCTCAAGTGGAGGAGTTCAAGTATCTTGGGGTCTTGTTCACGAGTAAGGGAAGGAGGGAACGTGAGATTGACAGACGGATCGGTGCAGCTTCTGCTGTGATGCGGTCGATGTACAGGTCTGTCGTGGTGAAGAAGGAGCTGAGCTGTAAGGCATAAAGGCTTATGCTTTGACTAAGACCAGCTGTTGTACCCGCCTGCGCCATTCCACTCCTCGCTTTTCAAACCACCACCCCTCGCAAACGCTGGCAGATTCGCAGACGTGCAGGAGGTGGCTCGGTCATGCACAACATAGCAAATATACCACCATCTTGGTCTCCCCCACGCCTGCGTGGCTGCAAGATACGACCCCTAGTCTGGCTTAACCAATCAACTTCCTTACAGATAACTCGACTCCAAGCCTCGTCTCGAAGCTAAATACCTAGCGTTGTTATTACAATTTATAAACTTCTCACTGTGTAAGCATAGCCAGAATTGATTGTCCGATACTTTCAAACTTCTCAAGACATCCAGAGTGTCTCCAGCTTTTACTCAGACTCATCTCAGCTCTGAAGACAGCCTGCAAAATTATTTTTAATTCACCAAAAGTTGATCTCCAAAATGAATTAAGACCCTTTATAAGTAGTCTAACCTATGTTTCTGTTTCCTCTCAGGTTTGATCATTGTACCAAGTGCTGGTGTGGGCATTGTTTTGGGGGGATACATCATAAAGAAGCTAAAGCTTGGGGCTCAAGAGTCTGCAAAGCTGGCCATGATCTGCAGTGGAGTCTCTCTGCTCTGCTTCTCCACACTCTTCATTGTGGGTTGTGAGAGCATCAACCTGGGAGGCATCAACATTCCCTACACCACTGGGTGAGAAGGCACTTAGGTCTGGTTTTAGTCCAACTGGTCTGACTGTGGGTCAGTCCTTGTTTACTTCACTATACATGATTTGATTTGATCTCCCCATAATGGCTGCATCCTATTACATTGCATTAACAAAAGCAGCTCCTCGGGCAAAATTAAATTGAAATTAAAACAGCTGCAAATAGAGGCTCAAGGTGAACTGAGAGAGTCAAACCAAATTGTTTTCTTGGTTCATGCTGATGTCAGAGCTAAACAGGGCCAGAGCTAAGTCTTTCCACTCTAAATGAGCAAATGGTTTCTTGATCCATCTGCGTCTACAGCAGAGAGATGAGATATGAAGGTACTGGAGGTGTTTCCTGTTGAACGCTGTGTCCCTGACAGCAATGACACTTCCACTGTAATGGAAGACGTCCAGAGTCACATGGAAATTGGACATGGCTGTTGATTCCTCCTTTTCTCCTGCCAACTGTGACCATATCATGAAAACGTGTTTTGCTTAGGACTAAGGTTTACCAACAGGTTATTTAGATTCATTTTTTTTAAATCATTTTTTAATCCTTGGTTAGGTGACCAGAAGAAGTCTGTGTTAGTTTTTTTTACTCTGAAGCACTGTAAACATTATGTGCAATGGATTATAGCACATTTTTTAATCCACAGACCAACGCTGACTATGACCCAGAAGAACTTGACTGGAGGGTGTAATGTGAACTGTGGTTGTAAGATCCATGAATATGCTCCTGTCTGTGGCTCTGATGGCATCACTTACTTCAACCCCTGTCTGGCTGGATGCAGCAGCGTGGCCAATGACTCTAATGGGGTAACAAACTCACTCACTTAAAGGGAACATTTAATGCAAAAAAACACATTTACATTCTTTCTTTGCATATAATTGTGTGTTTTGAGTCTACTAACTCCCAAAGTGTGAAACAAAGCAACTGCAGGATCTCTCTGTTATCAGCCAGAGTCTCTCCACTTGGGTAAATGGTTCTCAAAATCTATCATTGTGACACAACATGCATAGGAGACAGGTTATCTCCTCACCACCATATTGTTTTCTTCAATACAGCTTAGCAACTTTAGCTCACTATCACGTCAAAGTTTATTGTTTAATGCTTATTCAATGTAAAAATAAACATGCTACTATTGGTTAGTAGTATGTATTTATTTATTTTATTTATTTATTTATTTGGAACCCCATTAGCTTCCACGAGTGGTCGCTAATCTTCCTGGGGTCCATTTTACAATATCAAAACATATTATACACAATCACATTACACTTTTTACAATATATTATCAAAAGAATGAATAAACTTAGATTTGAGTTGTTACACTAAGTTTTCATTACAAATCATACATTTTACCATCTTTTTAAAATAGGATCTGTTGCTTATTTGTCTTGTACACATTGACAGTTGATTCCAAGCTACTGAGGATCTAAATAGTACAGTTCTCCTCATACAGTTTGACTGTGCAAAATGAACTAAATCACCAGAGCTGACCTGCCGAGTAATATGTTGGTGGCAATACCCACTGTACACCAATTTATCCACAAAAAATCTGGGGTTGTTTTTATAGATGGCATTATGCATGTAACAAAGAAGACTTATCTTTAATTTATCCTGTACCTTCAACCATACTAATATAGTGTGCATCTCATTCACACTGGTCCTGTATGAACAGCCAAGAGCAACTCTGGCAGCTCTATTCTGAGCAAGTTTTTTCAAGTTCTCCTGTGTAGCACTGGACCTAATAACTGAGCAGTACTCCAGGTGTGACAAGACCAAAGACTGGACTACTGTTCTCATGACTGAGGGTGGACAAAACGGCACACACTTCCTAGCGAAAGCAATGCCTCTGCCCATCCTAGAAACAATATAATTTATCTGATCAGTCCATGAGAGCTGATTATCCACCTTAACACCCAAGAGTTTAGTTTTAGTAACCTGCTCCACCAAAGTTGTATCAATAGTCAAATTTAGGTTACAAGGTTTATTTAACAAATGTTTAGTACCGAAAACAATACATTTGGTTTTGGAAATATTTAGAACTAATTTGTTCAAATTAACCCAGTTGATAATCAAATTTAATTGGGTTTGTAGGTTCCTACTTAGATCGGTTATTGAAGGAGCTGCACAAAATAAACTTGCATCATCTGCATACAGTACAACTTCTGCATTTCTAACAACATGGGGCAAATCATTCACAAAAATTGAAAATAATAATGGACCCAGACAGCTGCCCTGTGGAATACCGCATGATATACATTTACTATCAGAAAAACTACCATTAAAAATACTTGGTGAGTTCTGCCATAGAGATAACTCCTTATCAGTGAAGCAGACAATTTTGAGAATCCATAATACTTGAGCTTTGACAACATAATATCGTGGTCAATTACATCAAATGCAGCTGTAAAATCTAAAAGTACCGCACCAACAAGTCTTTTATCCTCCATATATGTAAGCCACTGATCAACCATATGCGCTAATGCCTTACTAGTTGAATGGCCTGGTCTATAGGCATGCTGTGAAGTCGTTAGCAATTCATTTAATGTAAAGTACTCTAGCATTTGATTAAAAAGTAACCTTTCAAATATTTTGCTTAATACAGGAAGAATGTGAATTGGTCTGCAATTAGAAGGAGTAAACTCTGCCTTATCATCCTTAAGTAAAGGCACAATTTTAGACTGTTTCCATAGCTTAGGAAACACTCCGTTGAGAACTGAACTATTAAAGATGTGACATATTGGTTTGCACAAAATATTTGCAACAATTTTAGAGAAGCAACTAATGTAGACAAAGCAGTTATTGTGTTTATATGAGCTTATAAACAGTCAGGCTAGTGTTACTTCACTTTCACAAATGAAATAAATATCAGTGAATAACCTAAAATTTAGAAATGAAAGATGACTGGATATTTAATATTGTGATATGTGGCTATCGACAGGTGTGGAGGATTCTTGTGAATTAAAAATTGAGGTGCGGGACACTTGATGATGGAGACATCTCATTAAGCTCTCGCCCCTCACCCTGCTAGTACTGATATTGTATTTGCATTCCTACCCACTTACCCACTTGTTCATTGCATTTTGAAGCTAGTAATGCTGTTAAGAACAACTTTTGAAGGACCAAGGATGTCTAGGCAGAGCAAAATTAACCCTTGAAAGGTGACCGCTAGCACTGTAGCTAGCCAGATCGAAGTCAACAGCTAACACCACCTGTTGATGTTGTTTTGATGCAGGAGGTAACTAGAATAATGGAGGCAAAAATCTCTCAGCTGAGACTTTGAACACTTCACAATTGAAACATGTCTGTGAAGGTTCTCAGTCATTCAGGTCATCTTGAAAAAAAGGATTTGAGCGAAGGCATCTGGAGTCTTAGTTTTCAAGATGTTTCATCCCTTGTCCAAGAGACTTTGCCAAATCTGAGATCAACTGATACAAGAGCCGAGCTTATATCTCTAGAGGAAGATATCCACATTTGAAAGCCACTCTACTCGCATCTACAGGCAAAGCAGAAGATATAATATACCGAGGACTCTGTTTCCGTTTTGGAGGAGAGACTGAATAAAAAATTAAATAGGATTAATATTTAAGAAAACCACGCTTACTTCTAATCATACCATTATCACATTATAAAGCCTGGATGACTTGCTTTTATAATGTGCTGAAAATTTCCTAATGTAAAAGCCTCAAATATCACCTATATGTCTGAAATGTAAACCAGTGAAAGGGACTTTTACTCACTGTGTTTGGTCCTGTGTTAAAATTCAATCATATTGGACAGATGTTCTGGAAGAAATAAGATGGATACTTAACACTGAATCTGGATTGTGTGTCTCTGCTTTTGGGCTACAGGAACAGTAATGTTGGTTCAGACTCCAGGAGACATTATACCATCCTCATGTATGCTACACGGAGAAACATCTTTCTGTCCTGGATCAGACCCCCCCATTACAGCCAAATGGCACAGACTGGTCCTGGAGCTGCTGGAGTGGCTGACCTTTACCTTGCACTCCAGGAGGGAACAGCTCCAGGAGGTATGGGCCCAGTTCCTGGACCCTGCTCAGTTCTGAGCGCCCCAGCATTTTTCCCATAAAGACCCAAAAGTCTTGCTCTTGGTGTAGCAACTGAGGCTAACGGAAGCTACATATCACAATATCAAGACAAAAATGCACCGCTACGTATCACTCACTTCTGTGTGTTGTCTGTTGAATACATGTTAAAATGCATTAAGAGTGTTTTAAACACTGTTTGCCCGTTGATAACTTACCATTGTTCTCACCCTGGTGTCCCGAGTCTCTTCCTGGGACTCTTCATGCTCGTGGTCAGACTCTGGCTCAAACATATAAATCCACGACTGAATTGATGAGGCATTTGTAAAAAGAATGTTTAAAATCCTACAAAAAAACAAATTGTAGTTTTGTGCGAGTGCTACCCAGTAAGGACATCAACAATTGATGAACTGGTGCAGAAATGGGGGCGGGTCATGAAGTGCTCTGTTCAGTTAAAGGCCCCGGCCCAAAACGAAGCGTTGAGAGCGGAGTGCTCAGAAAGGGTTTCCCAGAGTCTTGTATAACATAAACCTTGAGTCATTTTGGTCAAAACATGCTACATACACTTCATTGGCCGAGCCACTTAAGGACTTGTACCTGTACCAAACTGTGCTGTACAAAGCCGACTTGTACCACACAGTGGAAACATACCATTATTCTTTTCCATTGTGGTGTGGGTTTCTTTGTTTGTCTGTGACAAAGTCTTGTTCTCAGTCATCCAGAACATCTTGAAAAAAAGGTTGAAGTGAAAGAATCTGGAGTCAATTTTCAAGGTGAAGACGTTTCGTTTCTAATTCCAAGAGACTTTATCAATTCTGAGATCAGCAGTGTCACTAACGACTCTCCTGAGCCTTTAACGACTCTCACATCAGAAGACACGCTTCCCTTTCATGGCCAACAACTATGAGACCAGAACAGCCTGGTCCATCAGGTTTGGTTTCAGGGGAAACTCCTCCCTCTAGAGATATAAGCTTAGCTCTCTTACCAGTCTCAGAATTGATAAGGTCTCTTGGTATTAGTACACATTGACTGTAAATATAATTTGTTTTGTTGATGTCATGTATGTTTTTTAAATTGTATGTAAATGCTGTTGTCTTGGCCAGGTCACTCTAGAAAAAGAGATTTTTAATCTCAATGAGTCTTTTTATCTGGTTAAATAAAGGTTAAATAAAAAAAGAAATTAGAGACGAAACATCTTCACCATAAAAACTGAGTCCGGATGTTTATTTGTTTGTATGACTGACTCATTTTGTAAATCTTAAGGACTATTTGGTTGATCTTAAGGAGTTTCTTTCCCCCTCTATCATGTCTTTCTTTGACCTCAGATCCGTAACTACTCGGACTGTGCGTGCGTCCAGAGCCGACAGGTCATCACTCCGTCTTCTGGAGGTCAGGTCGGGAACCAGCTCCAGCTCGTCATTGTTAAAACTTATCTGAACGAGAATGGATTTGCCCTTTCTGGGAAATGTGATCGAACCTGCAGCACACTTATCCCCTTCCTCATTTTCCTCTTCATTGTTACACTCATCACCGCCTGTGCCCAGCCTTCTGCTATCATCGTAACTCTCAGGTAACATACTATGATTAAACTGTAGATTTACAAACATTCAAAAAGACACAGTTTAGAATGGACCAATATCAAGCTAGGCACCACTAACCTCCAAACCACAACAGAAGATCACATTTGCAGCTTGTAATAATCCCCACAAACATAATAAAACAACAAACGTAATAACATTTTGTGTAATAAACATATAAAAGGAATAATTTCCCACAAATGTGATACATAAGAGAAATAACTAAATGTCCCACAAACGTAATAGCTATTACATTTGCAGGAGTTTATTACGTTTGTGGGTACAATGATCATGATATACTGCAAATGTAAGAACTTCCTACAAATGTATTAGGACAATTGTTAGTCTATTGGTGCAATGGTCCCCAAACGTTTTTCAGCTGAGCTTTAGTGGTGTGGCCAAACAATTTTCATCAAGGTGATCCAACTGAAGCACTTGTTATGCAAGGGCCCTGTCCAAGAGGGACCCGTCAACAGCATTTGCAGAGTATAAGTAGCCTATTGGGGGACTACTCATACTCCCCCAAGACTGGGGGTCCCCCCCTCAGAAAATCTTTGATAAAACAGCTAATATCCTGTATGCCTGTATTTTAATGCATTTTACCAGGTTTTCTACCTGGCTTCTGGTATTATGGTAATTTAATATTAATTATCATCAAAAGCATCTGGACATAAATTTCAAGGTGAAGACATTTCATCCCTTGTCCAAGGGACAACTGTTATGAGAGCTGAGTTTATATCTCTAGAGGGAGGGGTTTGACCTGAAACTAACTCTGATTGGACCAGAACTTTTTGGTGGCCGTCAACGGATTTTCTTCTCGATGTGAAAAAAAACAAAATCGGAAAAACAGCTGTTTCCCTATTACAATTAGAAAAAAGAAATTACCCTTTTGTTTTTTGTTTTGAAACTTTAATTTGGGAAACAAAAAAACATCATGTTATTATTTGATTTCATATTAAGTTAATAAACTAAGATGGATAACTGAAATAGAACGACTGAATATTTAATATACTATGTAGCTACCGGTTATCCTTGTGGCTACACCGAGAACTGGAGTGGGCTGTACCGTGAAGAGTACCGCGGGTCTGGAGCATTGGTGGCCTCAGGACTCGGACCGGGGCTGGGGCAGCTCAGAACGGGGCAGGAGGGAATGCTTTTGGAGCACAGAAGAGCGGTGGGGCGGCTGTAGAGAGGGAGTTTAAGGCATTCACCTCTTCCGATCTAATCCACGGTAAACACAGATGATAGAGTTAGTTCCTTAAAATTAAGCTACGTTGCCAGAGCCACAAGATCAAGAGCTAGATAAACTGGCCATGAAGTGCAGGTCTGGAGCAGCTAGGCCCACCACGATCCCACAGGAGCCACTAACAACTCTGTTCGGTAGTTTGAGTAGATGGGGCTTTCAGCTCTGGATCAGGACAGGTGAATGTGCCTTACTCGCTGTCCCCCGAACTAATAGAGCAGTAGACAGGTGCATATAAGTCTTGTGCATTAGAAAATGCAGTGTGAACCTTCTGCAGATGGCCTCCACCACTCTCAGTGCGTTCTTGTGAGGCGTTCCAACTCTGGCAACTAAGATGCTCGCAGAATGAGAAGATGTAGGTTCAGATATCGCAGCCAAGTGACAGTTTCCTACCCCTGGGTATGTTACGTGTAGCACAGGACTCAAATGCTCAACACTGAGAGAGTTCAGAACAAACTTTATTGAATACTAGTAAGTAGCAGACAGCAGAGAATCAGGACTGGAGCTGGGGCTGGAGCTGGAGTGTAGGATTGGAGCTGGAACTGTAGCGCCGGACCGGAGCTGTAACTGACGCTGGAGCATTGGACCGATCTGGGACTGGCACCAGACCTGGAGCGTAGGTAGGTACTGAGCTGGAGATCTGGCGGGAGTCCACTAGAGGAAGCAGGCCACTGAAGATTTAAATGCATCCATAGCAACCCTATTATTAAAATTTCTTTCGACTAATTTATGATTAGCAATTGATACATTTGCCAGTATTGGAGTGACATCAGAGTAAGTCAAAGTATTTTGATAGTCTCTGCAAGTTTAAATTACAACGTTTAAATTAGAACATTCAACAAAGCTAGTGTGAACACCTTTACAATCCATCAGGTCAGTTACAAAGAGAAGTCCCTTGTGAAACCACCCAGCTTTAAATATAGATTTTGTATTTATAAGTATTGTTCTGTTTTTCCAAAGAACTGAACTGTGAGTAAATTTATGTATGAATATCATACGACAGCACCATTGATAATTAATTTAGATTTTTTTTTCTTGTTTGCCTAAGTTTCTCAAGATTAAAAAAGTAGGATGATTTTTTCTCACCCTCCTTGAACCAACAAGCTCTAGAGCAAATAAAAACACTCCAAGCTTTATCTAAGAATAAACTATTTGAATTTTGAGATTTTCTAATTGGGATTTTTCTTCACTAGATAACACAGATTTAGAGCATAGATTGTTAATAATAGAAGATTTTCATATTTTAATTGCTGCTTCTTTAACTTTAAATTTAAACCATTATCATTTATTTAATGGTGAAGAATCGAAAGATATTACCTCAACAATGAGATTTTTAACATCTGCACATAAGTCTTTGTTAAGCAAAAGAAAAGCGCTATATAAAAAAAAGAAATAAAAAAAAAAAGAAATAAAGCCTGAACTTGGCACTGGGCGTTGTCACATTCTTCCTCGCAACATGTTAATGCCCTTTAATACTTTGCCAGTTCCCCAAATAATCAAAACAGAGACAAATAGCACTAAGCCAAAACACAGACCAAAAAGCAAAAATCTGAGTAACAGTTTTGAACAAGCAGAGAGCTCAGATGAGGAGGTGCAATACTGGACTCGGGAAGTAAGGTGTCACCATAATCACTCTCCCAAAGAGTCAATTCCTATTGCATTAGAGCAAACTGACCAACCAGAGCATACTCAGGAGCAGACAGTGGACGCAGAAGAGTTTAGGATGGACACTGGGACAGGACAATATATTGAAATAATTGAAATCATGAAAACATTCCGGAACCATCACAGACAGTTTCCTCTCCAGGCCAGCTCAGTGGTGCAGACATGGAACTGTTAGATACCGTGCCCAGGAGGTCTCAGAGACAGAGAGACGCCCAAGAGAGACATTGATATACAATGGACTAGGTCAACCAGTTCGTAGAGTGATTTGAATCACTACCAATCCACTTTATGCCAGTGCAGGAACTCCACTGTATGCACAAATCCTTTCCTTTCTATCCAACATTTGTGCCTGTGGGATATTATTGAAATGGGACTCAATATATGCACTTTTGTTATTAGTCACCTGTTTTATTTTGTTATGAGTTCTAGCAGCGGAAGGGACTGCTGATTGTAGCAGAGTGTAGCGTGTAGTTGAAGTCTAGGTTGGTCCTTGGGGAATCTTGAGACCCATCAGTACCCCCATTCCTACTGATGGGCTGCTCTTTTGGGCAGACCGGAAAACAGTTGACAAAGTGTCCTAGTTGGCCACAATAAACACACTCATTAGCTCTGATTCTGCTGGGACCGTTCTTCTGGGGAAAGATTAGCACGTCCAACCTGCATGGGGACCTCGGGGGGACAACGAGACGGGAAACAAGACAAGAAAATCATTCCTGGATTAAAGTTGGACAGGCGGGGAGACCCCGCCAAAATACCCCTCACAGCGCTGTCTCGTTCCACCCTGACGCTGCAAGTATCCGGAACTTAATGCAATAGTCAGCCACACTCCTGTTACCCTGGTGAAGGTCAAGTAGCTGCATTGGCTTCATAAAAACCCTATTGAAATTACTAATAAATTCAGAATAACTTATGATCTCAACGCCTCCACCCCAAAAAATGGCTTCTGCCTAGTCTAATGCCCTTCCCCAAAGTAAACCAATGACAAAAGCTACCTTGGAATGGTAGGTTAAAAATGTATGGGGTTGGCAGGAGAAGACAGTAAAGGATTGGTGGAGGGGCTAGGCAGATATTCTGGGATGGCTAAATGAGATAATTATTTAAAAATGCATTCCACCAATCTGCCAATGCTGGATACTTGGGCCCTGAGTGCCTGCTGTAAATCTCCCTATTCACGTAGCATTTGAGGGTGCTGGCCAAGTAGAGTCCCTTGGTTTGATACTTCCTTATGTAGTGTATTGTCTTCTGGGTCCATATTTGGCCAGGACATTCTGTTAGGGTATGAACACTAGTTGACCCAAAAAGGCAAAGTGGGTTGAAGCAAAAGGTAGATTTATTGACAACAGGGTGAAGTGAGGCGAGGTCCTGAGCGGCTGGAGGTATGGTAAAGAAGCAGTTACAAAGAGTTGTCCTGAATATTAGGTTATAGAACTTTAATTAATAATTATTAGTTACAAATTTTATAACCTATTTCCCACTACTTACTACTGCTTATTTGATCACATCTCTATGTTTTAACAGTTTCACTATTTCTAACTTGTTATTTATTTGCTGCAGGTCTGTGGGTGAGGAGGAGCGGCCATTTGCTCTGGGAATGCAGTTTGTCTTGCTCAGGACTCTGGGTATGACACAGCTCACTAATGATTCTTGAAATACACCTTTGGTGCAACTCAGACACATCATCAGTGATGTATCCTGGGTTCATTGGGTGTTTCGGGTCTCACAACATCACCCTCGCCCAGGCGACCCAGCCAGGTTGATCAGACCCGGCTCGTGTCTGAGTAGCTTGTATGATCCACGGATCGCCCCGCTTGATCCACAGCCATCTTGACGCCTTTTCAGCAGCGTCCGTGATGTTCTTGACGGCTTTTTTGATGTGCAGTCCCTTCACTCCGAGCATCTTGAGGGCCCTGATGAGTGACTGGCCCACGAATCCTCTACACCCGACCTCGATGGGATTGCATCGGGTCCTCCACCCCCTGCTTCGACATTCTCCTGACAGCTCCTCATACTTGGCCCTCTTCCTCTCAAAAGCCTCCTCCATCCGGTCTTCCCAGGGGACCGTCAACTCCAGCAGGACCACTTGCCTTGTTTTTCTGACACCAAGACAATGTCTGGCCTGAGCGTGGTCACTGCAATTTTTTCCGGGAATTTAAGCTGTCTCCCTAGGTCGACATTCAGCTGCCAGTCCTGTGCTGTTGCGAGCAGTCCCCCTGATTGCTTCAGGCGCTGAGGTGGTTTCTCCCCGGCTTTAACAAAGGCGATGTTCTGTCTTGCAGGTTGCTGGTGTCTACTGCAGGCGATCCCAGTACTGATGACCTCTGCAACAACCCTCAGTACTTGGTCGTGGCGCCAGCGTAGCGCCCATCTCCCAGTGCTTTTGGGCAGCAGCTCAAGATGTGCTCCAGTGAACCTCCTCTCTGACAGAGTGGGCACAATGGTGTGTCTGCCAGGCCCCAGCGAAAGAGATTGGATGGGCTTGGGAGGACATCATAGACTGACTGAACCAGGAATTTGATCCGTTGTGGCTCCGACTTCCATAATTCTGTCCATGATATCTTCCGTTCTGCCGCCTGCTCCCATCGGGTCCATGCCCCTGCTGCCGCATCCCTACTGTTCTACTGCAGCGGGCTTCTTCCACCCCAGCTCGGACCTCATCTTGAATCAGCTGCCGCCTTTCCTTTCCCTGAGCCTTGTTAAAGCGAGGTCTTGGATTACTCCCGAGTCCTGCCCGTCCAGATGCCACTGCCCCACCAGCTCACTATGTCGCAGCCGTGATTCAGCCTGGTCTACTGCCTCTTGGGCCTTCCACTTCCTGCCAGTTCTAACCTCTATGCCTGCCGAAGAGACCTTGATGTCACTGGAGTCTCTGTACAGTAGCACCTCTCTTGATCGGGTTACCATAAACTCTTCCTTCAGGCTGCTGAAGGGCATTTTTAGCTTGTTCTTCCTCCCATACAAGGCAATGTCACTGAGGCTTCGTGGTAGCCCTAGCCACTTCCGCAGAGAACAGCTGACTTTCCTCTCGAAGCATTCAACAGTGGTAATTGGCACATCATAGACCAGGAGAGGCCAGAGCAGTCGAGGCAGGATGCCGTGCTGGTAAATCCAGGCTTTATATTTACCTGGCAGACCTGACTTGTCCACAGCCGTCAACCAGATTCCCAACTGATCGGTGGTTGTCTGGAGTGCTGCGGTGTCCTTCAGTGTGCAGTCGTAGATCTTGCCAAGACTCTTGACTGGCTTTTCTCCGACAGATGGTATCTGGATGTCTCCTAGTGTGAAGCGGAACTGGTCTGTAACCTTCCCTTTCTTCACCACCAGGGACCTGGACTTGGCTGGCTTGAAGTCCATCCGGGCCCATTTCATGAGCTGCTCGAGCCCTTGGAGGATCCATCTGCACCCCGGAACCGATGTTGTGGTCACCGTCAGATCATCCATAAATGCTCTGATGGGGGGCTGCCGTATGCCTGACTTGGTGAGTGGGCCTCTACACTCCACCTCTGCTGACTTCACCAGCATATTCATTGCCAAGGCAAACAATATCACTGAAATAGTGCATCCAGTGATAATGCCCTTCTCAAGCCGATGAAATGCAGATGTTTCCGCTCCAGAGGTGACTCTCAAACTAAAGGAATTGTAATAATCCAGTATGAGGTTCTTGATCTTGTCTGGAACGTGATGTCTGTCAAGTGAGGTTTCTACCAGCCTATGAGGATTGACCCGTGGCGTTGGCGAGATCGAGCCAGAGGACTGCCAGATCCCCTTTGCCTTCACGTGCCTCGCGTAACAGCTGGGTGACTACTCCTGTATGCTCGATACATCCTGGCATCTTGGGGACTCCCCCCTTCTGCACAGAGGTGTCGATGTACATGTTCCTCAGGAGGAACTCCGTCAGGCGTCGGGCAAGTAAACTAAAGAAAATTTTGCCCTCTACACTGAGAAGCGAGATGACTCTAAACTGCTCCATGGTGCTTGAGCTCTCCTCCTTCGGGATCCAGACACCCTCTGCGTGTCGCCACTGCTGTGCCACCTTCCCCCTCCTCCAGATGACCTTGATTAGTTTCCATAATCTCTTCAAGAGTCTGGGGCACCTCTTATAGACGACGTATGGCACTCCACTCGGGCCTGGTGCTGAGCTGGTTCTAGCAACCTTGACAACTTCTTCAACTTCCTTCAAAGTTGGCTCCTAGTGTTAAATGTCGAGGTGGGTTCGGCGGAATTATCAGCATTTTACATGGCCGAGATCTTTGTCTCTTGCGCTGTCACTGTAGATGGTGCTGAGGTACTTGTTAACCTCTTCTTCAGTGCATGCAAGATGGCCACTTCTTTTCTGCCCGAGAATCTTCTTCGTAAATCCAAACGGGTTAGAAATGAAGGCGACACGTTTCCTGGCTCTCTCCTTGCCCCTCCTCCTATGCCATTCAGCTCCGGAGGGTGGTCAGTCTTTTCCTCAGGATATGGCGGAGTTCTGCCAGACCAGCCTTTTCCTCCTCCCTTGCCTTCTTAAACTGCCGTCCGAGCAGTCTAAGCTCACTCCTTAGCTGGCTGATCTTAACTTCCCGTCGATTTGGCTCTGCCACACCTCTGGTCAGCTGTGGTTCCTTAATCCCGAACCTTTCCGCTCCGATGCTGATGATCATTGCTGACAGTGCCCGCAACTTCTGGTCTACATTCCCCCTCGTTGTAGCTTCGAGGACTTGGTCCAGGTCCTCATCGAACTGGAGCCACTCTCTCTCCTTGTTGGCAGCAGGCCACTTGACCCGGCGATGTTCAGAATGTCTGACATGGGGTGGGGCTTGTGGGGCGTGGAGGTTCTGGGCGCTGTGGGGTGACTCCGGGCCGGGCTCCTCCTGCGTCTCACCAGGTGCTAGACCTAATAATAATAATAATAATAATAATAATGGATTCGATTTATATTGCGCTTTTCTCCTAAGGGACCATGGGACTCAAAGCGCTTACATGCCGTTCATTATTCATTCACTCCACAGTCACACACTGGTGGTGGTGAGCTACAACTGCAGCCACAGCTGCCCTTGGGCAGACTGACCCTGCTTCATAAAGATCTACATTCAGTAACACCTAATAACTAAATCAGGAAAATGTTAACGCAAAAGCATCTGGACTGAGTTTCCAGATGCTTTTGCTTAAACCTTTTCTTCAAAATGACTTGGATGAATAAGAATCTCCACAGACATAATATCTAAATTCTATGCGGCCTCTGAAAAGCGCTATATAAATTTGATGTTATAATAATAATCAAGGGTGTTTGGGAATGCCTTTATACATTTACATTTAGTCAGTGTTACATTTTAGTTGACACAACTATTTAATTTACAGTGTACTGTATAGCTATTGCAAAAAGCAGCTGTGGAAGTCACTAGTCCAAAATAAATACTGAGATGCTTATTACTGGAAACATTAGATCCAAGCAGAAATCCATATTAAACATTCTTTGTAGTTTACATTTTTTTTGTTTTCTTTCATTTATCAAAAACAGATCAGTCTCTTAGAAGAACCCACTCTTCTACAGAACTTTGACAGATAAATGATATTGTAATCTTTTTCAAATCAATGACTTTTTAAAGTCAAATATTTTTAAAGAAATTCCGTTACTACTCTGAACTCTACTACTAGAGCTTCTCTCTGAACATGCATGCACCACACACTTCAAACACTAAACTGTATGTTTTATTTATCTAGTTGTTACTTTATTTATCTAGTTGTTACTACAGTTCTCCTGGATTCTGAAAGGATGTCACAGCAACTACTAAATTTTGCACTGTTTCTCTTCTTTCTGCAGCCTACATCCCAACTCCCATCTACTTCGGTGCTGTCATCGACACCACCTGTATGCTCTGGCAGCAGGACTGTGGTATCCATGGTTCATGTTGGGAGTACGACGTCACCTCTCTGCGTTTTGTTTACTTTGGTTTAGCTGCCAGCCTCAAGTTTCTGGGCTTCCTGTTCATCTTTCTGACTTGGTACTCCATCAAATACCGGGAGCAGAAGGTGGAGGTGTTGCTAAAATGTCACTTGTCTCCAGTGGACACTGTGGGCAGCCTAGTGTGTCACCCAGGTGGACACAAGGGCCACGCTCGCACCCGGTCCTGCCCTGTTAACATCCCCCGACATGAACCGACACAACTCAATCGTGGCATCAGCATTCACAGCTGTCCTGGTAATAAGCTCCAAGCAATAGTTCTGCCTCCAGACACACCCACAGCTCCACCAGCGCCAGCACAGTCACTCGAACATGTGTCTGTGAGGGTCTAACACTGGGCTCAAAGTTTTTATTTGGAAATGTAAGAGCTTTGATTGGCTGCTGAAACTCTGCCAGTCAAGCTTGGCTGGATGGACTATCTTGTATTCATACTACTTGATGGACGGTGGTCGATGAAACTCTAGCTCTTGTTATAGTTATGAATGGCGTGCCCTGGTAATACTCTAGTTATTCATAATGTTGAGCGTGATAAATGGCTGGTGAAATACTACTAATGATAAAGCTCTTACTTGACTCTTTAGCTCTTTAAATTTTCTGATTGGATGAAGAAACTGTTTAGGTGATGTTACTTTAGCTAAGGACATGAAATGTTATTCCTGGTCATAGTCAAGCTTTTGTGAATTTAGTTACCAATGGGAGGTTTTTTTGGCCCATTTGTCTAGCAGTGCCTGATGAGGCAGTTCAGAGGTTTGAGCGTCAACAGAGTTGATTTGTTTTTGTTATGAGTAACAAAAAAACTATCCAACATTAGAGTTCTTTTTGATTGGCCAGTGTGGCTCTAATACGTCTACTATTGAAGCTTCCTTATTGAGCAATTTGACTCTAGTCCCCAGTTGAGCTCACTAACTGGCTGGTCTTGCTTTTGTGAATGAAGTTACCCATGGAGTACTCTTCTTGTTCAATGCGACTGTAGGGCGGCAATAGCTCAGTGGGTAGAGTGGTCGTCCTTCAACCGGAAGGTAGGCGGTTCGATTTCCACTCTCCCCACAGTTCATACTGTCGTTGTGTCCTTGGGCAAGACACTTAACCCACCTTGCCTCCAGTGGCTGTAACACTGGTAATTACATTAGAACAATGTAAGTCGCTTTGGATAAAAGCGTCAGCTAAATGAATAAATGTAAATGTAAATGTATCTGCTATGCTCTGAGTGGCGAGTATAGTAGTCATGTGACACACCGAAATATCTGTGAAGACACCTCTGTTGTCCATCTCAATCAGGACTTCATTAAGTCCCAGTTACACAATGTGAAAAGAAAAAACTGTGGTCTGCAGCATTTGCCAATAGTTTCAATAGAAACACTGTTTTCTGAGTTAACTTTAAAAAAATCCCCAAGTGGAGTTTCAGAATAAAAGCTCTCTGGAAGTGTTTTTAAAAGTTTGAATTTAGTCCCAATCCATCTTTCTATGGATCATTGGCCCAAATGGAACACAGGACATTTTTGTTCCTTGTCTTTGTTCTATCTTCATTACTTTATCTTTGATTCTTTTTATTGACCCCCTTTCCTAACTTATGTCTCTTTTGACATTATGTCTTTATCATTTCCTTCTACCTTTCAATCCTTTACCTCAGTTGCTATCCTTCCTTTCTCACATAAATAGTTCTGTATTTGAAAACTTTTCAGCTCATTGATAATGCCTCATTTGGTAGTTTTATTACATACATATATATTACATACATATACATACTGGACCTTCGTGTAACACTTCACAATTCAGTTTTCAGACCATATGGTGCAAATGGAACAATTAACTATTTTTAGTCACCTTATGATAGATTCATTTAATTTCTTTTTCAATTCTAGTACTGCCATACATGAAATCTAAACAATTTTCTATATTTTCTTTTTCGGCGGTGTGAAACAACGGCTTTGGCACAGAGTAAATAAACCTCCTTTGCCCTCTATCATCCTAAGAAATGTGCACTCACTGCGGCGATCCGAGTAGCCTAACCTAACCAGACTTTGCCAGATAGAACTGCTTACAGAACAGTCTGTTTCACAGAACATCTTGGAAAGCTCCTGTTGAAAACGTTTGCAAAAGGAAGGCGCCTTCTGTCGCATGTGCAAATAAATGGAACGTTATCTAACACTAAATTGGTAAATCAAACAAGGACGTTGGCCGATGAAAAGAGCGTGTGTGAAAGACTACCAGATTTATAATAATGGCAAAAAGAGCACAAACATCTTTTCCTTACAGAAAATCCTTTATTGCCACATTTTTTTTTAGCATTAGTGAAAGATAGCATAGCCATGTTGATACTACTATGTTAAACTACAATGTAATCCTAGTGCTCCTATTTTTATTCTTGGTGACTTTAATCATTGCAAATTAAAAGGAGAATTACCAGTTTTTTATCAGTATGTCAAATGCTGTACCAGAAACCATTCAGTGCTGGATAAATGTTACGACAATATAAAAGGTGCTTACATAGCCAAAGCTTGGTCACCTCTGTCTAACTGTTTATCTTTTGCCCACATCCATGCTCAAATCTAGCAGAGCACAGCAAAAATCAGTGCTGCAGTGGTCTGAGGACAGCCTTGAATCCTTATGAGGCTGTTTTCTGTGCAATGACTGGAGCATTTTTCACAATCTGAATGTTGATGAAGCAACAGAGGCAATCACAGACTACATCGAATTCTGTATTGACAATTTTGTACCTAAGAAAGTCATATTGCAGTTCCCTAATAACAAGTCAAACATTACCAAAAATGTCAAAAACAGCATCAATAAAAATAAACTAGCTTTTAAGAACAAGGAGCGGGTGTAGCTTCTGCCTAAAAATAACTCAACATTGTCCTGAAGGAAGCTAGGACTAAATATAAAAAAATCAATTAGAAGATAGCTTTACTTCCATGGACACAAAACAACTTTGGGATAGTATAAGACAAATGACTAACATGGATTCTTCCAGAACTTAGCTCTCCTCTTTAGATAATCTTAGCAGGGCAGATGATCTGAATGACTTTTTCCTCCTGTTTGAGATACAGGACTTCTCTCAAGAAGGGGAGGCGCTTTAACCAACACAAACTGTAATACGTTCGACCAGTTGACTATTGTACCCTAACAGGTTCAGAATCTTTTCAGTAGTGTTATCAATAAAGAATCTACAGGTCCTGATTGCTTGCCAACCACTGTTTTTAAAAACTGTCCATCTGAACTGTCTGTTTCTTGGTCTCCCATATTTCTAAAATGTTGGGACTGTCACACTGTTTCCTTGCTGTGGAAAAAAATTACAATCATACTTGTTCCAAAAATATTGTCTGCTAACATTGATGTCAGACCAATTGCTTTTACATCAATGGTCATGAAATATTTTTAAAAGTTTTATTGTGAACCTGCTTAAAGCAGATGTTTTTTCTCACTTTCTCAGACCCGTGGCTGTCGCTAGCCTGACACATCTCATCTCTAAACATCTAGAGAACCCCAAGGCTTATGCCAGAGTCTCATTTGTTGATTATTCTTGTTTTTAATAGAGTTCAGCCTCACCTGCTTGTTCAGATCCAAGTCAACATGAACGTCAATCCATTCATTATAAAATTGCTATACTCCTTTCTAACATACAGAAAAATTATGTAGCACTGGTGTTCCACAAGGCTGTGATAGCTCTCCTTTTCTCTACACCTTGTACACCAACAACTGCAGGAGTAGTAAGTCAAATAATTACACTTTTACATCAGATGAAATGTAAAATCTCATGTATTGTTTACTTTTCCAAGGACACTTTATCCTGTACCATTGTTACATGTGTGTGCTTTGTTTCATTCTTGCAACAATTAAACCGGATCATTCATTCTAATTTGTAAGCGGTCTCCATTGTCTCTCTTGTTAGTCTAAACTAAATATTCTTCACGAGTACATGTTACACACCTTGTTAGTATCAACAACAACAGCGTTAAAATAGTAAGTTTCTTCAAAAACCTGGGAGTGCATGTGGACTGTCGACTGAATTGGAATGCACACATTTACTTTCTCTGGCCAAAAGGCTGTACTTTCTCCATAGACTGCGGTTCTTTGGCATCAGTACAACAATTATGTAGACCTTTTATACTACGGTGCTTGAGAGCATCATCAGATATGGAATATCTGAGCTTTTTCACGCCATGATGCAAGCTGAATTGAAACAGGTCATCCATCATTTCTAACATGCTTTGCCTTGTCTTCAACGGGATGCTCATTGTATGCGCTTATGCTCTCTGACACAACCATTTCTGACCCACCTCCTCCCTCTAAAAATATTAAGGGCTCGCCCATCTACCTATTGATAATTTTTTTTTAAATGCACCATGATGCAGGGTGCACGTGGCAGAGTGGTTAGCAGTCCTGCCTTACAGCAAGAACATCGTGAGTTCAAAACCCGGCTGACTCAAACATACTTGGCCGACTCCGGTCTTTCTGTGAGGAGTCTGCATGTAAAAGCATCTGGAGTCAGTTTTCAAGGTGAAGACGTTTCGTCTCTAATACCAAGAGACTTTATCAATTCTGAGATCAACTGGTAAGAGAGCTGAGCTTATATCTCTAGAGAGAGGGGTTTAACCTGAAACCAAACCTGATGGACCAGGCTGTTCTGGTCTCATGGTTGTTGGCTCTGAAAGGGAAGTGTGACTCCTGATGTGAGAGTTGTTAAAGGCTCAGGATCAGGAGTCACACTTCCCTTTCAGAGCCTTTTTTTTTCAAGATGTCCTGGATGACTGAGAACCTTCACACATGTCTATTTTAATGCAACCAAAACAATTAACGTTGGTTTTATTTTCTAATTGTTCCACTTGCATCAAATGGTCTGAAAATTGAATTGTGAAGCGTCACACGGACCCTCCTTGAAAATTAGATGATACATTTTAAGGAGCTATCCATTGATAAATTTGAAATCTATACAAATGTATTGTCACTGCTGTTTAGAGCTACTGATTCTTCTCAGACGGGATGAATGTGTGCTTTGTTTGGTAAAGTATTCAAGAAGAGGCAGGTCACAATGCGCTTATACAAAATCAAGCAATATTTGTCTTTATAAAAACAATGGCTTTTATAAAATTAAATTTTATCTTCTCTAAATCAAATTAGAAATGTGGGCATGAACATGAGGGGAATCAAAGACTCTCACACCATTTAGTTCTTTTTTTTATCAAATGAAGACATGACCAATAGACACAAAGTCTTTTTTTTAGCAAAAGATAATGAAATGTTAGAAATTGTTTGCATTGTAATAATACCATAACTGAATTACAGTAGAGAGAGTAAAGTATGAACTGCAATTTTGATTTATTTTCATATTGTTGCAGAAAGATTTGAGACAGTCAACTCAATAACATATTTAAATGTTGGGCATTATTGTATTTTTGTAATAATGCAAATTTATTTAATTTTCAAATTTCACAAGTTCATTCACAAATTAGATAGATAGATACACAAGTATTCAAGTATTATCAAGTGTAACCAAAAGAGCAAAGTTGTAATCTGATCGACGCATTGATTGATGCATTGTGATCTTGACTCTTTTGAGATGTGATAAATTAGTTGTCTTTTTAAATTACAGGAATGTATTTACAAAGCAGCGGTTTCTGAGTGCTACATTTAGCCTCACATGCTAACGCTGACCTTGCCATTTATTTCTGGATATCAAAAAGGATCATGGAGAAGACTATGTTTACATAAAAAATAATAAATAATAATAATAATAATAATAATTATTATTATTATTATTATTATTATTATTATTATTATTATAATAATAATAATAATAATAATAATAATAATAATAATAATAATAATACATGGGGGCGCCAGTGGCTCAGTGGTAGAGCAGTCGTCCTTCAACCGGAAGGTAGGCGGTTCGATTCCCGCTCTCCCCACAATTAATACTGTTGTTGTGTCCTTGGGCAAGACACTTAACCCACCTTGCCTCCAGTGGTGCTCCAGCTGTAACACTGGTGAATGGAACCTTAATGTAAGTCGCTTTAAATGAAAGCGTCAACCGTAAATGTAACACTGGTGAATGTAAGCATCTGCTAAATGACTAAATGTAAATGTACATTTTATTTATAAATGTATTATTAGAAATAAAATGTATAATATACATATACACCCTAATTTAAAAGGTATAATAAACTGCACAACACATAAAATACTGCATTAACTTAACCTGACTCTGCCAGATAGAACTGCCCACATGACATAGTCTGTTTCACTGAACCATCTAGGAAGGCTCCCCTTAAAAGCAAAAGGGAGGCACCTTCTGTCAAAAACATGTTAGGTGATTGGATGAAGCGCCGACTAGTATCTGCCTACTACAAGCTTTGTTTTAGCCAATCATAGCAATGATTTGTTTGACATAACCAGAGTACGACAGATATAAAGAAACAATAACAGTAACAATTGTTGTGAATTTGTAAATAAAAGGAACATTAACTAACACTAAATTGGTAAATGAAACAAAGACACCGGCCGATAAAAAGAGCATGTATATATTTAGTATATGCCAAAGCCAGTAGGAATAGAGCATAAACATACGGTATTTTCCTTCAATTAGGCAAGCTTGTCAAATGCCTTAAAGCCGTTTCCTGTTTGTGCTGCCACATCATTGATCACAAGAGGCCGGTAAGCCCATGGTTGGACGTGATACCAGATGGATTAACCCGAGTTTGGAAACTCCCAAATCTCGCAAGAATCCAGCTGCTCCGCAAGGTTAGCGCTGGAGCTAACCTCCATAAAGTGGTTAAGTCTTTTATTCAGGGGCTCTCAGTGTTGTTGTAGTTGATTGAACTGACTTTGGATGGGGCCTGGAGTTGCTTCAAAGCTTAAGTGTTTGGTGAATTTTAAAAGCACAACTGTGTTTTCTGTTCTCAAGCCTAAAAAATGCTGCTGGCAAAATATGTTACACAACATTTACAAAATATCTGAGACACAATGTAGAATAAACAGTGTTGATAGACTTATCTTTGTGTGGTGCATTTCTTTTTCATATCATCCATAGTATGTTACAATAACCTTGTCATTAGTATTCAGACACAAGCTATTATAAAAAATAAAAAACAACATTTTAATGTTCCCCTTTATAACTGTCCAATATACTCTTTTCTTCATCTGCCCAATAGTGTTTTAAGTTATATTTAAGTATTGGGGGGTTCCGAAAACCAGTCAATATCTGGTATGACCCCCATTTGTGAAGAGAACACCTAGATAAAGTGCCAGACGCCATCAAGCCAGTTATGACAACAAAATGCAGTCAGGACAAGACCCCAATGAGGACGGCAAGCGTGCAGATGAGCATTCCTGAAATGATTTTGTGATAGGTGTGAATGGTACTATATGCCCTAACACCATGCTCCAAGCCTCTCTATAGTGATTCAGTACATTAATAGATTAAATGCTGAATAAGACACTGATTGAGAACAGTGAATGGTAAGAAGGGTTTGTAATAAATTATTTACATAAGCCTTACAAACAATATAAATGTGGTTGTAAGTTTGTTGGTATGTTTGTATTTCATGTTGCACTGATGTTCTTTTTGTTATTGAGAGAATTGTGCAATCAGCTATTGAGCCTGAATTTTTCATTTGATTGATTGGTAATGCCTTTCACCCACCACCAGGGGGATTTCACGCGTTTCTCCCAAGCCTCTCCCATGGAACCTCTAAAATGGTCCTCGTGTAAGGGCGCCGCCATACGGTGATTTTACAGCGAAATACAGCGATATACCTCCGTCCACCAGAGGGCAGGCTCCAAAAGCGGAAATATAAGGAGAAACCCAATGGCGACTTTACAAGAGTAAAACTCGTGTTTACAGCCTGGTACAAAAGATGGCTCCGGTCTCTAGAGCTAAGTTTTTACCACATGACAACTCTGAGGGGGGTGAATTTTTGATTAATATGTTTGTTTATGCTATATAAAACTATTGTTTTACTATGTAAAAAGCCCGGATGTAACGGCCATTTTATTGCCCATTCGTAATGACAATATTGGTAAATAGGGGACCAATGGGCGGATATCATCCATATTTATACAATCTATGGTTTCTCCTCATTGCATTAAACTCCTGCAAGAGAGAAACCTCTGTAAATCACTTTCGTGATTCTTTCTCCCTATTTTCAGGTAAAGGTCACCAAATGTTATTTCCTTGTCATCTCTACATTGTTAAGACAGTTTACTGTAAGCTTAGTCTTGTTTAATGAAGCTAAAGAAATGTTTATTTGTGTGTTTTGATAACTTAGACCTCAAGTTTTTCTGTACATTGTGAACTTGCCCTCCGCCATCTTGTGCTCATGCGAGCAACGTGGTGATAATTTTCCAAAGCTAGAAGAGTGTTCTGTTGTCATTTGCTTAGTTGGAAACATGTTTAGATGCGTAAACTAGCAAGGCAGACACGTTATTTAGTTTATTATATAATGTTACCCAATGTTTGACATCTGGACAGTATAAATATGTACAATGTAAAATACTGTTAAATTGATTCATTGCATTAAACTCCTGCAAGAGAGTAACCTCTGTAAATCACTTTTGTGATTCTTTCTTCCTATTTTCAGGGGTGCAACATTTGGAGGCACCGCTGGGATAGCTGCTTCGATGTCTGGTGTTCACAGCCTGTGCACTGTAGTCCAAGCCAGCTAAATCCCCCACACAACCCAGGCAGATTGCAGCGAGGAAAATGTTGCTGTAAAGGAGAGCCGATAGCTGTGTTTCAGTCCACGCATCATGAGGCCGACCAGAGATCATCAGGAGCTGCACAGACCGTACAGCTCAGCATCACCTGCAAAAGTTCCTCCTGTCTACTGCCAAGATGTCAACGTTGGAGCAGCTACGAGAACAAATTGTGCGAGAAGCACACACCTTGCCCAAAAAACATTTAGTGTCCATCTGTGAGTTCCTGGGTATAGCAGACAAAATAAAAGCTAGCACAAAGACACGCCTGTCTTTGCTGACACACATCCAGATGTACATTGAAAGAGAGGAAATGGAAGGGTTTGAGGATGAAGGAATGTCAGAACTGTTGTTACTAAACGACAAGATTGCTGAAATAATACAAGCTGAAACGGACTCACCTGAACAAAATGCGAATGAAAGTGGTGATTCAGGTCACATCGACCAACCAAAGGGTACTTCACTGGTAAGAGAGACAGCCAATAAAGTAAATAGCATGTTGGTTCACCTCCAGCCACAAACAAGTAGCCACCCTGTGAGTAGTGTCCCTGGTCACAAGCAACCAAGTCCCTATTGGCAAAAAGATTTCAAAATATCAGGCCAAATAGGTGACCCAGGCCAAAAAGACAAACTGACTTTTTCTAGTCTAGCTCATCAGATAGAAAACGGACTAAGCCGAGGCCATTCAGAGCTTGATATTGCAGATGCTGTCATCAGAGCTATTTTGCCAGGTCTACAACTGCGCAGCTACCTGGAGGGAAAAGCCCAGCTCACCTTGCCCACTCTACGGCGCATTGTCCGCTCACATTTCCAAGAGAAGACCGCCACTGAACTCTACAAACAACTTGCTTCAGAGGTACAGAACCCCAAAGAGACTGCCCAGAGTTTCCTAATGAGAGTTCTAGATTTAAAGCAGAAAGTTCTGTTTGCCTCACAAGAGTCAGAGTCAGGGCTTAAGTATGACCCAGCTCTAGTCCAGCGTATGTGCTTACACACCATACTCACAGGCTTTCAGAGTGACAGTGTCAGAATAGATATGCAGCCACTCTTATTGGACTCTGAGACACCAGATGAGGTTTTGTTGGAGAGGTTAAACATAGCTTGTGCCAACGAGATGGAGAGAAAGAACAAGAAAAGGTGTTTAGTCTCACAGTCAGCTACAAGTGGGTGCAGTACAGTCAGAGGATGTATATCCTGTTAAAAATCCAGTGAAAGAGGTCAAAGCCAAAATTCCTCCCGATCTGTTGACTGAACTAGCAGAGCTTAAGACAGGTATAGCCTCCCTGAAAAGGTCTCAGTGCAGAGATAGCTCAGATCAAAGAGACACTACAGCAGCCAGTGTCTAGTCCTCAGTCCCATCACCAGTTATGCAGTATGACAGGGACCAACAGCAGCAGTTTTACAACTATCAGGACCCCCGCCAAAGACCACCACCCTCAGTATCCAGCACAGCACTACAAGGGTCGCCCGGCTCATCAAGAGAGGAGATGCCACGTCTGCCAGCAAACCGGGGCCAACGAGCGCTGTACACACTGCTATTTCTGTGGAAGTGGAGAACATTTTCAAGCTGGATGCAGAAACAGAGGTACAAGACCACCTAAAAAGAGACATTTAAACAGGCAATGGTTACCACTGAGGGACGAGTGTTAACCATCGCTCACAAGGACAAGTCTCAACAATGTGCCAACTGTAAACAAGAAAAAACAGATGAGAGTCTGAGACAGTGTTCTGCAAAAAAGATACTTTATTGTTCAAAACAATGTCAGAAACAACAGTGGGATGAACACAAAAGACAATGTACTGACTTTACGACAAATAATGAAAAGGAGACTGTCCATTTTCCACCACCGCCAGCTCAGGTAAACAACCCTCACAAAGTCACATCTAGGGCTGTAGTAATCGAATATTTTGGTAATCGAGTATTCTACCGAAAATTTAATCGATTAATCGAGTAATCGGATAAAATGTATTTTTACTTAATTAAAGTGCAATATTAAATATGCAAGAGAAAAGACTCTAGGTCTCTTTAAAAGAACAACTACGTTTCCTTTTTTTAAAGAAAAATTTAATTACTTTTTTAAATGCATAGAATGCAATGCACACATCAAAAATAAACATTTAGTTATTACCCATTGTTTCTCTGTCTGTACTTGTACTGTGAACAATAAAAATAAAGTGCATTTAGGTGCCATTCATTTTGGGTTTTAAATAAAGCATTTTCTGAGATGCAAAAACAAATGAAATTAATTACTTTCAAATTACTATAAGTATCAAAACTAAGGCATACATTAAATTAAAATAATAATAATAATAATAATACAAAAACACTGCCTTTAAGTCATGCAACTTAACTTTCAGAACTAAAGGTTAACTAAACGTTCTGAACATAAGTCTTCTTCTTGGAATGCTCTCTGAAAACTCAGCTGCTCAGTGGAACATGAAGTAGCTGTCCGCACATCTGTTCATCTGAAGCTGTGATGATTTACTGAAAAAGAGGTGAAAAAATAATAATAATTATTGATATTTATTACTAAGTAAGCTATAATATTATTATACAGCAAGTTCATGGCTGTGCGTTTATAAATCCTATTCATGGCAATCAAACTAAATACTTGTGAATACTAGAATAATTTGTATTATGGCTGCTCGATATTGAAGAAAAATGTGATATGCGATAACTAGCAAGATGCTATGTTCGATATACAATCATGGGATAATGCTTTGAGTGTGTAAAATAAATTTAAATGAATATTTAAAAACTGTAAATGACATAACCAACATGCATGTTTTCACATTATAAATAATCTAGTATATTTCATCGTAAAAGCCAATCACAACTTTATTTTGCAGTAAATTAAGTCCTTTGGTAGCCGTGGTATAGCTAAACTGCTGTTAAATAATCTGTTGGTGTAACCCCTCCGCATCCGCGTGCGGTTTCTTTTAACATAATTGTACTGCCCGTCGTGGGTTGTCCATGACATAGTTAACATACTTGATTTCACAGCCTTCATCTTGACTAGCAATCACATTTATTTAATGCTGCATTGAATTTACCTTGACCAGGGTGACGGTCCTCTGGTCTTTGAGTAGAGTGGATGTTTTCTGTTGCTGCTGCAGCATGGCCCTCGTGCTGTTGTGGTATGCTAGCTCGATCTTGCAATGGACACGTACGCCACAATGTTCTCTTTACGTTTTAATATGAAACCCAAACCTTGGACAGTTTGAGTCGTTTTCTCCAGTTTGTTTCTTTGCTCATCGCTATTGTTATCAATCCCTTCCATTTTGCAGCGCAAGGCAGCGCACCCTCAAATCAAAACACTGCTAACTCCTTCCGTCTCCTTCCGCTTTATGGGTGACGTAAACGCGCTGTCACATAAAAAAAATCATTGCGAAACAAACTGACGTGAGCTTAAAAATAAATTAAAAGAAGCTTCGAGGCAGAGGAATTTGCCTCGAATATTTTTTGTAATCGAGTTACTCGAGTTACTCGAGGAATCGTTTCAGTCCTAGTCACATCCCTGGTGGGCAAACAGTGTCTCGTCGAGTGTCTCCTGGATGGCTGCAGACTCCAGGCTTTGTGGGATTCAGGCTCACAAGTGTCAATCATTGATGAGAGATGGAAGGAAGACTATTTGCCACATGTTAAGTTGAGAGATGTTGCAGAAATCATGGACTTAACTGAACTGAGCTTGATCGCAGCCAATGGGACCAGCATGCCGTACCTCGGGTGGATCGAGACAACTTTTCAACTCGTTTCTGGAACTGAACCAACTGAGAAGATGATCATCCCCATGTTGGTAATGAAAGGTTATTACCTGTCATACCCCATTATGGGTTACAATGTCATTGAATACATCCTGAATAAAACTGAAAAAGCTAAAGTATACAGTACAGTGAGAAAAGCATTTCCCAGCCTCAAAAGGAACAAGGTGAAAGCTTTCATTCAGGCTGTCAGTGCAGATACAGTGGACGAGTTTAAAGTTAAAACGAGGAAAGACTGTGTTACTGTATCTAAACAAAGTCACATCCAAGTTGAGTGTCGTGTAGCTGCACAGCCATTTAAACAAGACATGATTATGCTATTTGAGCCAGATTTAAATCCTCAGTGGCCAGACGATCTTGAGTTCTTTGACACTTTGGTTAAAATAAAAAAGGGAACTTTACCTGTCATAACTGTAGATGTCTCTAATCCCACTGACCACAATATTGTCCTGTCAGGCCGTACAGTATTTGGCACAGTGCAGACTATTTCCACTGTCTTACCTGCCCAGATGTTTCAAAAAGCTACTGTAGCTGCAGTTATGCACCTACAAGCACACTGTCGCCATGTAACTCTAATGAGAAGTGGGACCCACCTGTAGGTCTGAGTCACCTCAGTGAAGAGCAGAAGATAGTTGCCAAACAAATGCTCAGAGAAGAATGTGAGTCTTTTTCTAAAACGGACAATGATATAGGCTGCATTGAAAACTTAAAAATGACTATTTCACTCAATGACAATGAGCCTGTCAAACGCACATATATGTCAGTGCCACGCCCACTCTATCAAGAAATGAAAAGTTACTTACATGATCTAATAGCACAAGGCTGGGTCAGAAAGTCAAATTCATCATACTCCTCACCAGTCGTGTGCGCTAGAAAAAAAGATGGTACTTTAAAACTGTGCATAGATTACAGAGACTTAAATAGGAAAACTTATCCTGACCGCCAGCCAGTCCCTCGTGTCCAGGACATTATGGATAGTTTAGGTGGTAATTCCTGGTTTTCGCTGTTAGATCAGGGGAAAGCGTACCACCAGGGGTTCATGTCAGAGGAAAGCCGCCCACTCACTGCCTTTGTGACCCCCTGGGGACTTTATGAGTGGATACGCCAGCAGAGGGCAGTAGAGTTGATCCTGCAGATTTTGAAGCAGTAAGAGCACTCAAAGACATCAAACCACAAAATGTTGGTCAGCTCAGAAAAATGTTAGGCTTTTTATCATACTACAGGCAATACATAAAAGACTTTGCCAGAAAAGCGAGCTGCCTCTACGAACTGTTAAAAGCCGACAAAGACACAAATAACTCAACCACAAAAGCAACAAAGACAAAACAAAAGAAAGTAAGTCTAGTTGTGCCCTCAATAAAACAAATAATGTGGACTGACTCACACCAAAGTGCACTTGAGGAACTAATAGACTGTTTACTCAATCCACCAGTGCTTGGCTTCCCAGATTTCACACAGCCGTTCATTGTACACACTGATGCCTCACACAAGTGATTAGGAGCAGTGCTGTACCAAAGACAACATAGTAAGTTGCGAGTTTTTGCTTATGGCTCCCGTATATTGACACCAGCTGAAAAGAACTATCACTTCCATGCAGGCAAGCTAGAGTTTTTAGCTTTAAAGTGGGCTATCACAGACAAATTTAGAGACTACTTACACACGTGGACAAAATTGTTGGTACCCTTCGGTCAATGAAAGAAAAACTCACAATGGTCACAGAAAAAACTTTATTCTGACAAAAGTAATAATAAATTAAAGCCGCAAGCGGCGATAAAGGCCCTCGCCTCCCTTGAGACCGCGGGGACACATATATTCGGAGGATTGCATGTCGTGCTTTAAAGCAAATTTGGAGCTGTTTAGATGAAAACCCTTTAGCACAAAGTGTACGATTTAGGTGGTCATGTATTCCACCCTACATAGTAGATTTTCTGTTGAGTTTACGGTATGGCTGTAATAAACTTTTCTGTTTGCCCTAAGGTGTCCTATGGATGTACCAAGTTTTGTATTTCTACATTGGAAAAATTTACTTTCATTTTCCATAGAACCAATTATTTTGACTTTTCTAGGGGTCGCCACTGAGTCATTTTTCATATTTTTTCGGGACTTCAAATACATAAATTTTTGCCGGGCTTGAAGTCTGGGACCAATAAAAATGACTTTTAGTTGCACGTTTACTGGGTCAAATTGAAAATCATTTTTCAGAAAAATTATAATAAAAAAAATATATACCAAATTATAATAAAAAAATATAACTCAAGCAAAAACGACCAGAAAAACGCCTGTCTATTTTACATACATGTGTTTAGTTCATTTTGCCCAAGTTTGGTGTCTGTGGAATGAAGCAGCTATTTTCTGTTGTTTTTTAAAAGAGAGGTTGTATTCTAAGTCGGTTCACATCTTCAATTTAAAATGGCCGCCTTCCCGTGTGTGATAAGGTGTGGTCCCCTTTGGCTTTTTTGTTCATAAGCCCATACTGGATGTGTGTACCAAGTTTCATTTGCCTACGACAAACTAAAATTTTCACTTCCCATTGAATTTTTCGACATATTTGGGACGTTGCTATGGCAACACATTTATAGATAGGGGGTGGTTGTCATTGGCTTTTATGCTCGTCATGACATAAGAGATGTGTGTACCAAATTTCATGTTTCTATGACAAACTAAATTCTTGGGTCCCATTATAAGTTTGTAGGGGGCGCTGGAGAGCCATTTCTAAAGATAACCCTTTTATTTACATATCTTTGTGTTCAGGTCATGAATGTGCACAAACGCCTTTTTGGTTCCAACTCGATCCGAGAAGGCGTTTTGAGAGTTAAAGGCGTTTTATTTTCACAAAAATGGCCACCTCGTTACAGGCTTGCCACACCCATACCCGATAAGATATCAACAACAAAGTCACAACTTTGGTTGGCACACGTGTCTAGATGATACTCACCAAATTTGGGGCCATTTAGATTAAAACACAATGATTTGCATCTTTCTGCGCAAAGTGCGATTTTAGTGGCCGCCGTTTCACCCCACATGGCGGACTTCCTGTTAAGTTTAGGGTGTGACTGTCATTGACTTTTCTGTTTGCCCTGAGGTGTCCTATGGATATACCAAGTTTCATTTTCTACGTTGGAAAAAGTTACTTTCACTTTCCATAGGCCCAATGTATTTTGACTTTTCTAGGGGCCGCCACTGAGTCATTTTCGTATTTTTTTGGACTTCAAATACATAAATTTTTGCCAGGCTTGAAGTCTGGGACCAATAAAAATGACTTTTAGTTGTTCGTTTACTGGGTTAAATTGAGGATCATTTTGCAGAAAAATTATAATAAAAAATATATACGAATTATAATAAAAAAAATATAACTCGAGCAAAAAGTCTAGAAAAACACTTGTCTCATTTACATACATGTGTTTAGCTCATTTTGCCCAAGTTTGGTGTCTGTGGAATGAAGCAGCTTTTTCTGTGTACTTTTAAAAAAGGTGTATTTTAAGTCGGTTCACATTTTCAATTCAAAATGGCCGCCTTCCTGTGTGTGATAGGGTGTGGTCCCCATTGGCTTTTTGTTCATAAGCCCATGGTGGATGTGTGTACCAAGTTTATTTGCCTACAACAAACTAAAAATTTCACTTCCCATTGACTTTTTCACATTTTTGGGGCGTTGCTATGGCAACACATTTATAGATAGGGGTGGTTGTCATTGGCTTTTATGCTCGTCATGACATAAGAGATGTGTACAAAATTTTATGTCTCTATGACAAACTAAATTCTTGGGTCCATTATAAGTTTGTAGGGCGCTGGAGAGCCATTTCTAAAGATAACCCTTTTATTTACATATTTTTGTGTTCAGGTCATGAATGTGCACAAACGCCTTTTTGGGTCCAACTCGATCCGAGAAGGCGTTTGAGAGTTAAGAGGCGTTTTATTTTCACAAAAATGGCCACCTCGTTACAGGCTTGCCACACCCATACCCGATAAGATATCAACAACAAAGTCACAACTTTGGTTGGCACATGTGTCTAGATGATACTCACCAAATTTGGGGCCATTTAGATTAAAACACAATGATTTGCATCTTTCTGCAAGAAGTGCGATTTTAGTGGCGCGCGTTTCACCCCACATGGCGGACTTCCTGTTAAGTTTAGGGTGTGACTGTCATTGACTTTTCTGTTTGCCCTGAGGTGTCCTATGGATATACCAAGTTTCATTTTTCTACGTTGGAAAAAGTTACTTTCACTTTCCATAGGCCCAATGTATTTTGATTTTGTAGAATTCGCCACTGAGTCATTTTTCGTATTTTTTTCGACTTCAAATACATAAATTTTGCGAGCTTGAAGTCTGGGACCAATATAATGACTTTTTGTGCATGTTCACTGGGTCAAATTTAGGATCATTTGGTCACAATAAAGATAAAAAAAAAAAAATAAAAAATCCGAGCAAAAACAATAGGCCCTCCCGGCCATCACCGGCTCGGGCCTAATTAAAGCCATAGCGGCGATAAAGGCCCTCGCCTCCCTTGAGACAGCGGGGACACATGCACTCGGAGGATTGCATTTCGTACTTTAAAGCGTAAACTTCACGGTAATGTCAAATAACCGGGCCTGTGCTACTGCTTGGGCCTGCTACACCACCTTGTAACTTAGAGTTAAAGGGCTCCACAATCCCTGGTTTTCCTGGGAGCTGTCTGAACCTTTGAAAATAATAGATTATGCTTGGGCTAAGCGAGAAAAACAAAGTACTTGCTGGAGATTTGAGATGACTCAGGAATCGCTGCACCCCCCTGTTTAAAAAGGCAAAATGTAAATATAACTTGTCTAAAAGTACAAGGTTCCAAGTTCCAAAGGATTCTGAGGAGTTTTCTAAGACTCTAGCCGTGGCTCTGGAGGGCCTCCTCTAAAGGAAGGATCCTGGCAATTGGGAAATGGCATTTATTTCCCAAAGGTTGCCTCTTCAAAGACTCATTACGACCACAGCCACAAATGTATCAAAAAACAAATTGATAACTTTTTTTGCACACGTGTCTAGATGATACTCACCAAATTTGGAGCTGTTTAGATGAAAAGCCTTTAGACACAAGTGCGATTTAGGTGGTCACGCATTCCACCCAACATAGTAGATTTCCTGTTGAGTTTACGGTATGGCTGTAATAAACTTTTCTGTTTGCCCTGAGGTGTCCTATGGATGTACCAAGTTTTGTATTTCTACATTGGAAAAATTTACTTTCACTTTCCATAGGCCCAATGTATTTTGACTTTTCTAGGGGTCGCCACTGAGTCATTTTTCGTATTTTTTTCGGGGACTTCAAATACATAAATTTTTGCGAGCTTGAAGTCTGGGACCAATAAAAATGACTTTTAGTTGCACGTTTACTGGGTCAAATTGAGGATCATTTTGCAGAAAAATTATAATAAAAAAATATATACCAAATTATAATAAAAAAAATATAACTCGAGCAAAAAGTCAAGAAAAACACCTGTCTATTTTACATACATGTGTTTAGCTCATTTTGCCCAAGTTTGGTGTCTGTGGAATGAAGCAGCTATTGTCTGTGTTCTTTTAAAAAAGAGGTGTATTTTAAGTCGGTTCACATTTTCAATTCAAAATGGCCGCCTTCCGTGTGTGATAGGGTGTGGTCCCCATTGGCTTTTTTGTTCATAAGCCCATGGTGGATGTGTGTACCAAGTTTCATTTGCCTACGACAAACTAAAATTTTCACTTCCCATTGACTTTTTCCACATATTTGGGACGTTGCTATGGCAACACATTTATAGATAGGGGTGGTTGTCATTGGCTTTTATGCTCGTCATGACATAAGAGATGTGTGTACCAAATTTTATGTCTCTATGACAAACTAAATTCTTGGGTCCCATTATAAGTTTGTAGGGGGCGCTGGAGAGCCATTTCTAAAGATAACCCTTTTATTTACATATCTTTGTGTTCAGGTCATGAATGTGCACAAACGCCTTTTTGGGTCCAACTCGATCCGAGAAGGCGTTTGAGAGTTAAGACATTTTATTTTCACAAAAATGGCCACCTCGTTACAGGCTTGCCACACCCATACCCGATAAGATATCAACAACAAAGTCACAACTTTGGTTGGCACATGTCTAGATGATACTCACCAAATTTGGGGCCATTTAGATTAAAACACAATGATTTGCATCTTTCTGCGCAAAGTGCGAATTTAGTGGCGCGCCTTTCACCCCACATGGCGGACTTCCTGTTAAGTTTAGGGTGTGACTGTCATTGACTTTTCTGTTTGCCCTGAGGTGTCCTATGGATATACCAAGTTTCATTTTCTACGTTGGAAAAAGTTACTTTCACTTTCCATAGGCCCAATGTATTTTGACTTTTCTAGGGCCACTGAGTCATTTTTCGTATTTTTTTGGGGACTTCAAATACATAAATTTTTGCCGGGCTTGAAGTCTGGGACCAATAAAAATGACTTTTAGTTGTTCGTTTACTGGGTTAAATTGAGGATCATTTTGCAGAAAAATTATAATAAAAAATATATACCGAATTATAATAAAAAAAATATAACTCGAGCAAAAAGTCTAGAAAAACACTTGTCTCTTTTACATACATGTGTTTAGCTCATTTTGCCCAAGTTTGGTGTCTGTGGAATGAAGCAGCTTTTTCTGTGTACTTTTAAAAAGAGGTGTATTTTAAGTCGGTTCACATTTTCAATTCAAAATGGCGCCTTCCTGTGTGATAGGGTGTAGTCCCCATTGGCTTTTTGTTCATAAGCCCATGGTGGATGTGTGTACCAAGTTTATTTGCCTACAACAAACTAAAATTTCACTTCCCATTGACTTTTTCACATTTTTGGGGGCGTTGCTATGGCAACACATTTATAGATAGGGGTGGTTGTCATTGGCTTTTATGCTCGTCATGACATAAGAGATGTGTGTACCAAATTTTATGTCTCTATGACAAACTAAATTCTTGGGTCCCATTATAAGTTTGTAGGGGCGCTGGAGAGCCATTTCTAAAGATAACCCTTTTATTTACATATTTTGTGTTCAGGTCATGAATGTGCACAAACGCCTTTTGGGTCCAACTCGATCCGAGAAGGCGTTTGAGAGTTAAGACGTTTTATTTTCACAAAAATGGCCACCTCGTTACAGGCTTGCCACACCCATACCCGATAAGATATCAACAACAAAGTCACAACTTTGGTTGGCACACGTGTCTAGATGATACTCACCAAATTTGGGGCCATTTAGATTAAAACACAATGATTTGCATCTTTCTGCGCAAAGTGCGATTTTAGTGGCGCGCCGTTTCACCCCACATGGCGGACTTCCTGTTAAGTTTAGGGTGTGACTGTCATTGACTTTTCTGTTTGCCCTGAGGTGTCCTATGGATATACCAAGTTTCATTTTTCTACGTTGGAAAAAGTTACTTTCACTTTCCATAGGCCCAATGTATTTTGACTTTTGTAGGGCCGCCACTGAGTCATTTTCGTATTTTTTTGACTTCAAATACATAAATTTTTGCCGGGCTTGAAGTCTGGGACCAATAAAAATGACTTTTAGTTGTTCGTTTACTGGGTTAAATTGAGGATCATTTTGCAGAAAAATTATAATAAAAAATATATACGAATTATAATAAAAATATAACTCGAGCAAAAAGTCTAGAAAAACACTTGTCTCATTTACATACATGTGTTTAGCTCATTTTGCCCAAGTTTGGTGTCTGTGGAATGAAGCAGCTTTTTCTGTGTACTTTTAAAAAGAGTGTATTTTAAGTCGGTTCACATTTTCAATTCAAAAATGGCCACCTTCCCGTGTGTGATAAGGTGTGGTCCCCATTGGCTTTTGTTCATAAGCCCATGGTGGATGTACCAAGTTTCATTTGCTCACAACAAACTAAAAATTTCACTTCCCATTGACTTTTTCACATTTTGGGACGTTGTTATGGCAACACATTTATAGATAGGGGTGGTTGTCATTGGCTTTTATGCTCGTCATGACATAAGAGATGTGTGTACCAAATTTTATGTCTCTATGACAAACTAAATTCTTGGGTCCCATTATAAGTTTGTAGGGGCGCTGGAGAGCCATTTCTAAAGATAACCCTTTATTTACATATTTTGTGTTCAGGTCATGAATGTGCACAAACGCCTTTTTGGGTCCAACTCGATCCGAGAAGCCGCTTTGAGAGTTAAGAGACGCTTTATTTTCACAAAAATGGCCACCTCGTTACAGGCTTGCCACACCCATACCCGATAAGATATCAACAACAAAGTCACAACTTTGGTTGGCACATGTGTCTAGATGATACTCACCAAATTTGGGGCCATTTAGATTAAAACACAATGATTTGCATCTTTCTGCGCAAGGGGTGCGAATTTAGTGGCCGCGCTTTCACCCCACATGGCGGACTTCCTGTTTAGTTTAGGTGTGACTGTCATTGACTTTTCTGTTTGCCCTGAGGTGTCCTATGGATATACCAAGTTTCATTTTTCTACGTTGGAAAAAGTTACTTTCACTTTCCATAGGCCCAATGTATTTTGACTTTTCTAGGGGCCGCCACTGAGTCATTTTTCGTATTTTTTTTTTCCGGGACTTCAAATACATAAATTTTTTGCCGGGCTTGAAGTCTGGGACCAATAAAAATGACTTTTAGTTGTTCGTTTACTGGGTTAAATTGAGGATCATTTTGCAGAAAAATTATAATAAAAATATATACCGAATTATAATAAAAATATAACTCGAGCAAAAGTCTAGAAAACACTTGTCTCTTTACATACATGTGTTTAGCTCATTTTGCCCAAGTTTGGTGTCTGTGGAATGAAGCAGCTTTTTCTGTGTACTTTTAAAAAGAGGTGTATTTTAAGTCGGTTCACATTTTCAATTCAAAATGGCCGCCTTCCTGTGTGTGATAGGGTGTGGTCCCCATTGGCTTTTTGTTCATAAGCCCATGGTGGATGTGTGTACCAAGTTTTATTTGCCTACAACAAACTAAAAATTTCACTTCCCATTGACTTTTTTTTTTGGGACGCTATGGCAACACATTTATAGATAGGGGTGGTTGTCATTGGCTTTTATGCTCGTCATGACATAAGAGATGTGTGTACAAAATTTTATGTCTCTATGACAAACTAAATTCTTGGGTCCATTATAAGTTTGTAGGGGCGCTGGAGAGCCATTTCTAAAGATAACCCTTTTATTTACATATTTTTTGTTCAGGTCATGAATGTGCACAAACGCCTTTTGGGTCCAACTCGATCCGAGAAGGCGCTTGAGAGTTAAGAGACGCTTTTATTTTCACAAAAATGGCCACCTCGTTACAGGCTTGCCACACCCATACCCGATAAGATATCAACAACAAAGTCACAACTTTGGTTGGCACATGTGTCTAGATGATACTCACCAAATTTGGGGCCATTTAGATTAAAACACAATGATTTGCATCTTTCTGCGCAAGGGGTGCGATTTAGTGGTCGCGCTTTCACCCCACATGGCGGACTTCCTGTTTAGTTTAGGTGTGACTGTCATTGACTTTTCTGTTTGCCCTGAGGTGTCCTATGGATATACCAAGTTTCATTTTTCTACGTTGGAAAAAAGTTACTTTCACTTTCCATAGGCCCAATGTATTTTGACTTTTCTAGGGGCCGCCACTGAGTCATTTTTCGTATTTTTTTTCGGGACTTCAAATACATAAATTTTTGCCTGGCTTGAAGTCTGGGACCAATAAAAATGACTTTTAGTTGTTCGTTTACTGGGTTAAATTGAGGATCATTTGCAGAAAAATTACTAATAAAAAAATATATACCGAATTATAATAAAAAAAAATATAACTCGAGCAAAAAAGTCTAGAAAAACACTTGTCTCATTTACATACATGTGTTTAGCTCATTTACTTAAGTTTGGTGTCTGTGGAATGAAGCAGCTTTTTCTGTGTACTTTTAAAAAGAGGTGTATTTTAAGTCGGTTCACATTTTCAATTCAAAATGGCCGCCTTCCTGTGTGTGATAGGGTGTGGTCCCCATTGGCTTTTTGTTCATAAGCCCATGGTGGATGTGTGTACCAAGTTTTATTTGCCTACAACAAACTAAAAATTTCACTTCCCATTGACTTTTTCACATTTTTGGGGCGTTGCTATGGCAACACATTTATAGATAGGGGTGGTTGTCATTGGCTTTTATGCTCGTCATGACATAAGAGATGTGTGTACAAAATTTTATGTCTCTATGACAAACTAAATTCTTGGGTCCATTATAAGTTTGTAGGGGGCGCTGGAGAGCCATTTCTAAAGATAACCCTTTTATTTACATATTTTTGTTCAGGTCATGAATGTGCACAAACGCCTTTTTGGGTCCAACTCGATCCGAGAAGGCGTTTGAGAGTTAGAGGCGTTTTATTTTCACAAAAATGGCCACCTCGTTACAGGCTTGCCACACCCATACCCGATAAGATATCAACAACAAAGTCACAACTTTGGTTGGCACGTGTCTAGATGATACTCACCAAATTTGGGGCCATTTAGATTAAAACACAATGATTTGCATCTTTCTGCGCAAAGTGCGATTTTAGTGGCAGCGTTTCACCCACATGGCGGACTTCCTGTTAAGTTTAGGGTGTGACTGTCATTGACTTTTCTGTTTGCCCTGAGGTGTCCTATGGATATACCAAGTTTCATTTTTCTACGTTGGAAAAAGTTACTTTCACTTTCCATAGGCCCAATGTATTTTGATTTTGTAGAATTCGCCACTGAGTCATTTTTCGTATTTTTTTGACTTCAAATACATAAATTTTTCGCCGAGCTTGAAGTCTGGGACCAATAAAATGACTTTTTTATGTTCACTGGGTCAAATTTAGGATCATTGGGTCGGAAGAAAAGATAAAAAAAAAAAAAAAAAAAAACAATACCCTCCCGGCCATCACCGGCTCGGGCCTAATTAAAGCATAGCGGCGATAAAGCCCTCGCCTCCCTTGAGACAGCGGGGACACATATATTCGGAGGATTGCATGTCGTGCTTTAAAGCAAATTTGGAGCTGTTTAGATGAAAACCCTTTAGCACAAAGTGTCACGATTTAGGTGGTCATGTATTCCACCCAACATTTTCTGTTGAGAAGGATCCTGGCAATTGGGAAATGGCATTTATTTCCCAATAGTTGCCTCTTCACAGACTCATTCGACCACAGCCACAAATCTATCAAAAAACAAATTGATAACTTTTTTGCACGTGTCTAGATGATACTCACCAAATTTGGAGCTGTTTAGATGAAAAGCCTTTAGACACAAGGGGTGCAATTTAGGTGGTCACGCATACACCCAACATAGTAGATTTCCTGTTGAGTTTACGATATGGCTGTAATAAATTTTTCTGTTTGCCTGAGGTGTCCTATGGATGTACCAAGTTTCATTTTCTACGTTGGAAAAAGTTACTTTCACTTTCCATAGGCCCAATGTATTTTGACTTTTGTAGGGGTCGCCACTGAGTCATTTTTCATATTTTTTTAGTGACTTCAAATACATAAATTTTTGAGCTTGAAGTCTGGGACCAATAAAAATGACTTTTAGTTGCGTTTACTGGGTCAAATTGAGGATCATTTTGCAGAAAAATTATAATAAAAAAATATACCAAATTATAATAAAATAAAATATAACTCGAGCAAAAAAGTCTAGAAAAACGCTTGTCTATTTTACATACATGTGTTTAGCTCATTTTGCCCAAGTTTGGTGTCTGTGGAATGAAGCAGCTATTTTCTGAGTTCTTTTAAAAAAAGAGGTGTATTTTAAGTCGGTTCACATTTTCAATTCAAAATGGCCGCCTTCCCGTGTGTGATAGGGTGTGGTCCCCATTGGCTTTTTGTTCATAAGCCCATGCTGGATGTGTGTACCAAGTTTCATTTGCCTACGACAAACTAAAATTTTCACTTCCCATTGACTTTTTTCACATTTTTTGGGGCGTTGCTATGGCAACACATTTATAGATAGGGGGTGGTTGTCATTGGCTTTTATGCTCGTCATGACATAAGAGATGTGTGTACCAAATTTTATGTCTCTATGACAAACTAAATTCTTGGGTCCCATTATAAGTTTGTAGGGGCGCTGGAGAGCCATTTCTAAAGATAACCCTTTTATTTACATATTTTTGTGTTCAGGTCATGAATGTGCACAAACGCCTTTTTGGGTCCAACTCGATCCGAGAAGGCGTTTGAGAGTTAAAGACGTTTATTTTCACAAAAATGGCCACCTCGTTACAGGCTTGCCACACCCATACCCGATAAGATATCAACAACAAAGTCACAACTTTGGTTGGCATGTTCAGATGATACCTCACCAAATTTGGAGCCATTTTAGATTAAAACACAATGATTTGCATCTTTTGCTAAGGGGTGCGAATTTAGTGGCTATGCTTTCACCCCACATGGCGGACTTCCTGTTGAGTTTAGGTGTGGCTGTCATTGACTTTTCTGTTTGCCCTGAGGTGTCCTATGGATGTACCAAGTTTCATTTTTCTACGTTGGAAAAAGTTACTTTCACTTTCCATAGGCCCAATGTATTTTGACTTTTCTAGGGTCGCCACTGAGTCATTTTTCGTATTTTTTTCGGGGACTTCAAATACATACATTTTTGCCGGGCTTGAAGTCTGGGACCAATAAAATGACTTTTAGTTGTTCGTTTACTGGGTTAAATTGAGGATCATTTTGCAGAAAAATTATAATAAAAATATATACCGAATTATAATAAAAAAATATAACTCGAGCAAAAAGTCTAGAAAAACACTTGTCTCTTTTACATACATGTGTTTAGCTCATTTTGCCCAAGTTTGGTGTCTGTGGAATGAAGCAGCTTTTTTCTGTGTACTTTTAAAAAGAGGTGTATTTTAAGTCGGTTCACATTTTCAATTCAAAATGGCCGCCTTCCTGTGTGTGATAGGGTGTGGTCCCCATTGGCTTTTTTGTTCATAAGCCCATGGTGGATGTGTGTACCAAGTTTTATTTGCCTACAACAAACTAAAAATTTCACTTCCCATTGACTTTTTTCACATTTTTTGGGACGCTATGGCAACACATTTATAGATAGGGGTGGTTGTCATTGGCTTTATGCTCGCATGACATAAGAGATGTGTGTACAAATTTTATGTCTCTATGACAAACTAAATTCTTGGGTCCATTATAAGTTTGTAGGGGCGCTGGAGAGCCATTTCTAAAGATAACCCTTTTATTTACATATTTTTGTGTTCAGGTCATGAATGTGCACAAACGCCTTTTTGGGTCCAACTCGATCCGAGAAGGCGTTTTGAGAGTTAAGAGACGCTTTATTTTCACAAAATGGCCACCTCTACAGGCTTGCCACACCCATACCCGATAAGATATCAAAACAAAGTCACAACTTTGGTTGGCACACGTGTCTAGATGATACTCACCAAATTTGGGGCCATTTAGATTAAAACACAATGATTTGCATCTTTCTGCGCAAGGTGCGATTTTAGTGGCCGCTGCTTCACCCCACATGGCGGACTTCCTGTTAAGTTTAGGTGTGACTGTCATTGACTTTTCTGTTTGCCCTGAGGTGTCCTATGGATATACCAAGTTTCATTTTTCTACGTTGGAAAAAGTTACTTTCACTTTCCATAGGCCCAATGTATTTTGATTTTGTAGGGTCGCCACTGAGTCATTTTTCATTTTTTTTCGGGACTTCAAATACATAACATTTTTGCCGAGCTTGAAGTCTGGGACCAATAAAAATGACTTTTCGTCATGTTCACTGGGTCAAATTTAAAAAAAAAAAAAAAAATATCCGAGCAAAAACAAAAAAATCCGAGCAAAACAGATAGGCCCTCTCATCACCGCTCGGGCCTAATTAAAGCCGCAAGCGCGATAAAGGCCCTCGCCTCCTTGAGAATGGGACACATGCACTGGAGGATTTCATTTGTATTTAAAGCGTAAACTTCACGGTAATGTCAAATAACCGGGCCTGTGCTACTGCTTGGGCCTGCTACACCACCTTGTAACCTAACTTTAGAGTTAAAGGTCTCCACAATCTCTGGTTTTCCTGGGAGCTGTCTGAACCTTTGGAAATAATAGATTATGCTTGGGCTAAGGCGAAAAACAAAGTACTGGCTGGAGATTTGAGATGACTCAGGAATCGCTGCACCCCTGTTTAAAAGACAAATGTAAATATAACTTGTCTAAAAGTACAAGGTTACAAGTTCCAAATGATTCTGAGGAGTTTTCTAAGACTCTAGCCTTGGCTCTGGAGGGGCCTCCTCTAAAGGAAGGATCCTGGCAATTGGGAAATGGCATTTATTTCCCAAAGAAATGGCTGCCTCTTCACAGACTCATTATGACCACAGCCACAAATCTATCAAAAACAAATTGATAATTTTTTTGGCACACGTGTCTAGATGATACTCACCAAATTTGAGCTGTTTAGATGAAAAGCCTTTAGACACAAGGGGTGCAATTTAGGTGGTCACGCATACACCCAACATAGTAGATTTCCTGTTGAGTTTACGATATGGCTGTAATACATTTTTCTGTTCGCCCTGAGGTGTCCTATGGATGTACCAAGTTTCATTTTTCTACGTTGGAAAAAGTTACTTTCACTTTCCATAGGCCCAATGTATTTTGACTTTTGTAGGGTCGCCACTGAGTCATTTTTCATATTTTTTTGGCGACTTCAAATACATAAATTTTTCACGAGCTTGAAGTCTGGGACCAATAAAAATGACTTTTAGTTGCACGTTTACTGGGTCAAATTGAGGATCATTTTGCAGAAAAATTATAATAAAAAAATATACCAAATTATAATAAAATAAAATATAACTCGAGCAAAAAGTCTAGAAAAACACTTGTCTCTTTTTACATACATGTGTTTAGCTCATTTTGCCCAAGTTTGGTGTCTGTGGAATGAAGCAGCTATTTTCTGAGTTCTTTTAAAAAGAGGTGTATTTTAAGTCGGTTCACATTTTCAATTCAAAATGGCCGCCTTCCTGTGTGTGATAGCGTGTGGTCCCCATTGGCTTTTTGTTCATAAGCCCATGCTGGATGTGTGTACCAAGTTTCATTTGCCTACGACAAACTAAAATTTTCACTTCCCATTGACTTTTTCCAAATATTTGGGACGTTGCTATGGCAACACATTTATAGATAGGGGGTGGTTGTCATTGGCTTTTATGCTCGTCATGACATAAGAGATGTGTGTACCAAATTTTATGTCTCTATGACAAACTAAATTCTTGGGTCCCATTATAAGTTTGTAGGGGCGCTGGAGAGCCATTTCTAAAGATAACCCTTTTATTTACATATTTTTGTGTTCAGGTCATGAATGTGCACAAACGCCTTTTTGGGTCCAACTCGATCCGAGAAGGTGTTTGAGAGTTAAGAGACATTTTATTTTCACAAAAATGGCCACCTCGTTACAGGCCTGCCACACCCATACCCGATAAGATATCAACAACAAAGTCACAACTTTGGTTGGCACATGTGTCTAGATGATACTCACCAAATTTGGGGCCATTTAGATTAAAACACAATGATTTGCATCTTTCTGCGCAAGGGGTGCGATTTTAGTGGTCGATTTCACCCCACATGGCGGACTTCCTGTTGAGTTTAGGGTGTGGCTGTCATAGACTTTTCAGTTTGCCCTGAGGTGTCCTATGATATACCAAGTTTCATTTTTCTACGTTGGAAAAAAGTTACTTTCACTTTCCATAGGCCCAATGTATTTTGATTTTGTAGGGGTCGCCACTGAGTCATTTTTCGTATTTTTTTTTCGGCGACTTCAAATACATAAATTTTTTGCCAGGCTTGAAGTCTGGGACCAATAAAAATGACTTTTTGTGCATGTTCACTGGGTCAAATTTAGGATCATTTGGTCACAATAAAGATAAAAAAAAAAAAAAAAAAAAAAATCCGAGCAAAAACAATAGGCCCTCCCGGCCATCACCGGCTCGGGCCTAATTAAAGCATAGCGGCGATAAAGGCCCTCGCCTCCCTTGAGACCGCGGGGACACATGCACTCGGAGGATTGCATTTCGTGTTTTAAATCGTAAACTTCACGGTAATGTCAAATAACCGGGCCTGTGCTACTGCTGGGGCCTGCTACACCACCTTGTAACCTAACTTTAGAGTTAAAGGTCTCCACAATCTCTGGTTTTCCTGGGAGCTGTCTGAACCTTTGGAAATAATAGATTATGCTTGGGCTAAGCGAGAAAAACAAAGTACTGGCTGGAGATTTGAGATGACTCAGGAATCGCTGCACCCCCCTGTTTAAAAAGGCAAAATGTAAATATTACTTGTCTAAAAGTACAAGGTTACAAGTTCCAAAGGATTCTGAGGAGTTTTCTAAGACTCTAGCCGTGGCTCTGGAGGGGCCTCCTCTAAAGGAAGGATCCTGGCAATTGGGAAATGGCATTTATTTCCCAAAGAAATGGCTGCCTCTTCACAGACTCATAACGACCACAGCCACAAATGTATCAAAAAACAAATTGATAATTTTTTTTGGCACACGTGTCTAGATGATACTCACAAAATTTGCAGCTGTTTAGATGAAAAGCCTTTAGACACAAGGGGTGCAATTTAGGTGGTCACGCATACACCCAACATAGTAGATTTCCTGTTGAGTTTACGATATGGCTGTAATACATTTTTCTGTTCGCCCTGAGGTGTCCTATGGATGTACCAAGTTTCATTTTTCTACGTTGGAAAAAGTTACTTTCACTTTCCATAGGCCCAATGTATTTTGACTTTTGTAGGGGTCGCCACTGAGTCATTTTTCATATTTTTTTGGCGACTTCAAATACATAAATTTTTTGAGCTTGAAGTCTGGGACCAATAAAAATGACTTTTAGTTGCACGTTTACTGGGTCAAATTGAGGATCATTTTGCAGAAAAATTATAATAAAAAAAAATATACCAAATTATAATAAAATAAAATATAACTCGAGCAAAAAAGTCTAGAAAAACACTTGTCTCTTTTACATATATGTGTTTAGCTCATTTTGCCCAAGTTTGGTGTCTGTGGAATGAAGCAGCTATTTTCTGAGTTCTTTAAAAGAGGTGTATTTTAAGTCGGTTCACATTTTCAATTCAAAATGGCCGCCTTCCCGTGTGTGATAGCGTGTGGTCCCCATTGGCTTTTTTGTTCATAAGCCCATGCTGGATGTGTGTACCAAGTTTCATTTGCCTACGACAAACTAAAATTTTCACTTCCCATTGACTTTTTCCAAATATTTGGGACGTTGCTATGGCAACACATTTATAGATAGGGGGTGGTTGTCATTGGCTTTTATGCTCGTCATGACATAAGAGATGTGTGTACCAAATTTTATGTCTCTATGACAAACTAAATTCTTGGGTCCCATTATAAGTTTGTAGGGGCGCTGGAGAGCCATTTCTAAAGATAACCCTTTTATTTACATATTTTTGTGTTCAGGTCATGAATGTGCACAAACGCCTTTTTGGGTCCAACTCGATCCGAGAAGGTGTTTGAGAGTTAAGAGACATTTTATTTTCACAAAAATGGCCACCTCGTTACAGGCCTGCCACACCCATACCCGATAAGATATCAACAACAAAGTCACAACTTTGGTTGGCACATGTGTCTAGATGATACTCACCAAATTTGGGGCCATTTAGATTAAAACACAATGATTTGCATCTTTCTGCGCAAGGTGTGCGATTTTATTGGCCGCGCATTTCACCCCACATGGCGGACTTCCTGTTGAGTTTAGGGTGTGGCTGTCATAGACTTTTCAGTTTGCCCTGAGGTGTCCTATAGATATACCAAGTTTCATTTTTCTACGTTGGAAAAAAGTTACTTTCACTTTCCATAGGCCCAATGTATTTTGATTTTGTAGGGTCGCCACTGAGTCATTTTTCGTATTTTTTTTTCGGCGACTTCAAATACATAAATTTTTTGCCAGGCTTGAAGTCTGGGACCAATAAAAATGACTTTTAGTTGTTCGTTTACTGGGTTAAATTGAGGATCATTTTACAGAAAAATTATAATAAAAAATATATACCGAATTATAATAAAAATTAAAGCCCAAGCGGCGATAAAGGCCCTCTCCTTGAGACAGCGGGACACATATATTCGGAGGATTGCATGTCGTGCTTTAAAGCAAATTTGGAGCTGTTTAGATGAAAACCCTTTAGCACAAAGTGTACGATTTAGGTGGTCATGTATTCCACCCAACATTTTCTGTTGAGAAGGATCCTGGCAATTGGGAAATGGCATTTATTTCCCAATAGTTGCCTCTTCACAGACTCATTACGACCACAGCCACAAATCTATCAAAAAACAAATTGATAACTTTTTTTTCACACGTGTCTAGATGATACTCACCAAATTTGGAGCTGTTTAGATGAAAAGCCTTTAGACACAAGGGGTGCAATTTAGGTGGTCATGCATACACCCAACATTTCCTGTTGAGTTTACGATATGGCTGTAATACATTTTTCTGTTCGCCCTGAGGTGTCCTATGGATGTACCAAGTTTCATTTTTCTACGTTGGAAAAAAGTTACTTTCACTTTCCATAGGCCCAATGTATTTTGACTTTTCTAGGGTCGCCACTGAGTCATTTTTCATATTTTTTTCGCGACTTCAAATACATAAATTTTTCACGAGCTTGAAGTCTGGGACCAATAAAAATGACTTTTAGTTGCACGTTTACTGGGTCAAATTGAGGATCATTTTGCAGAAAAATTATTATAAAAAATATATACCAAATTATAATAAAATAAAATATAACACGAGCAAAAAAGTCTAGAAAAACGCCTGTCTATTTTACATACATGTGTTTAGCTCATTTTGCCCAAGTTTGGTGTCTGTGGAATGAAGCAGCTATTTTCTGTGTTCTTTTAAAAAAGAGGTGTATTCTAAGTCAGTTCACATTTTCTATTCAAAATGGCCGCCTTCCCGTGTGTGATAGGGTGTGGTCCCCATTGGCTTTTTTGTTCATAAGCCCATACTGGATGTGTGTACCAAGTTTCATTTGCCTACGACAAACTAAAATTTTCACTTCCCATTGACTTTTTCCAAATATTTGGGACGTTGCTATGGCAACACATTTATAGATAGGTGGTTGTCATTGGCTTTTATGCTCGTCATGACATAAGAGATGTGTGTACCAAATTTCATGTCTCTATGACAAACTAAATTCTTGGGTCCCATTATAAGTTTGTAGGGGGCGCTGGAGAGCCATTTCTAAAGATAACCCTTTATTTACATATTTTTGTGTTCAGGTCATGAATGTGCACAAACGCCTTTTGGGTTCCAACTCGATCCGAGAAGGCGTTTGAGAGTTAAGAGACGTTTTATTTTCATAAAAATGGCCACCTCGTTACAGGCTTGCCACACCCATACCCGATAAGATATCAACAACAAAGTCACAACTTTGGTTGGCACACGTGTCTAGATGATACTCACCAAATTTGGGGCCATTTAGATTAAAACACAATGATTTGCATCTTTCTGCGCAAGGTGCGATTTTAGTGGCCGCGCTTTCACCCCACATGGCGGACTTCCTGTTAAGTTTAGGTGTGACTGTCATTGACTTTTCTGTTTGCCCTGAGGTGTCCTATGGATATACCAAGTTTCATTTTTCTACGTTGGAAAAAAATTACTTTCACTTTCCATAGGCCCAATGTATTTTGATTTTGTAGGGGTCGCCACTGAGTCATTTCTGGTATTTTTTTTTCGGCGACTTAAAAAACATACCATTTTCGCCGAGCTTGAAGTCTGGGACCAATAAAAATGACTTTTCGTGCATGTTCACTGGGTCAAATTTAGGATCATTTGGTCGGAAGAAAGATAAAAAAAAAAATCCGAGCAAAAATAATAGGCCCTCCCGGTCACCGGCTCGGGCCTAATTAAAGAAGCGGCGATAAAGGCCCTCGCCTCCTTGAGACCGCTGGGACACATATATTCGGAGGATTGCATGTCGTGCTTTAAAGCAAATTTGGAGCTGTTTAGATGAAAAGCCTTTAGCACAAAGTGTACGATGATTTAGGTGGTCATGTATTCCACCCAACATAGTAGATTTTCTGTTGAGTTTAATGGCTGTAATAAACTTTTCTGTTTGCCCTAAGGTGTCCTATGGATGTACCAAGTTTTGTATTTCTACATTGGAAAAATTTACTTTCATTTTCCATAGAACCAATTATTTTGACTTTTCTAGGGGTCGCCACTGAGTCATTTTTCATATTTTTTTCGGGACTTCAAATACATACAATTTTGTGAGCTTGAAGTCTGGGACCAATAAAAATTACTTTTAGTTGCACGTTTACTGGGTCAAATTGAGGATCATTTTGCAGAAAAATTATAATAAAAAAATATATACCAAATTATAATAAAATAAAATATAACTCGAGCAAAAAAGTCTAGAAAAACGCTTGTCTATTTTACATACATGTGTTTAGCTCATTTTGCCCAAGTTTGGTGTCTGTGGAATGAAGCAGCTATTTTCTGAGTTCTTTTAAAAAGAGGTGTATTTTAAGTCGGTTCACATTTTCAATTCAAAATGGCCGCCTTCCTGTGTGTGATAGGGTGTGGTCCCCATTGGCTTTTTTGTTCATAAGCCCATGCTGGATGTGTGTACCAAGTTTCATTTGCCTACGACAAACTAAAATTTTCACTTCCCATTGACTTTTTCCAAATATTTGGGACGTTGCTATGGCAACACATTTATAGATAGGGGTGGTTGTCATTGGCTTTTATGCTCGTCATGACATAAGAGATGTGTACCAAATTTTATGTCTCTATGACAAACTAAATTCTTGGGTCCCATTATAAGTTTGTAGGGGGCGCTGGAGAGCCATTTCTAAAGATAACCCTTTTATTTACATATTTTTGTGTTCAGGTCATGAATGTGCACAAACGCCTTTTTGGGTCCAACTCGATCCGAGAAGCCGCTTTGAGAGTTAAGAGACGTTTTATTTTCACAAAAATGGCCACCTCGTTACAGGCTTGCCACACCCATACCCGATAAGATATCAACAACAAAGTCACAACTTTGGTTGGCACATGTCTAGATGATACTCACCAAATTTGGGGCCATTTAGATTAAAACACAATGATTTGCATCTTTCTGCAAGGGTGCGAATTTAGTGGTCGCGCTTTCACCCCACATGGCGGACTTCCTGTTAAGTTTAGGGTGACTGTCATTGACTTTTCTGTTTGCCCTGAGGTGTCCTATGGATATACCAAGTTTCATTTTTCTACGTTGGAAAAAGTTACTTTCACTTTCCATAGGCCCAATGTATTTTGACTTTTGTAGGGTCGCCACTGAGTCATTTTTCGTATTTTTTTAGTGACTTCAAATACATAAATTTTTGCCAGGCTTGAAGTCTGGGACCAATAAAAATGACTTTTAGTTGTTCGTTTACTGGGTTAAATTGAGGATCATTTTACAGAAAAATTATAATAAAAAATATATACCGAATTATAATAAAAAAATATAACTCGAGCAAAAAAGTCTAGAAATACACTTGTCTCATTTACATACATGTGTTTAGCTCATTTTGCCCAAGTTTGGTGTCTGTGGAATGAAGCAGCTTTTTCTGTGTACTTTTAAAAAGAGGTGTATTTTAAGTCGGTTCACATTTTCAATTCAAAATGGCCGCCTTCCTGTGTGTGATAGGGTGTGGTCCCCTTTGGCTTTTTTGTTCATAAGCCCATGGTGGATGTGTGTACCAAGTTTTATTTGCCTACAACAAACTAAAAATTTCACTTCCCATTGACTTTTTTCACATTTTTTGGGACGTTGCTATGGCAACACATTTATAGATAGGGGGTGGTTGTCATTGGCTTTTATGCTCGTCATGACATAAGAGATGTGTGTACAAAATTTTATGTCTCTATGACAAACTAAATTCTTGGGTCCATTATAAGTTTGTAGGGGCGCTGGAGAGCCATTTCTAAAGATAACCCTTTTATTTACATATTTTTGTGTTCAGGTCATGAATGTGCACAAACGCCTTTTTGGGTCCAACTCGATCCGAGAAGGCGTTTGAGAGTTAAGAGACGTTTATTTTCACACAAAATGGCCACCTCGTTACAGGCTTGCCACACCCATACCCGATAAGATATCAACAACAAAGTCACAACTTTGGTTGGCACACGTGTCTAGATGATACTCACCAAATTTGGGGCCATTTAGATTAAAACACAATGATTTGCATCTTTCTGCGCAAGTGCGATTTTAGTGGTCAGCGTTTCACCCACATGGCGGACTTCCTGTTAAGTTTAGGGTGTGACTGTCATTGACTTTTCTGTTTGCCCTGAGGTGTCCTATGGATATACCAAGTTTCATTTTTCTACGTTGGAGAAAAAGTTACTTTCACTTTCCATAGGCCCAATGTATTTTGACTTTTGTAGGGTCGCCACTGAGTCATTTTTCGTATTTTTTTCAGCGACTTCAAATACATAAATTTTTGCCAGGCTTGAAGTCTGGGACCAATAAAAATGACTTTTAGTTGTTCATTTACTGGGTTAAATTGAGGATCATTTTACAGAAAAATTATAATAAAAATATATACCGAATTATAAAAAAATATAACTCGAGCAAAAAGTCTAGAAAAACACTTGTCTCATTTACATACATGTGTTTAGCTCATTTTGCCCAAGTTTGGTGTCTGTGGAATGAAGCAGTTTTTTTCTGTGTACTTTTAAAAAAGAGGTGTATTTTAAGTCGGTTCACATTTTCAATTCAAAATGGCCGCCTTCCTGTGTGTGATAGGGTGTGGTCCCCATTGGCTTTTTGTTCATAAGCCCATGGTGGATGTGTGTACCAAGTTTTATTTGCCTACAACAAACTAAAAATTTCACTTCCCATTGACTTTTTCACATTTTTGGGACGTTGCTATGGCAACACATTTATAGATAGGGGGTGGTTGTCATTGGCTTTTATGCTCGTCATGACATAAGAGATGTGTGTACAAAATTTTATGTCTCTATGACAAACTAAATTCTTGGGTCCATTATAAGTTTGTAGGGGCGCTGGAGAGCCATTTCTAAAGATAACCCTTTTATTTACATATTTTTGTGTTCAGGTCATGAATGTGCACAAACGCCTTTTGGGTCCAACTCGATCCGAGAAGGCGTTTAAGAGTTAAGAGACGTTTTATTTTCACAAAAATGGCCACCTCGTTACAGGCTTGCCACACCCATACCCGATAAGATATCAACAACAAAGTCACAACTTTGGTTGGCACATGTGTCTAGATGATACTCACCAAATTTGGGGCCATTTAGATTAAAACACAATGATTTGCATCTTTCTGCGCAAGGTGCGATTTTAGTGGCAGCGTTTCACCCCACATGGCGGACTTCCTGTTAAGTTTAGGTGTGACTGTCATTGACTTTTCTGTTTGCCCTGAGGTGTCCTATAGATATACCAAGTTTCATAGTTACTTTCACTTTCCATAGGCCCAATGTATTTTGATTTTGTAGGGGTCGCCACTGAGTCATTTTTCGTATTTTTTTCACTTCAAATACATACCATTTTTGCCGAGCTTGAAGTCTGGGACCAATAAAATGACTTTTGTGCATGTTCACTGGGTCAAATTTAGGATCATTTGGTCACAATAAAGATAAAAAAAAAAAAAAAAAAAAAAAAATCCGAGCAAAAACAATAGGCCCTCCCGGCCATCACCGGCTCGGGCCTAAAATATAACTCGAGCAAAAGTCTAGAAAAACACTTGTCTCATTTACATACATGTGTTTAGCTCATTTTGCCCAAGTTTGGTGTCTGTGGAATGAAGCAGCTTTTTTCTGTGTACTTTTAAAAAAGAGGTGTATTTTAAGTCGGTTCACATTTTCAATTCAAAATGGCCGCCTTCCTGTGTGTGATAGGGTGGTCCCCATTGGCTTTTTTGTTCATAAGCCCATGGTGGATGTGTACCAAGTTTCATTTGCCTACAACAAACTAAAAATTTCACTTCCCATTGACTTTTTCACATTTTTGGGACGTTGCTATGGCAACACATTTATAGATAGGGGTGGTTGTCATTGGCTTTTATGCTCGTCATGACATAAGAGATGTGTGTACAAAATTTTATGTCTCTATGACAAACTAAATTCTTGGGTCCATTATAAGTTTGTAGGGGCGCTGGAGAGCCATTTCTAAAGATAACCCTTTTATTTACATATTTTTGTGTTCAGGTCATGAATGTGCACAAACGGCTTTTTGGGTCCAACTCGATCCGAGAAGGCGTTTGAGAGTTAAGAGACGTTTTATTTTCACAAAATGGCCACCTCGTTACAGGCTTGCCACACCCATACCCGATAAGATATCAACAACAAAGTCACAACTTTGGTTGGCACACGTGTCTAGATGATACTCACCAAATTTGGGGCCATTTAGATTAAAACACAATGATTTGCATCTTTCTGCGCAAGGGTGCGATTTTAGTGGCCGCGTTTCACCCCACATGGCGGACTTCCTGTTAAGTTTAGGTGGCTGTCATTGACTTTTCTGTTTGCCCTGAGGTGTCCTATGGATATACCAAGTTTCATTTTTCTGTGTTGAAAAAAACTTACTTTCACTTTCCATAGGCCCAATGTATTTTGATTTTGTAGGGTCGCCACTGAGTCATTTTTCGTATTTTTTTCGGCGACTTCAAAACATACCATTTTGCCGAGCTTGAAGTCTGGGACCAATAAAAATGACTTTTTGTGCATGTTCACTGGGTCAAATTTAGGATCATTTGGTCACAATAAAGATAAAAAAAAAAAAAAAAAAAAAAAAAAATCCGAGCAAAAACAATAGGCCCTCCCGGCCATCACCGGCTCGGGCCTAATTAAAGCCGCAAGCGGCGATAAAGGCCCTCGCCTCCTTGAGACGCGGGGACACATGCACTCGGAGGATTGCATTTCGTGTTTTAAATCGTAAACTTCACGGTAATGTCAAATAACCGGGCCTGTGCTACTGCTGGGGCCTGCTACACCACCTTGTAACCTAACTTTAGAGTTAAAGGTCTCCACAATCTCTGGTTTTCCTGGGAGCTGTCTGAACCTTTGGAAATAATAGATTATGCTTGGGCTAAGGCGAGAAAAACAAAGTACTGGCTGGAGATTTGAGATGACTCAGGAATCGCTGCACCCCCCTGTTTAAAAAGGCAAAATGTAAATATTACTTGTCTAAAAGTACAAGGTTACAAGTTCCAAAGGATTCTGAGGAGTTTTCTAAGACTCTAGCCGTGGCTCTGGAGGGCCTCCTCTAAAGGAAGGATCCTGGCAATTGGGAAATGGCATTTATTTCCCAAAGAAATGGCTGCCTCTTCACAGACTCATAACGACCACAGCCACAAATGTATCAAAAAACAAATTGATAACTTTTTTTTGCACACGTGTCTAGATGATACTCGCTAAATTTGGAGCTGTTTAGATGAAAAGCCTTTAGACACAAGGGGTGCAATTTAGGTGGTCACGCATTCCACCCAACATAGTAGATTTCCTGTTGAGTTTATGGCTGTAATAAACTTTTCTGTTTGACCTGAGGTGTCCTATGGATGTACCAAGTTTTGTATTTCTACATTGGAAAAATTTACTTTCATTTTCCATAAGCCCAATGTATTTTGACTTTTCTAGGGGTCGCCACTGAGTCATTTTTGTATTTTTTTCGGGACTTCAAATACATAAATTTGTCGCTGGGCTTGAAATCTGGGACCAATAAAAATGACTTTTAGTTGTACGTTTCCTGGGTTAAATTGAGGATCATTTTGCAGAAAAAATATGATAAAAATATATATACCGAATTATAATTTAAAAAAATATAACTCGAGCAAAAAAGTGTAGAAAAACGCTTGTCTCTTTTACATACATATGTTTAGCTCATTTTGCCCAAGTTTGGTGTCTGTGGAATGAAGCAGCTATTGTCTGTGTACTTTTAAAAAAGAGGTGTATTTTAAGTCGGTTCACATTTTCAATTCAAAATGGCCGCCTTCCCGTGTGTGATAGGGTGGGGTCCCCATTGGCTTTTTTGTTCATAAGCCCATGGTGGATGTGTGTACCAAGTTTCATTTGCCTACAACAAACTAAAATTTTCACTTCCCATTGACTTTTTCACTCATTTTTGGGGCGTTACTGGCAACACATTTTATAGATAAGGGTGGTTGTCATTGGCTTTTATGCTCGTCATGACATAAGAGATGTGTGTGTACAAATTTTATGTCTCTATGACAAACTAAATTCTTGGGTCCATTATAAGTTTGTAGGGGCGCTGGAGAGCCATTTCTAAAGATAACCCTTTTATTTACATATTTTTGTGTTCAGGTCATGAATGTGCACAAACGCCTTTTTGGGTCCAACTCGATCCGAGAAGGCGTTTGAGAGATTAAAGGCGTTTTATTTTCACAAAAATGGCCACCTCGTTACAGGCTTGCCACACCCATACCCGATAAGATATCAACAACAAAGTCACAACTTTGGTTGGCACACGTGTCTAGATGATACTCACCAAATTTGGGGCCATTTAGATTAAAACACAATGATTTGCATCTTTCTGCGCAAGGTGCGATTTTAGTGGCGCGTTTCACCCCACATGGCGGACTTCCTGTTAAGTTTAGGGTGTGACTGTCATTGACTTTTCTGTTTGCCCTGAGGTGTCCTATGGATATACCAAGTTTCATTTTTCTACGTTGGAAAAAAGTTACTTTCACTTTCCATAGGCCCAATGTATTTTGATTTTGTAGGGAATTCGCCACTGAGTCATTTTTCGTATTTTTTTGGGACTTCAAATACATACCATTTTTGCCGGGCTTGAAGTCTGGGACCAATAAAAATGACTTTTTGTGCATGTTCACTGGGTCAAATTTAGGATCATTTGGTCACAATAAAGATAAAAAAAAAAAAAAAAAAAAAAAAAATCCGAGCAAAAACAATAGGCCCTCCCGGCCATCACCGGCTCGGGCCTAAAAATATTCGAGCAAAAAGTCTAGAAAAACACTTGTCTCATTTACATACATGTGTTTAGCTCATTTTGCCCAAGTTTGGTGTCTGTGGAATGAAGCAGCTTTTTTCTGTGTACTTTTAAAAAAGAGGTGTATTTTAAGTCGGTTCACATTTTCAATTCAAAATGGCCGCCTTCCTGTGTGTGATAGGGTGTGGTCCCCATTGGCTTTTGTTCATAAGCCCATGGTGGATGTGTGTACCAAGTTTCATTTGCCTACAACAAACTAAAATTTCACTTCCCATTGACTTTTTCACATTTTGGGGCGTTGCTATGGCAACACATTTTACAGATAGGGGTGGTTGTCATTGGCTTTTATGCTCGTCATGACATAAGAGATGTGTGTACCAAATTTTATGTCTCTATGACAAACTAAATTCTTGGGTCCCATTATAAGTTTGTAGGGGCGCTGGAGAGCCATTTCTAAAGATAACCCTTTTATTTACATATTTTTGTGTTTAGGTCATGAATGTGCACAAACGACTTTTTGGGTCCAACTCGATCCGAGAAGCCGTTTGAGAGTTAAGAGACGTTTTATTTTCACAAAAATGGCCACCTCGTTACAGGCTTGCCACACCCATACCCGATAAGATATCAACAACAAAGTCACAACTTTGGTTGGCACATGTCTAGATGATACTCACCAAATTTGGGGCCATTTAGATTAAAACACAATGATTTGCATCTTTCTGCGCAAGAAGTGCGAATTTAGTGGCGCCTTTCCCCACATGGCGGACTTCCTGTTAAGTTTAGGGTGTGACTGTCATTGACTTTTCTGTTTGCCCTGAGGTGTCCTATGGATATACCAAGTTTCATTTTTCTACGTTGGAAAAAAGTTACTTTCACTTTCCATAGGCCCAATGTATTTTGACTTTTCTAGGGGCCGCCACTGAGTCATTTTTCGTATTTTTTTCCAGGGACTTCAAATACATACATTTTTGCCGGGCTTGAAGTCTGGGACCAATAAAAATGACTTTTAGTTGTTCGTTTACTGGGTTAAATTGAGGATCATTTTGCAGAAAAATTATAATAAAAAATATATACCAAATTATAATTAAAAAAATATAACTCGAGCAAAAAGTCTAGAAAAACACTTGTCTCATTTACATACATGTGTTTAGCTCATTTTGCCCAAGTTTGGTGTCTGTGGAATGAAGCAGCTTTTTCTGTGTACTTTTAAAAAGAGGTGTATTTTAAGTCGGTTCACATTTTCAATTCAAAATAACCGCCTTCCTGTGTGTGATAGGGTGTGGTCCCCATTGGCTTTTTGTTCATAAGCCCATGGTGGATGTGTGTACCAAGTTTTATTTGCCTACAACAAACTAAAAATTTCCACTTCCCATTGACTTTTTCACATTTTTGGGGCGTTGCTATGGCAACACATTTATAGATAGGGGTGGTTGTCATTGGCTTTTATGCTCGTCATGACATAAGAGATGTGTGTACAAAATTTTATGTCTCTATGACAAACTAAATTCTTGGGTCCATTATAAGTTTGTAGGGGCGCTGGAGAGCCATTTCTAAAGATAACCCTTTTATTTACATATTTTTCTGTTCAGGTCATGAATGTGCACAAACGCCTTTTTGGGTCCAACTCGATCCGAGAAGGCGTTTGAGAGTTAAGAGACGCGTTTATTTTTATACAAAAATGGCCACCTCGTTACAGGCTTGCCACACCCATACCCGATAAGATATGAAAAACAAAGTCACAACTTTGGTTGGCACACGTGTCTAGATGATACTCACCAAATTTGGGGCCATTTAGATTAAAACACAATGATTTGCATCTTTCTGCGCAAGTGCGATTTTAGTGGCGCGCGTTTCACCCCACATGGCGGACTTCCTGTTAAGTTTAGGGTGTGACTGTCATTGACTTTTCTGTTTGCCCTGAGGTGTCCTATGGATATACCAAGTTTCATTTTTCTACGTTGGAAAAAAGTTACTTTCACTTTCCATAGGCCCAATGTATTTTGATTTTGTAGGGAATTCGCCACTGAGTCATTTTCGTTTTTTTTGACTTCAAAAACATACCATTTTTGCCAAGCTTGAAGTCTGGGACCAATAAAAATGACTTTTTGTGCTAGTTCACTGGGTCAAATTTAGGATCATTTGGTCACAATAAAGATGAAAAAAAAAAAAAAAAAAAAAAAAAAAAAAATCCGAGCAAAAACAATAGGCCCTCCCGGTCATCACCGGCTCGGGCCTAATAAAAATTCTATGAATGTTAACCAATGAAAGTCAGACATTGCTTTTCAACCATGCTTCAACGGAATTATTTAAAAAAATAAAATCATGGAACAGGCCTAGACAAAATTGATGGTACCCCTAGAAAAGACTGTAAATAATGTGACCAAATGGACATGTTAATTCAAGGTGTGTGCACTAATTAGCATCACAGGTGTGTATAATCTTGTAATCAGTCAGTGGGCCTATTTATAGGGCTTCGGGTAGTCACTGTGTTGTCTGGTGACATGGTGTGTACCACACTCAACATGGACCAGAGGAAGCGAAGGAAAGAGTTGTCGCAGGAGAATAGAAAGAAAACTGTAGACAAGCATGATAAATGTAAAGGCTTTAAGACCATCTCCAAGCAGCTATATGTTCCTGTGACTACAGTTGCACATATTATTCAGAAATTTAAGATCCATGGGACTGTAGCCAACCTCCCTGGACGTGGCCGCAGGAGGAAAATTGATGACAAATCAAGGAGACTGATAATCCGAATGGTAACAAAAGAGCCCAGAAAGACTTCTAAAGAGATCCAAGGTGAACTCCATGCTCAAGGAACATCAGTGTCAGATCGCACCATCCGTCTTTGTTTGAGCCAAGTGGACTACATGGGAGATGACCAAGGAGGACACCATTGTTGAAAAAAAATCATAAAAAAGCTAGACTGGAATATGCCAAACTACATGTTGACAAGCCACAAAGCTTCTGGGAGAATGTCCTATGGACAGATGAGACAAAAATGGAACTTTTTGCCAAGGCACATCAGCTCTATGTTCACGGACGGAAAAATGAAGCATATCAAGAAAAGAACACTGTCCCTACTGTCAAACATGGAGGAGGCTCTGTTATGTTCTGGGGCTGCTTTGCTGCATCTGGCACAGGGTGTCTTGAATCTGTGCAGGGTACACTGAAATCTGAAGACTATCAAGGGATTCTAGAGAGAAATGTGCTGGCCAGTGTCAGACAGCTTGGTCTCAGTCGCAGGTCATGGGTCTTGGGACAATGATCCAAAACACACAGCTAAAAACACCCAAGAATGGTTAAGAGGAAAACATTGGACTATTCTAAAGTGGCCTTCTATGAGTCCTGACCTCAATCCTATTGAGCATCTTTGGAAGGAGCTGAAACATGCCGTCTGGAAAAGACACCCTTCAAACCGGAAACAACTGGAGCAGTTTGCTCATGAGGAGTGGGCCAAAATACCTGCCGAGAGGTGCAGAAGTCTCATTGACAGTTACAGGAATCGTCTGATTGCAGTGATAGCCTCAAAAGGTTGTGCAACAAAATATTAAGTTAGGGGTACCAACAATTTTGTCTAGGCCTGTTCCATGAGTTTATTTTTTAAATAATTCCGTTGAAGCATGGTTGAAAAGCAATGTCTGACTTTCATTGGTTACCATTCATAGAATTTTTATTTATTAATACTTTTGTCAGAATAAAGTTTTTTATGTTTAGATCATTTTAATGTTTGATATGATGAGAACCTATTAGGCACTTTATCATGACTTTAGCATGTTTCATGTGATGTTTTGATTTTATTTGTTTAGTCTTTATATGGATGGAAACCAACTTCAACTGTACACCAGTTCAAAACAGAAGCTTGGCCAAAATCAGAATCTAAAAAAGATGCATATCTGTTAGATCTGATGCGAGTTCAGATCAATACAACGATGTGTGTAAAAAGACACTAAAGCTAGTTTCTCCAGCCGTGCACCTGACCCATCTTTGATACGAGGAAATAAACGGGAAGCTGCTTGTCAACGTAACTGGTGAGCAAGTAACCTTCCCGACTTATCACCATGTTCATAATATTTAGTATGTGAATGCAACAAAAGACGTTCAGCTTCGGTTGTTGTGACCAAATCTAGCTCAGTTTTTAAAGCAACCCGTCTCTTTAAGAAATCGTCTGACGGAGTTGTTGCCAATTGTTGATCTACAGAGGCTAGGTCAGAAGAGAGCCTTTGAAAAGTTGATGCACGTAATTTTCCCAACTGTGAAGAATACAAGAAGATCTGGCCTCGTAAATAGACTTTTAAAGATTCCCACAACAGTGCAGCTGTAATTGGTTCTGATTCAGACTGATTTAGACTGATAAAATCACTGATCACATTTGTAATGAATTCATGGACTTTACCATCTACTAAAAGCAATATATTGAATCTCCATTGGTCTAGATATTGAGGTCCTTGTGAAAGTTGATGTCTATCAACACAGGAGCATGATCTGATAAATCAGACAATGATCATTCAGAGAAGGAAGATTTTTGGAACAGCTTATTCATAAAGACGGGCTGGATACAGGAGACCATAACACACGTTTGGGATTTCCCAAAGTTGGCGGCGGATGTTGCTGAAAGCAGCCTGGGCTTTAGCGTTTTTTGTTGTCAAGTCAGGGAAAACAGAGATGAATGTGTCTTTGATAATAATAATAATCTTTATTTTTTATATAGCGCTTTTCTACCTACTGTAGTAGGCCCTCAAAGCGCTTTACACAGATTAAGCTATTTACCAGTGTTACGGAACACTCACTGGAGGCAATAGGTAGGTTAAGTGTCTTGTCCAAGGACACAATGACAGTATGTGGGGGAGAGCAGGATGTTATGATGTTTTGGGATGTTTCAAGCGGGGATCGAACCGCCCACCCGCCGGTCGAAGGACAGCCACTCTACCCACTGAGCTACTGCCGCCCCTTGATCTTGACCTGTTGCTGAGTTCTGGCTTGTCTTAGAATGTCACACAGTCTGCATAGTAGTGTAATCTTGCAATAATAGGCCGAGGACGTTCGCCGAGTTTTGTTTTAGGTTTTAGGGAGCGATGTGCATGGTCCACAACAGGCAGTGGCGGTTCTACGTTGAAATACACCCTGGGCGAGACCCCTTTCGAGTGCCCCCTCCCACACACACACACACACACACACACACACACACACACACACACACACACACACACACACACACACACACACACAAAAATAACAAACAAAGTTCTGCACAAACAGTTATATTTTATTATGTACACACACACGATATGCACACCTGAAAGCTCATACTGGGGAGAAGTAGAGGCAAAGAGGTCTTCATCCTCAATATCAGATATTTGTGGAGACATGTGTAGCGGAGGAGGTGGTTGGCTCATCCTGAAGGGTCGAGACCATTCCAGAAGAGGCCTGTGTAGCGGGGGAGGTGGTTGGCTCATCCTGACCAGTGGCAGAGGATGCTCCAAAATATTTTAGAAGTGCCCCTGAAATTGCAATTGAATTGCATTTGAAATCAAAAGACCATAGGATAATGTTTTATAAAGCTAAAACAGCCTGGGGTCAAATTGACTCAAAACATAATAGAAGGGTTACATAAACATGCTCTTACGCACTAAATGTCTGTCATTACACGCTATATCCTCCTAGACCCGGAAAAAAACATTTATTTATTTTTAGTTTTTTTCCTTTCATGTCATCACATTGTTTAGACCATAGAAACAAATGGTAAAAAAATATGTATATTGAAAAATTATATTTTATTCATGTTATGCTATGGTCACTGGGACTCAGTTGTTTAAAAAATAAAATTACTTTAAATTATATGTATAGGCAAAAACAATGGGATTTTATATTTTAATCACCAAAAATTTTTGGGTTTCAGGATATTTTAATTTGTATATTAATCTAACTTTCATGGAGGAACCATTAGCTCTTTAGTTACTGCCTCAAATTCTATGCATGACACACTTTTAGTTATGACTTGTAAAACTATACTTAGGAAACGGTTCCTCCCGTGGGCCCACCACCTGCGGGAGGAACCGTAAGGGGCTGGTGCAAAGTGGATTGGGTGGCAGTCGGCGAGGCCTCGGCGACCCAATCCCCGGACACGGAATCTGGCGCTAGGGACATGGAATGTCACCTCGCTGGCGGGGAAGGAGCCTGAGCTTGTGCGGGAGGTTGAGAGATACCGACTAGAGATAGTCGGGCTCACCTCCACGCACAGCTTGGGCTCTGGAACCCAAATCCTCGAGAGAGGCTGGACTCTCCATTACTCTGGAGTTGCCTGCGGTGAGAGGCGGCGGGCTGGTGTGGGCTTGCTCATAGCCCCCCAGCTTAGCCGCCATGTGTTGGAGTTCACCCCGGTGAACGAGAGGGTCGCTTCCCTGCGCCTTCGGGTCGGGGATAGGTCTCTCACTGTTGTTTGTGTTTACGGGCCAAATGGCAGTGCAGAGTACCCGGCCTTCTTGGAGTCTCTGGGAGGGGTGCTGGAAAGTGCTCCGACCGGGGACTCCGTCGTTCTACTGGGGACTTCAGCGCTCACGTGGCGGCGACAGTGACACCTGGAGGGGCGTGATTGGGAGGAACGGCCCTGATCTGAACCAGTGGTGTTCTGTTATTGGACTTCTGTGCTAGCAACAGTTTGTCCATAACGAACACCATGTTCAAGCATAAGGGTGTCCATCAGTGCACGTGGCACCAGGACACCTAGGTCGGAGATCGATGATCGACTTTGTAGTTGTTTCATCTGATCTCCGGCCGTATGTCTTGGACACTCGGGTGAAGAGAGGAGCTGTCAACTGATCACCACCTGGTGGTGAGTTGGATCCGATGGCGGGGAGAAAGCTGGACAGATTGGCAGGCCCAAAGCGTACTGTGAGGGTCTGTTGGGAACGTTTGGCAGAGCCCCTGTCAGAAAGACCTTTAACTCCCACCTCCGGCAGAGCTTGACCAGATCCCGAGGAGGTTGGAGACATTGAGTCCGAGTGGACCATGTTCTCCACCTCCATTGTCGATGCGGCCACTCGAAGCTGTGTCCGTGAAGTCTCCGGTGCCCCCGAACCCGGTGGTGGACACCGGAAGTAAGGGATGCCGTCAAGCTGAAGAAGGAGACCTACCGAGCCTGGTTGGCCCGTGGGACTCCTGAGGCAGCTGATAGGTACCGGCAGGCCAAGCGGACTGCAGCCCGGGTGGTCGTGGAGTCTAAAACTCGGGTCTGGGAGGAGTTCGGTGAGGCCATGGAGTTCGGTGAGGCCATCGGTCGGCCTCGAAGAAATTCTGGCAAACCATCGGGCGCCTCAGGAGGGGGAAGCAGTGCCCTGCCAACACTGTTTACAGTGGAGGTGGGAACCTGCTGACTTCAACTGGGGATATTGTTGGACGGTGGAAGGAATACTTCGAGGATCTCCTCAACCCCACCGACACGTCTTCCACTGAGGAAGCAGAGGCCGAGGGCTCGGAGGTGGACTCGTCCATTACCCGGGCCGAAGTCACTGAGGTAGTTGGGAAGCTCCTCAGTGGCAAGGCACCGGGGGTGGATGAGATACGCCCTGAGTACCTCAAGTCTCTGGATGTTGTAGGGCTGTCTTGGTTGACACGCCTCTGCAACATCGCGTGTGATCGGGGACAGTACCTCTGGACTGGCAGACCGGGGTGGTTGTCCCTCTTTTCAAGAAGGGGGACCGGAGGGTGTGTTCCAACTACAGAGGGATCACACTCCTCAGCCTCCCCGGAAAAGTCTATGCCAGGGTACTGGAGAGGAGAATGCGACCGATAGTTGAACCTCGGATTCAGGAGGAACAATGCGGTTTTCGTCCTGGTCGTGGAACACTGGACTAGCTCTATACCCTCTCCAGGGTGCTGGAGGGTTTATGGGAGTTTGCCCAACCAGTCCACATGTGTTTTGTGGATCTGGAGAAGGCATTCGACTGTGTCCCTCGTGGCACCCTGTGGGGGGTGCTCTGGGAGTATGGGGTCTGGGGCCCTTTGCTAAGGGCTGTCCGGTCCCTGTACGACCGGAGCAGGAGCTTGGTTCGCATTGCCGGCAGTAAGTCAGACCTGTTCCCAGTGCATGTTGGACTCCGGCAGGGCTGCCCTTTGTCACCGGTCCTGTTCATTATCTTTATGGACAGGATTTCTAGGAGCAGCCAGGGGCCGGAGGGAGTCTGGTTTGGGGACCACAGGATCTCGTCTCTGCTTTTTGCAGATGATGTTGTCCTGTTGGCTCCATCAAGCCAGGACCTTCAGTGTGCACTGGGACGGTTTGCAGCCGAGTGTGAAGCGGCTGGGATGAGGATCAGCACCTCCAAGTCCGAGACCATGGTTCTCAGTCGGAAAAGGGTGGCTTGTCCCCTTCAGGTTGGTGGAGAGATCCTGCCTCAAGTGGAGGAGTTCAAGTATCTTGGGGTCTTGTTCACGAGTGAGGGAAGGAGGGGCGTGAGATTGACAGGCGGATCGGTGCAGCTTCTGCAGTGATGCGGTCGATGTACCGGTCTGTCGCGGTGAAGAAGGAGCTGAGCTGTAAGGCAAAGCTCTCGATTTACCGGTCAATCTACGTTCCTACTTTACCTATGGTCATGAGCTTTGGGTCATGACCGAAAGAACAAGATCCCGGATACAAGCGGCCGAAATGGGCTTTCTCCGCAGGGTGGCGGGGCGCTCCCTTAGAGATAATGTGAGGAGCTCGGTCACTCGGGAGGAGCTCAAAGTAGAGCCGCTGCTCCTCCACATCGAGAGGAGCCAGCTGAGGTGGCTCGGGCATCTGTTTCGGATGCCTCCTGGACGCCTCCCTAGGGAGGTGTTTTGGGCATGTCCCACCGGGAGGAAGACCTAGGACACGCTGGAGGGACTATGTCTCTCGGCTGGCCTGGGAACGCCTCGGTATCCCCCCCGGAGGAGCTAGAGGAAGTGTCTGGGGAGATGGAAGTCTGGGCGTCTCTGCTTAGACTGCTGCCCCCGCGACCCGGCCCCGGATAAGCGGTAGAAGATGGATGGATGGATGGAGGAAACTTTACTTAGCACACTGTGTAGCAAATAGCTACATAGCAAATGTTCGTCTTTAACCTAAAGATTTGAAAATGCCGTTGGTTATTTACAGAGCCTAACGTTAAACCAACAGATGGAAATGATAACTGAACTTGTAACAGTTTTATTGCAAAGCACAATATTATAAATTAGATCTCATTAGTGAGTTGAAACCCAAGTTGGACCCAAAAAGGCGTTTGTGCACATTCATGACCTGAACAAAAAAATATGTAAATAAAAGGGTTATCTTTAGAAATGGCTCTCCAGCGCCCCCTACAAACTTATAATGGACCCAAGAATTTAGTTTGTCATAGAGACATAAAATTTTGTACACACATCTCTTATGTCATGACGAGCATAAAAGCCAATGACAACCACCCCCTATCTATAAATGTGTTGCCATAGCAACGTCCCAAAAAATGTGAAAAAAGTCAATGGGAAGTGAAATTTTTAGTTTGTTGTAGGCAAATAAAACTTGGTACACACATCCACCATGGGCTTATGAACAAAAAAGCCAATGGGGACCACACCCTATCACACACAGGAAGGCGGCCATTTTGAATTGAAAATGTGAACCGACTTAAAATACACCTCTTTTTAAAAGAACACAGAAAAAGCTGCTTCATTCCACAGACACCAAACTTGGGCAAAATGAGCTAAACACATGTATGTAAAAGAGACAAGTGTTTTTCTAGACTTTTGCTCGAGTTATATTTTTTTATTATAATTCGGTATATATTTTTATTATAATTTTTCTGCAAAATGATCCTCAATTTAACCCAGTAAACGAACAACTAAAAGTCATTTTTATTGGTCCCAGACTTCAAGCCCGGCAAAAATTTATGTATTTGAAGTCCCGAAAAAAATACGAAAAATGACTCAGTGGCGGCCCCTAGAAAAGTCAAAATACATTGGGCCTATGGAAAGTGAAAGTAACTTTTTTCTAACGTAGAAAAATGAAACTTGGTATATCCATAGGACACCTCAGAGCGAACAGAGAAATGTATTACAGCCATATCGTAAACTCAACAGGAAATCTACTATGTTGGGTGTATGTGTGACCACCTAAATTGCACCCCTTGTGTCTAAAGGCTTTTCATCTAAACAGCTCCAAATTTGGTGAGTATCATCTAGACACGTGTGCAAAAAAAAGTTATCAATTTGTTTTTTGATAGATTTGTGGCTGTGGTCGTAATGAGTCTGTGAAGAGGCAACTATTGGGAAATAAATGCCATTTCCCAATTGCCAGGATCCTTCTCAACAGAAAATGTTGGGTGGAATACATGACCACCTAAATCGTACACTTTGTGCTAAAGGGTTTTCATCTAAACAGCTCCAAATTTGCTTTAAAGCACGACATGCAATCCTCTGAATATATGTGTCCCCGCGGTCTCAAGGGAGGCGAGGGCCTTTATCGCCGCTTGCGGCTTTAATTATTATTATTATTTATTTATTTTTTATTAATCTGCTCGTGCTGCCGCCCCCAATGTGTCACGGAAAAATGACGCCCCAGGCGGCTGCCCGGTTCGCTCGTGCCTAAAACCGCTACTGACAACAGGGTCGTCAGCAAGGTCGAAGGCCTCCTTAAGCAGGGCGGAGATCATGAGCGCAGTGACCGGACCGTGGTCTTCTGGTAGCCCTATAATTCAAATGTTATTGCGGTGGGACCTAGCCTCTAGAAAAATACGGGCTGAAAGTCTCTCCACTTTATTTTGAAGTGAGGTTACATCATTCGTGCAGGCTGATAAGGAGACTTACAGTGCTCTTCAGTGTGTTGATCTCAGTGTTGATAGCCATGTTGATAGCACTTAGCTCCGTCTTTACACTCAGCAATTCTGATTGCATTTGCCTCCCCCCCCCAGGGAGAGGGGGGTACAGAGTCCGAGGGCGCAGCCTCAGAAACAGGCCGTGCCCGCAACGGTGCTGAATCATGTGCAGGCTTTTGTTTTGGAGGCATATCAGTGTTCAAGTAAGATAAAATAAACTCACAAAAGCAAATTATGTTCACAACGAGTCCGTCCGACACCCTGGGGGTTATTTTAACAAATCTATGCAGGAGCACCCAAATCAACCCATCTCACTCCATCGGATGCCAAACCGGAAGTCAGAAAGTAAATTTAAACATCTACAATCTGTACTACTGCAGATCTAGAGTGTTCTAATGTACATCTACAGTTAATACTACTGCATGTCTACAGTCTGTTCTACACATCGACAAAATGCAATCTACAGTCACTTTTACTGCCCATCAATATGTTCTACTGCACATCTACAGTCTGTTCTAAAGTACATGTACAGTCTGTACTACAACACAACTACAGTCTGTTCTACTGCACATTTAGATGTGCTGTTCTTCAGCACATCTACAGTCTGTACTACTGTTATAAGAATTCTTTGTTCAGATTATCCAGAAAGACCACAGAGACGGCGTACAATTTATTTTTAAATTTATATTTAAATATATATTTATATATCATTTACATTTTAAATGAATGATTGGGTTTAATTCTTGCAAGAATGAAGCAAACACAAACATGCATACACAACATGCATGGCACAGGATGAAATTTGCTTGCAAAAGTAAACAATACATGAGATTTTATATCATGCAGTAAAGTCTGTTTTTCTTTTTCTACACGCAATTTTCCATTAAACCCTTGTTCTGGTTTACTATTATTAGACCCATTCTTCCATCATTGGCCCATCCACAACACATACACCGTCATATACACACATTTTGTCTTACCAAAAGTAATACTTGTCTCTCCTCTTGTCTCTCATTTCTGTGTCCAGATACTGTCACCACTTCTCCCGCGTCACAGAGTGGAGGTTTGGCCCTTTCTGCTTTTAACAGCGCAGGAAATGCTTTCTTTGTGCATTTTCCCATCTACATTCTGTTCTACAGCACATCTACAATTTTCTACTGTAAATCTACAGTGTACTAATGCACATCTACAGTCTTTTCTTCAATACATCTACAGTCTGTACTACTGCCCATTTACTACTACAAATTATTTGATTGTTTCATTCAAACTTACCTCTGATATGGACTTTGCCCCTTCTAATTGTCTGTCTGATACAGGAGGAGCTCACGTGCGCATCGTATTGCGAACGTTATTTCCTGTAGCTACAAATATTGTTTTCAGTGTGTCTCTTTAAAAGGAACCCACACATTTTTGAATTGGGCATATGTACAATGTAGTTCTATTGAAAATGAAAAAAAAAAAAAAAGAATAAGAATTTGCAGACTGTTAGATGATAGTTTTCTTCTTTTTTGAGGAGGACCTGGCTATGAAATAATCGACTCGGATGGAACCAGAAGTAAGTAGTGACTTTTTGTAGTCAAATGTTTTGGGGTTATGTATATAGTTTGCTGCTTTTACATGTTTGCTTTTTTTTCTTATTTATATTCTACTTACAGGAAACAAAATTCAAGAAAAATCTATGTACTTTTTAAAAATGAGTTCCCAGAGTTCCAAAACAGCAGAAGGTCAAAAACAAGGTAATAGCATTTAGAATGAAAACTGTATTTCCGTTTGTGTAATTCATTTCTCTATTGTCATAGTAAATAACAAGATGTTGTTGGAGCATCAATCAACATTGTATAACAATGATGTAACAAGATGCAACGTGAACAAACCCATTCTATAAATCCCATTAGTAACCACTGTGTAAATTCTAGCACAGCCAAACAAAACTAAAATACAGTAGTCTGTACAGACTCGTTCAGGTACTACAGTACCAGTCAGGTACTACAGCCACTAAGGGCCAAAATCAAGTTAAGGGACAAACTAACAGAAGTGCGCGGAAAATTGTGTTATGCTTGCAACAATGCAAAGTCCAGTTTGCAATTATTGTAGTGGTTGGATATGGTGTGTGACTGTGGATGTAATAAAATCAGGAGAAGCAACTTAGCAACAGAACTGTGTAAGTGTATTTGATTCTTGTCTTTTTGATTCTAGTACCGTGTTCAGCGGCGTAGCACCAAATTTTTGGCCCTGGGTACAAACCATCTTGCTGGGCCCCCTTACCAAATACCATAGTGATACCAATGTGTGGGGTATTGCTTTTTTATCATAAAAACACTTAAATGTAATAAAAATAAGCTACACTCTGATTAATATATTTTTATTTTATTGTCAAAAGTACTACTACTTACTGAGATGGCAAAAGGTCCGTAGTAGGAAAATAAAATACTATGCAAGTCAATGGGGACCAGCAACTGTTTAGTTTACCAACCTTCTTTAAAATACCTTATTTTGTGTTCAGCAGAAGAAAGAAAGTCATACAGGTTTGGAACAACTTGAGGGAGAGTAAATGTTGACAGAATTTTTATTTTTGGATGAACTATCCCTTTAAAGTTTAAATGTGTACAATAACAATGTACCCATTTTGCTTATTTCCTCTTAAAACTTAATTACTAATTACTAAGTGTTAAAACAGGCAATTCTGCTAAAAGCTCACCTTGTCTCACTGTTACATCCACCTCACTGTCACTGCTTTCACCTGGCCATGATGAGGGGCCTGCTGCTGCAGGGTCTGAAACGAAAGTTACAGCTGTAACTACGGTTCTATGAATCCCGGATGACCGCCAGAGGCGGTGCTTCAAGCACTGAATGATCATCCTTGCGCACTCGCAGGTCGAGAATTAATAACAACAAAGTCACCTGTGACCTCCCGGTGACCCACGTGAGGCTATATAGTCACGTGACACCGGAAGCTCAGTCCCAAAGACCTTCTCGCAAAAACACGAGGATTCCGAGGGACCTGGCACTCTGGCGGTCATCCGGGATTCATAGAACCATAGTTACAGCTGTAACTTTCGTTCTATTTCATCCCTTCTGACCGCCAGAGGCGGTGCTTCAAGCACTGGATGAAGAATACCAGCAAGGTCACGAGGAACCACCACCAGCCATACCTCACTGTGATGTAGTCGAATGACGCCTGAGAACCCCTTCCAGTGGTCCCAGCTTCAAAACGTGCCAGTTGTAGCGGCTGGGTGAGTGACGCACACAGCGGCACCTTCGGAACGAAAGTTGCATTAGGCCACAGGGAAACCCCTGACCCGTCAGGATGCCAACGACAACAAAACTCCTCATTGGACAGAGCGTGGAGCTCACTCACTCGTTTTGCAGAGGCCATAGCCAGAAGAAACGCTGTCTTCATTGAGAGCCACTTGAGACCCACACATGTAAGGGGCTCAAACGGGGGCGACCGCAGGGCCTCAAGAACCAGGGAAAGATCCCACACCGGGACCTTAGGACGGCCAGCGGGATGCAAACGTCGAGCACCCTTTAGAAACAGTGAGACATCTTTGTTACGACTCACTGTAGACCCGTCCCATCCTTCGTGCCAACAGGAGATGGCACCAACATATACCTTTAGCGTCGATGGTGAACGTCCGCGACTGAGCTGCCCTTGCAAAAAAGCAAGCAACGTTGACACTGAGCAACGCACCGGATCACAGCCCTTGTCGCGACACCATGCGTCAAACAGTTTCCACTTGTAGGAATATAACAGGCGAGTAGATGGAGCACGGGCATTACTCATGGTATGCCCGGGCCCTGCAGGGGCCACACCCAGAGCTTCAGCCGAGTGGGGTCGGGGTGCAGGAGCCGTCCCCCCAGCTGCGACAGGAGTTTACAGTTAATAAAATTGTTGAATGAATTTATGTGTGTTTCAGCATGAGTAAAGAGGCATATCGGTATGAATCTGCAGTACCAATGTATGTGTATGCTTATGATTGTGAAAAACTATTAATTCAATGTTACTTTGTGGAAGGTAAAAGGATTATTTGAATTAAAATTTAGTTGGGATAACCTTCCCCCTTTTCAGAAGCCAAACACGCCCCAGGCCGTGCCCAAACACGCCCCAGGCCGTCTCAAAACACGCCTCTTCAAGCCGCAGACAAAACGTGTGCGCACACCGGAAACCTCCATCTTAAGCCTCTTCTCTCTTTGTGTCTATCTGCTTCTTGATTATTTTCGCGCAACTCCTCTTGTCCGCTTCGGACCCACTTTAACTATTAACTTACTTTTAAATTTTTCTTGCACCCGCCGTGCAAACGTGATTGTTCTTTTTTTTAAGCTACACATTGCCTATTTTTGTTAAGACTCTCTTTTGACGTCATCTCCAGGAGACGGAAGGCAATCTGTAATTTTGAACTACAACGGGATACTGGACTACACCAAATCCCGCAAAGCCGCTTTAAGCCAGAGGAAAAACTCCCAAGACCCCTTTTTTCAGTGGTCTAGCGACAATTTTCAAAGAACTCTAATCTGTTTCTGCCTAATGCCAACAGCAGAGATTTAGAGCTTTATACTGTGACGCCTTCCATCAACTCCGCTTCAACAGCCGCATCGCTGACCAGCCAGCGGCATCGTCACGTGACGGACACCTTGTGAGAGCGGTCTCCTACAAACCCAGACGCCCCGCTTCAGAGCTCCGAAGCAAAACTTTGGACCTGTGACGGAAATCGAACTGGGCAGTACCAGCGAACCAAGTAAGCCGCACGTGACACAGCAGGAGTTTTGGCGTTCTAAACTATATTTTATAAGCTCAAGTCACTATACCTTCACCTACATCCCTCTAAATCCCGTAAACGTCCCTTAGGTAAACGGCATATTTAATGGTTCAAAACTTCCCTTTTACTCCACAAAGTTCTAGTCAGTAAATGTTATTGTTTATTATTCTGTTTTAATCATTCTCATTATCCGTCAATAATCTTTTCCTTTGTGTCCTATCCCATCATTCCCCATTAATATGTTAACTTTGTATAATCTTTAATAAAACCCCATAAAACGTTAAAGATCTTAAATTGGTGTTTTAATGTTTATATAAGGCATATTCGAAAACAGAAAATTCTATTCTATTCTTCAGATTAATTGAGACTTAGTAAATATAATCAGTTTCCCAGAACCTATCTGGGTGGTGCCCTCAACGAGACAATAATTTTGATAATAAAAATATTAATTGATAATTTACCCAAATTAATAAAATTAATATTTCTATTACATCCATAATCACTACACCTGTAGTAGTTTCTTCCATACAGCCCAGAGTGCTTTATTGGTGGGTATGAAGGTCAAGAGGGATGTGACATCAAAAGAGACATTTGTCTCATCTGCGTCTAGTTGTAGATGTTTGATTTTGTTAGTAAAGTCCTGTGAGCTGATGATACGATGTTGTGAGTGGCCTACCAGTGGAGCCAAGATGGTCGCCAGGTGTTTGGCTACATTGTAGATGGCTGAATCTGTGCTGCTTACTATTGGCCGTAGTGGAATTTCTTTGTGTATTTGGGGTAAGCCGTAGATACATGGAGTGGTGTTCCCAGGATACCGCCGGTAGTACAGAGGTCGATCAATGACTTGGCCTCTGCAGACAATCAATAACCACTTGTTGGATCTCTTCTCAGTGTCTCATAGGTGGTGGTGTCACTGAGTAAGCTGTAAATACTGAAATTGTTGTTAAGGAGACGAAGGCAAGACCTCTAGGCAGACACAGACGTGTGATAATTTAGAAGAGAGTTTTATTGAACATAGGATGAGGTGAAGGATCGGGCGTGGTCGTAGCGTAGCTGAAGCCTGTGTAGCCTGAAGACATGTTGGACCAGGACATGTCTCTAGAGCTTATGGGAATTTGGGCAAAGGGACAAAGTGAACAGCTTTAGAGAATCGGTCAACAACCGTCAATATAACCGTATTACCTTCTGAATGTGGTAACCCAGTAACAAAATCCCCCGCAATGTGGGACCAGGGGCAAGAGGATGCAATAATCCTGCAGATGGGGTGTGTAAAGATTTGCTGCGGACACAAACGTCGGAGGCAGAGACAAATTCCCGAGCATCTTTAGTCAAAGCAGGCCACCAGAACTTCTGGGAAATGAAGTTTCTGGTCTGATGGATTCCGGGGTGACAGGAAAGCTTTGAGGAGTGACCCCACTGAAGGACTTGAGAACGAACAGATGTCGGAACGAACAGTCTGTTAATTGGACAATTGTCTGGGGCTGGCTTCAAAGTCTCTGTAACCACCTCCTCAATCTCCCAGTAAGCCGCCGCCACAATACAAGGAGAGGGAATGATGAGTTCTGGACTGGCGGTAGCTGACTCCGGAGTGAAGAGCCAGGACAGAGTATCGGGTTTGGCATTCTTGGACCCAGGCCGGTAGGTGAGTGTAAATCAAATCTTCCTAAGAACAGGGCCCAGCGTGCTTGGCGTGAGTTGAGTCTATGTGCCGAGCAGTGATAAGTTAGGTTCTTGTGATCCGTCCAGATGACAAATGGACTTTGAGCCCCCGCCATCCAATGTCTCCATTCTTGGAGGGCCAAAACCACTGCCAATAGCTCCTGGTGTCCATGTCATAGGTTTTTTCTGCATCTGAGAGACATCTGGAAAAGAAAGCACATGGGTGCAGCTTGTTAGTTTCTGGGGTGCGCTGGGAAAGAACCACTCCAACTCCAAGATCAGACGCATCCACTTCCACAATGAATTGACATGTGGGATCAGGATGGACAAGGACCGGGGCCGTGGTGAACAAAACCTTGAGCTGGTCAAAGGCACCTTGAGCCTCCGCGGTCCAGGCAAACGGCAAAAGGGTAGAAGTCAGCTGGGTGAGTGGAGAAGACACTCCACTGAAATTCCGAATGAATCTCCTGTAAAAATTGGCAAAGCCCAGAAAATGTAATATTTGCTTACAGTTCTTCTTGCTTACTGCTTTTAGACTTCCCTGGGTGATGATAAAGCCCAGGAAGCTGACCTTAGACACATGAAACTTGCTTTTTCCGGCTTTTACAAAGAGTTTGTTTTCCAACAACCCAAGACAAGGCAAACATGCTTGGTGTGTTCTTGGAGGTTGCGAGAAAAAATCTAAATGTCATCCAGGTATACAAAAAAGAATTTATTGAGCATGTCTCTCAAAACGTTATTTATCAAGGCCTGGAAGACTGCAGGAGCATTAGTCCGAACGGCACTACTTGGTACTCAAAATGTCCCAATGTTGTGTTAAATGCCGTCTTCCATTTGTCTCCCTCTTTGATTCGGACCAAGTGATAAGCATTGCGAGATCCTGCTTGAAAAAGATGGTGGCGTTGTGCAGAGGTTCAAAAGCAGAACTAATCAAAGGCAAAGGATATTTGTTCTTGACTGTGATGTCATTCAACCCTTGGTAATCAATACATTGACGTAGGGTTTTGTCCTTTTTGTTTACAAAGTAGCTCAGTGGTAGAGCGGCCGTCCTCCAACCGGAAGGTAGTAGGATCGATTCCCGCTCGCCCCACAGTTCATACTGTCGTTGTGTCCTTGGGCAAGACACTTAACCCACCTTGCCTCCAGTGACTGTAACACTGGTAATGTAATGTAAGTCGCTTTGGATAAAAGCGTCTGGTAAATGAATAAATGTAATAAATGTTACAAAGAAAAACCCTGCCGCAACAGGAGAGGAAGAGGGTCTGTGTCCTGAGGCTAGAGCCTTGTGAATATATTTTTCCATCGCCTCTCCTTCAGGACGTGACAGGTTGTATAGCCGGCTGGACGGTAGGGGGCACCAGGAAGGAGATCGATGGCACAGTCATAAGGTCTGTGAGGCGGGAGAACCAGTGCCTTATCCTTGCTGAAAATGTCTGCTAAATCATGGTAGACAGGGGGTATCAGAGACAGGTCAATTTGTTCAGGAAGTGGAGCACTAACCTGAACCGAAATCTGGGCAGAACAAAGACAGGTGGCATGGCAAAAAGAACACCACGTAACAGCTCCAGTGGACCAGTTGAACTGTGGGGTTTGTTTAGATAACCAGGAGATACCCAGGATTACAGGTGATGTAGGAGAAAGCAATACAAATAATTCAATGTGGTTTCCTGAGAGGATAGGGGTTATGGGAAGTGTGCAGTGTGTGACATTTGCTATGAGTCGGCAGTCAATAGCCCGAACTGGTTTTGGATCTTCAAGGGTGATGATGGGAATATCAGCCTGTTTTACCAGGTTGGCATCTATAAAGTTATTATCTGCACCAGAGTCGATAAGTGTGATGACAGGGAAGGATTCCCCCTTAGACAGGATGGTTGACTGAAGCTGGAGGCGACGAGGATGGGATTTGACGTAGTGTGACTCATCAGCGACCCCTTATCTACTGATGAGTCCCATCTTTTAACTGCAGGGTGACAGTGGTTCCGCTCCACAGTAGAAGCACAGGTTGGACATCTTGCAACGCTGACGTTCCACTGGATCCAAACGGATCTACATTGCTACATTGGCTCTTCAGGGGAAAAAGTAGCTGGAGCACTTCTTGGTTCTGGTTCTAGGTGAGTAGATGGGTGAAGATTATGATGGGTGTGTGAGTTAGTTAGTTACCTTTAACATAATAAAGTCTGTCTCTCAGTCAATTGTCCAGGCGAATGGACAAAGATATTAGAGCCTCCAAATCAGGGCATTCATCTCTGGCTGCCAATTCATCCTTGAGTTTTTCCCCCCAAGCCATGAAAGAATGCTCCCTGAAGAGCAATCTGATTCCACCCACTCTCTGCAGCTATAATCCGAAACCTGAGGGCATATTGAGCAACGGAATCTTGTCCTTGTTTTAAGGAGAACAAAAGTTGACTAGTTTCCTTATCCTGAGTGGGGTGATCAAAAATTGAATTGTGAGTATGATTGACAAATGGGAGAATTCTTTCTCCAAACTGCCATAGCCCACTCCAAAGCTTCTCCCGTCAGTAATCCTATTATGTAGGCAATCCAGGCTCTTTCAGAGCTATATGTTTGTAGCTGCAGTTCAAAAACAAGTTCACAATTTTAACAAAAAAAAAACCCACAAGAGCCCAAATCACCAGAATAGGGTTGTGGGATTGGAATGAATGGCTCACGTGGGGACAGGAGTTGTCCAGGTTGCTGACTCTCCGCTGGCGGATCTTGAACTGCAGGACTGGTAGCTCTGGTGTTTGTGCTGGCTGTAGAGACCTGGGTGAGCCGAGCACCAAATCCATTAACATGATCGGAAAAAGACCTCTAATAGCCGCCATGACTTCATTTAATCCTTGCTCATGGCATCCAATGGTTCTCCCCTGATGAGAAAGGGCCTTGTGAATTGCTTCCGAGTCCGCGGGGTCCATTTCAGGCCAGATTATTCTGTTAAGGAGCCGAGGGCAAGACCCCAAAGCAGATACAGACATGTAATAATTTAGAAGAGCGTTTTATTGAACATAGGATGAGGTTGAAAACCCAAAACCATGTGGTTGGCCGTAGATCTCTACCACTGAATAGATGGAATAATCTGGCGATGAGTGGGAGAAACTTGGAGCTGTCTTCTGATGATAAGATGAGAGACAGCTGCTTCTGCTTGCACCTGCTTGCACCACGCCCATCAGCTTGACCTAAAAAATAACATGACCACACGAGGGAGACAAAGACTAGGGACACAAGACAACACACACTGGGTTAAACCATAACACTCATAGTCTGTGTTCAGGATCACAGTGCATCTTCCTTTGTCTGCTGGCAGAATGGTGATGCGGTGGCCCCTTTCTTTGCTCAGCTTCATTTCTTGACAATTTGTTATTTCTGATGCTGTATTGAGGTCTAATGTAGCCTCATAGCAACTGAGAAATTAAGCCCTTTTTCAAGAACCTTATTTTCAGTTTGAGTGAGAACTCTGTCCAAGAGGTTCTTTACCCATTTGTTCCAAGTGGCTGGTGTAATATCCTTGTTACACCTAGGATGGTTTGGGTTGTGCTGCTGTTGTCAATTAGTCAAAATCTATAACTTTTTGATCTGCTGATCCTTGCTCTTGTTGTGCTGTTGAGATTCATGTTGCCTAGTATTTATAACAGTGTTTTGTCCTGAATCAAAAGAGTTTCACTCTAGAATAACAACACCTGAATGGAACAGTGTCACTAACGACTCTTCTGAGCCTTTAACAACTCTCACATCAGGAGTCACACTGCCCTTACATAGCTAACAACTATGAGACCAGAACAGCCTGGTTCAATCAGGTTTGGTTTCAGGTAAGACTCCTCCCTCTAGAGATATAAGCTCAGCTCTCTTACCAGTTGATCTCAGAATTCTAAAGTCTAAAGCCTAAAGTGTCTTCTTTTCTTCGAGTTAACCTGAGAGTTCACCGCTGTCAAAGGTGACTTGGTCTACTAATCTCAAACTTACGATACTGGAGTGTACGTTTTATATTTACCTTTAATCAATAATATTATTGGTGGAATTCACGTCCTTGGGACAAAAAATGTTACCATTAACATGAACGTTACTCATGCGACTTAGTGACTGTGTTTTGAACAGGCATATCAAATCAAGCCACATACACTGTGTATTGTTTTTGTTGCAGCTGCCCAATGTCGCCAGTTGACTTGACTTCAGTTGATAAGGATCAACTGGCCGAGGCAGTCAAAAGTACCACATTTATCTCTTAAAGGACTGCTCTACAAGATCCAAGTGGTTTAAAGTGTGGTGGGACTCGGTTCTGCTGCAGTCACTGTCTGTCCCCCTGAAAAGACTGCATCTAGTTTAATGACTTGGAGTTACGACGGTCCCATACTTGATGCTTTTGTTGCAATTGTTTTTTCTTTTGCAGCACAAGTGCAGGGTTAGCAGCCATTTGCTTTTGCTTGCTTTTAGTTCAGTGATTGTGCTGATGTCGGTATTTCCACAAGAACATGCACTCTGGGAATGTACATGGACACGCTGTTTTGGACGAGGTTAGGTGTGACTAAATGCGTTCTATCGCCCATAATGGCAGGAAAAAGCACCAGCGCCAGTGTAGGTCACAAACAGACAGTTTTGATTTAGCGCAGTAATACCAGTTATTTAAACAAGTTAAATTTCATTAAATCTATATCCTGACAATTATCATGCAGCAGGTGTGCCTTTAATAAAAAAGTCTAATTCGATCACATAAACCTACAACACATCGGCTTTATTAGCTATAGCTACTTGTTGCTGCTGTTACCCCAAAGTCACTAAAACCGCAAGACATGTTAAACTCTTCCTTGGTTTGTCTGGATTATCCTCTTCAGCAACATAATAAAATTAATCTATTTTTCACCTCTCTGGAGCTAATTCTGGAGTCAGTTGCACAACAATTATCTACTCTATCACTAAAATACATTAGACAAAGACATTAGCCTCATTAGCTTCATGTTTAGCCTCAAAGATTGCAACGCCGTCATTTTCGATTTATGCTAAGTAGCCATGTGTGTCCTTTTAGATTTTGAGTTTTGAATTGAATGATAAAAACATCACGCACGTTAGGCATGTGTATGTTTGGGAGTTGCCTCGTGGCTAATTTTCGTATTTAACGAAATACAGCAAAAATTCCAAACACATGTTAAAGAGTTTGATTCTGTCCAATAAATGTGCTTCAACACATTTTTGTTTTAATTCCATGGTGTTTCAACGCCATTCAGTGAATTGTCTCAGTCCTTAATAAAGCAAATGAGCCACAATGTACTCTCAGCTGCCTGTGTACAATAAGACAGTTGTGGTTAAACCAAGCCTCTCCCATGGTACCTCTTAAAAGGTCCTCGTGTAAGAGCGCCGCCATACCTCCGTCCACCAGAGGGCAGGCTCCAAAAGCGGAAATATAAGGAGAAACCCAATGGCGACTTTACAAGTGTAAAAATCATGTTTACAGCCTGGTACAAAAGATGGCTCCGGTCTCTAGAGCTAAGTTTTTACTACGTGACAACTCTGGGAGGGGGTGAATTTTTGATTATTACGTTGGTTTATGCTATCTAAAAACTATTGTTTTACTATGGAGTAAAAGCCGAAAAGCCCGGATGTAACGGACATTTTATTGCCCATTCGTAATGACAATATTGGTGAATAGGGGACCAATGGGCGGATATCATCCATATTTATACTATCTATGGGTTAAACAGACAAACACGAGAACAATTACACGGCTAATTAAGGCTTTAAACAGGCTACAGCTATATATATATATTAGCCCCGATGAGTCGAGGGAAATGTATTGTCATAGCCATGAGCATACAGCAAGATTTGTTATCAATAGTAGAAGAATTCCACTATTACTATCATACATTTCGGAATTTGTTATTAAAATGGTACTAATTGAATGATTATAAAAGGTTGAAACAACCTCAGGAAAAGCCTTACAACAACCTTGACTCTGACCATGTTAGCTAACAAACGAATAGCCATGGATGAGTGAAAATGATGACTGATCCAAGATGGCGGCGCGAGTACATCGCGAGGCTCGGGTCTCTCCAGTTTCTGCAATTTTGCAGTATTACTCTTGCTTATCTCGGAACAGTTGTGCCTTTACATCGTACACCCGGAGTGAGCTTTTGGATATTGGTTTGCAAATTTCCGACGGTTTTATGGACAACCTTTGACTCCTTCCTGAAATCGCTAGGACACCCGACGCAGCGCATTCTTCCTGGCCGGGCGGAAGTGCTCGCAGGCGGCGTCGAGAACGTAAACAAAGGCGAGGCAAACGTGGAGGACTTAGAGCTCGGCTAAAGCTAACACCACACCGGCTCTCTTTACCCAGTATCTTCCTCGCCAATGTCTGATCGCTAGTGAACAAAATGGATGAGATTCGACTCAACATGACACACAGCAAAAGACTTCTGAACTGTAACGTCCTTATCTTCACGGAGACGTGGTTAAATAGCGGAATACCAGACTCCGCTATTGAGCTCACGGGACTCACGGGAGCTCACGGGATCACACGCTCCGCGCGGACAGAACATTAGATGGATCCGGTAAGACAAGGGGAGGCGGATTGTGTATTTACATTAACAAAGCTTGGTGCACAAACTCTGCTGTTGTTGGGAGCCATTGTTCAGCTAACCTAGAGTTTCTCATGGTTAAATGTAGACCGTTCATACTGCCGCGGGAGTACACTTCCACCATTATAACTGCAGCTTATATTCCCCCGGATGCTGATGCCAAGCTTGCTATGAAAGAACTTTATGCAGCCATCAGTAAACAACAGACTCTTCACCCGGAAGCGGCGTTTATTGTTGCGGGTGATTTTAATCACTCTAATTTAAAGACTGTGCTACCCAAATTTCATCAGAATGTTTCCTAACACACCAGAGGAAACAAAACCCTAGACCATGTCTACACAAACATGGCTGGAGCTTACGTGGCGACACCTCTCCCCCACCTGGGACAATCAGACCACATCTCTTTGTTCCTCACTCCGAAATATTCACCCCTCATCAACCGTGTGAAGCCATCAGTGAAGACCATCAAGGTGTGGCCTGCGGGGGTAGATTTCACACTCCAGGAAAGGTTTCTACACACAGACTGGAGTATGTTTGCTTCCCAAGCCACCAGTGGTGCTCACACAGACATTGACATTAACTGCTACACCTCCTCTGTATTGGATTATATTAATACCACCATTGACAGTGTTACAACAGAAACAGATCACCACATACCCAAATCAGAAGCCATGGATGAACAAGGAAGTGCGACTCCTGTTGAAGACACGCAATACTGCCTTCAGATCAGGAGATGCACAAGCCTACAGCACATCCAGAGCAAACCTGAAGAGGGGCATCAAAAAGGCCAAGCACTGCTACAAGCTGAAGATAGAGGGACACTTTTCCAACTCTGACCCTCGACGCATGTGGCAGGGCATCCAGGCCATCAGTGACTACAAACCCACCCACTCCACCCCTGCAGCCACCGATGTCAACTTCCTGAATGAGCTAAATTACTTTTATGCTCGCTTTGAAAGAGACAACAGGAAACTGCAACCAAGCTCAAACCCTCAGTTGACCACCCTCCAATCACACTCTCATCCACTGATGTCTGCAAGGCACTGAGCCGGATCAGCACACACAAGGCTGCTGGACCAGACAACATCCCTGGTCGTGTTCTCAGGGCATGTGCGGAGCAGCTCGCTGGGGTTTTTACAGACATTTTCAACCTGTCTCTTGCCCAAGCAGCTGTACCAACATGCTTCAAATGCACTTCCATTGTGCCAGTGCCAAAACACTCTAGTCCAAGGTGCCCTAACGACTACCGCCCTGTAGCACTCACACCCATCATCATGAAGTGCTTTGAGCGGCTGGTCATGGAACACCTAAAAGACTATACCACCCACACTGGACTCGCATCAGTTTGCTTACCGCAGCAACAGGAGCATAGAGGATGCAGTTGCTATGACACTGCACTCTGTGCTCACCCACCTGGACAATAAGAACACTTATGCACGTATGCTGTTTGTTGACTTCAGCTCAGCATTCAACACTATCATCCCGACCAAGTTAATAGCCAAACTTGAAGACTTGGGCATCAATACTTCACTCTGCAACTGGATTCTGGACTTCCTGACCAACAGACCCCAGAATGTCCGATCTGGATCCACCTGCTCCACATCCATCACACTTAACACTGGTGTACCACAGGGTTGTGTGCTAAGCCCATTTCTCTACTCCCTCTTCACCTCCGACTGCAAGCCTGTGTTTGGATCTAATGCCATCGTCAAGTTTGCAGACGACACTACAGTGATTGGTCTCATCAGCAACAACGATGAGACTGCCTACAGGGAAGAGATCCAGCACCTGTCCACATGGTGCAACGAAAATAACCTGCTCCTCAACACCACCAAAACGAAGGAGCTCAACGTGGACTTCAGGAAAGAGTCAAGAGGCACACATGACACCATCTACATCAATGGAATGGACGTTGAGCGTGTCTCCAGCTTCAAGTTCCTGGGGACCCATATCTCGGCTGACATGACCTGGACAACCAACACCTCCAGCCTGGTCAAGAAGGCTCACCAGCGCCTCTTCTTCCTGAGACACTGAGGAAGAACCAGCTCTCCTCTCGGCCATCCTGGTGAACTTCTACCGCTGCGCAATAGAAAGCATCCTGACGAACTGTGTCACAGTATGGTATGGGTGCTGCTCTGTCGCGAGCGCAAGGCATTACAGCGGGTGGTGAAAACTGCCCAACGCATCACAGGGACTCCACTTCCTGCCATCGAGCATCCAGAGGAAACGCTGTCTGCGTCGAGCTCACCATCCCGCCACCCTCATAGACTCTTCTACTCCCACCATCCCACTCCCTCACAGACTCTCCTCCCACCCCACCATCCCACTACCCTCATAGACTCTTCTACCCCCCCACCATCCCACTCCCCTCACAGACTCTCCTCTCATCCCCACCATCCCACTACCCTCATAGACTCTTCTACCCCCATCATCCCACTCCTCACAGACTCTCCTCTCATCCCCACCATCCCACTACCCTCATAGACTCTTCTACCCCCACCATCCCACTCCTCACAGACTCTCCTCTCATCCCCTACCATCCCACTACCCTCACAGACTCTCCTCTCATCCCCACCATCCCACTCCCTCACAGACTCTCCTCTCATCCCCACCATCCCACTACCCTCATAGACTCTTCTACCCCCACCATCCCACTCCCTCACAGACTCTCCTCCCACCCCCACCATCCCACTCCCTCACAGACTCTCCTCTCATCCCCACCATCCCACTACCCTCATAGACTCTTCTAACCCCCACCATCCCACTCTACTCACAGACTCTCCTCTCATCCCCACCATCCCACTCCCCTCACAGACTCTCCTCTCACCCCCACCATCCCACTACCCTCATAGACTCTTCTACCCCCACCATCCCACTCCCTCACAGACTCTCCTCCCACCCCCACCATCCCACTACCCTCACAGACTCTTCTACCCCACCATCCCACTCCCCTCTCAGATTCTCCTCCCACCCCCACCATCCCGCTACCCTCATAGACTCTTCTACCCCCACCATCCCACTCCCTCACAGACTCTCCTCCCACCCCCACCATCCCACTACCCTCATAGACTCTTCTACCCCCACCATCCCACTCCCTCACAGACTCTCCTCCCACCCCCACCATCCCACTACCCTCATAGACTCTTCTACCCCCACCATCCCACTCCCTCACAGACTCTCCTCTCATCACCCACCATCCCACTACCCTCATAGACTCTTCTACCCCCCCCACCATCCCACTCCCCTCACAGACTCTCCTCTCATCCCCACCATCCCACTACCCTTGCACTACTGCACCTTAGCTACCAACTGTTCATACAGTACCAACTGTTTACATTTCACATCATACTTATTTGCACTGTCCATGCTCATTGCACTACCTTAAATCTACTGCTTACCTTAAGCTAACATACAATTGTGTACATCTACCTGTAAAATTCTGTTTATAGTTGGAGACATCTGTATATTACATTTACATTTATAGTACATATTCACCTGTAAATGCTGTTTATAGAAAGAGACACCTGTAATTATATTTATGGCACACACTCACCTGTTATAGTAATAACCATCTGTATATTTATATTCATTGTACATATTACATGTAAATCCTGTACATCTCCATATCCTGCACGTATGCAACCATTGTATATATCCTGCACTTGCTGCTATTGCACTTCTGGTTAGACCTAAACTGCATTTCGTTGCCTTGTACCTGTACTTGTGTAATGACAATAAAGTTGAATCTAATCTAATGTAAATAGCCTATAAAAGGTTTAGCAGCACTTTACACTGACCTACCTATATTGGTTTCCAACATATGCAGCCCCAATATTAACATATTTAGCCACATATCTAATATGTGTTTCAACACTTCAGTGATTTAAGAGAGACAAATTTGTGTTGGTGCTGTGTATCTTCAATATAGATGGTCTTAATGATAGGCAACAACATAGACTTTTTGCCAACCCATGGTGGCTGCAACAAATTAGTCATGTGCCCGAGAACAGTCTATAGGTAGAGACATTTATCCATTTACAGATATTGGTAGGGACATGCCCCAAACGTCCCTACACAAAATTACGCCCTTGCTAATAACATCAGAATGATGTAAAATTATCCCCCCGCAGTTAGAGTTAATGATGAGAGCGAGAGGGATCATTCAGAAATGTGAAGAGACAGGGTGGGAGTCGGAAGAGTGATCATCGCCGCTTGCAGCTTTAATGAACATTGTATTTATTTAGGTCCAGGATGTTTGTTACATATAAAGTCACTCAGCCAATCTTTAAGTAGCTTCAGTACTTTGGAAAGTAATAAGGGACCATTTGTAGTGGGTATAATCTAGGAAGCATGTTCATCTTAGTGGGTCCATCTTTCCACGTTTTTTCTATATTATATCTAAGAGAGTTGTAAAATTAGTCTTAAAGATCTGGTTAAACAGGGGGTAATCTGAATGCCAAAATAGACAAAACCTGACATGGACCAACAGAATGGGAAGGATATTGGAGTCCTTTCTATCTCTGAGGCTACCCACTGAATGGATTCTCAATCGATTTTAAGAAAAATATTTTGTAGCCTGAAAAAAAAACTTTAATGAGAAATCTTCCATATTTATTTTTAAGGTAAGACTAATTTAAACTGAAGAATCCAGTTCAAAACTATGACTACCCCTCTGCTGCTGGTGGTGAAGGAGGCAAAATAAACCAAATGTTAAAAAGGTTTTTAGTTCAGATTAATGAGAGAGACGGTGGACACAGCGTACAATTTGGAATGAATGATCAGGTTTAATTCTTGCAAAAATGAAGCAAATCACACACACACACATGTGAAAGCCCAGCAGGGTAGCTGAAAATGCCTTGAGCATTGACCATTTGGTAAATACCCATAGTGTCGTTCAGCAGGTGCATGTACATTGTATGTTCACCTAGCAACAGCCACATCCATCAATCTCACCATCAAGCTCCGGATACATGGAATGCAACACAATGCGAATGTTATCAGACATGGAAGTGCAACGATATCGATACAATATTAAAATCCCAGTCAATTTCCCAAACATTTTGTCAAACCAGATCAAGATTAAGTCCTCTATTTCAGAATACTCTGCCAATTCATCTGCTTGAGTGTGAAGTCCTTTTTTAAGGCCTTAGTTATGCTGTTATCAAGAGCTGTGTTATTTGGGATGAGAGTACATCAGACTTGTCCAAACATTTTGCAGACCCCACCCTTTCAGCTAAGAGCATGTTTAGTGCCATTCTGTTTTATCAGAACATTAGACTGGTTTTGTTTAACTTTTATTTATTTTTTATTATATTCATTCATTTATTTTCTACCACTTAGTCCCGTTGGGGTGGCGGGTGACTGGAGCCTATCCCAGCAGCTTTGGGCCTGAGGCGGGGTACACACTGGACAGTGGCCAGTTAGTCGCAGGGCTGACATTTAGAGACAGACAGTGACAGACAACCATTCACTCTCACATTCATTCACCTGTACATACATGTCTTTGGACGGTGGGAGGAAGCTGGAGTACCCGGAGAGAACCCACAGTAACACGTGGCGGACATGCAGACTCCTCACCTAAAGACCGGAGTCGGCCGAGAATGTTTGAGTCGGCCGGGTTTTGAACTCATGACCTTCTTGCTGTGAGGCAGAAGTCCTAACCACTCTGCCACATGCACCCCACCCCACTATTTAAATTAACTATTTCTATTGTTATTTCAACAATTAGTATCTCTATTTTTTCCTCTTTTCTATGTTTTCCAAATAGCATCCTATTTGTTAATGTTTAAGAACTTATTACTGTTGAACCATTCCTTCATTTTGTTAAGCTCTGTTGTGATCTCAGTTACCATTGTTTGTAGGTCTTTACCTGTAACTGAAAAGTGGTATCTTCAAATATGAAACATTTTACCTTAGTTGATACAAACATAAATCATTTATATAGATCAGTTTTGCATGATCTATTGTGTCAAAAGCTTTTCAAAGGTCTATAAATTAACAATTCATTCATTCATTTTCTACCGCTTTGTCCCGTTAGGGGTCGCGGGTGACTGGAGCCTATCCCAGCAGCTTTGGGCCTGAGGCGGGGTACACCCTTGACAGTGGCCAGTTAGTCGCAGGGCTAACATTTAGACATAGACAGTGACAGACAACCATTCACTCTCACATTCATTCCCTAGGGACACTTTAGAGTTGCCAATTGACCTAAACATGCATGTCTTTGGACGTTGGGAGGAAGCCGGAGTACCCGGAGAGAACCCACGGTAACGTAACACGTGGAGGACATGCAGACTCCTCACAGAAAGACCGGAGTAGGCCGTGAATGTTTGAGGTTTTGAACTCACTACCTTCTTGCTGTGAGGCAGGGGTGCTAACCACTCTGCCACGTGCACCCTAAAATAAATTAACAATGTCTTCCATATTGCCTTTTTAAGGCTAATTAGGGAAAGAAACATTCTCAGTTAAATATCTATAATAATAATAATATTTTAGATTTACTTTTTCTTTTTCTTTGTCACCCATGGGCCAGACCCATCCCTCTGGGTGTACTCTTATGCAGTAACCGGGCAGTAAATCATCACTCAGACACCCACAAAGCCATGGCATGGTCTGCCCACCATCACCCTTGTGATTGTCGTTTATAAGGGTAGACTATACATAATATCAACAAAGTAAGTTTGTGTTTAAACTAAATCTAAATGATCTAAAGGAAAGCCTACCTCCTTTGCTATTTTTGGCTTCAATAAGCCTTTTCTGAGCCCTTAGGAAGTCCAGCTTGTCTTTGTTTTCTCTTGTTGTTGGAAGCCTTTACCACTATTTTTTCCAACTAAATATTCACAGTCTTCTACACTTAGAGCAACCAGTACTCAACAAGAAGAAATATATAATTCCCATAACACTAATCCAACCATGTTTTAGGCTATGGAGCTCACTATCATTGAGCTGTGTTTCCTTTAGTAACGCCACATCTACTGGCCTTTTTAGTTTGTCTTTTTTTTTTTTTTTTCCCAACAAAGAAAAAAAAACTGTCCTCTGTTTAAACTTCCCCACACACTCCTCATTCCAGAAACAAAGTCTCCCATAAGGAAGTTTAACATGTGGCTGTTAACTTCCAGAAAGAAGGAAGGGCATACTGAGCAGTGCAGAGCTGTTGCAGTAGGAGTGTCATGACTCCAGCTCATGGAGCTGTCCCACTCTCCTCTACTCATCCCATCTCACTAACACAGGGACAGTGAAGGAGCATCTTTAGCTCAGGTCTAAATTAGGGACTTCTGGCTTCAAAAAATCAACATGGTGACCTCCATAATGGCTAAAAATTGCGCCTGAAAGAACTTTAATCTTAGGTTGACGTACGTCACCCATAGCGTTATGTCCAGCCTTTTTTACAGTCACTGATTCGGACACAGCCTCAGAAGCTGTTTCTTGTTTTGCACAATGTGTGAATCCTTAACATCCTTACATTGCTGACTGCCAGAAGCATGGACAATTTGTTTCCAGATTTTGTCCTGAAAAGCAGACAGACTACAATTTTTATTGACATCTTGGAACACGTTGCTCTGACTGTTAGGACTTATATATGATGCTTTGAACACACACAAAGAGAGTTCAATTCTTACTGATGCTGGCCAGAAAAACAATGTCCAAATGGGTTGGAGGTGATGCCCCTTCTGTGTTAGTAAATTGCATCTTTTTTTTTTAATGGGAAATTGTTCTGTGCTATGTTCAAAAACACAATAAAAATAATATATAGTGTGTATAAAAAAAAAATACTTGTGGTGCACGCAGCACAGGCATCTAATTTTAACACCCAGGAACATTAAAAGCTCTGGTTCAGACAGATACATAAACTATTTAACAAATCTTTCAGGCACCTGCTTACTCCTAAGCATATCACCAGAACCATATACTAGAACCCCGAGAACCATGGCAACATCCTGGTCACAAACCACAATAGCAACAGTGCATAAAGAGTGTAAGGATGCTACAGACTGTAGTTCATATAGACCATTATCTATGTAGAATGAAGAACGCTATTGTGACTAGACAACTGACTGACATAATCACACTAATCTTTTATCCAGATCAGAATGGACTTGTTGCTGGAAGACACTATGGACATAATTTACCACATTAAAAAAAAAAAAAAACAGGGGTGCACGTGGTTAGCTCTCCTGCCTCACAGCAAGAAGGTTGTGAGTTCAAAACCCGGCCGACTCAAACATTCTCGGCCGACTCCGGTCTTTCTGTGAGGAGTCCACCACATGTTACCATGGGTTCTCTCCGGGTACTCCGGCTTCGTCCCACCGTCCAAAGACATGCATGTTTAGGTTAATTGGCAAATCTAAAGTGTCCCTGGTGAAAAGATATGAGAGTGAATGACTGTCTGTCACTGTCTGTCTAAATGTCAGCCCTGCGACTAACTGGCCATTGTCCAGGGTGTACCCCGCCTAAGGCCCAAAGCTGCCGGGATAGGCTCCAGTCACCCACGACCCCTAACGGGACTAAGCGGTAGAAAATGAATGAATATTTAAGTCAATAACCCACATTGCCAGGCAGAAATAGATATGATTTAATGTGAAGAAAACTAAAGAGAGGCGTGCACAGATGCACCAAACCACAACCTCAAACACATGGAAATTATTATTAGAGTCATTTCCCAATCTTCTGGATCCTTCTTTTGGAGGAGGCTCTTCCAGAGTTAGCTCCTCCAAAGCTCCACAGAGTCTTTTGGAACAGGCTTCAGGCCAAGCAGCATCATCAAAAGTTGCACCTACTATTTTTTTTTCTTTTACAGTGCCTTGTGAAAGTATTTGACCTTTGCCACATTTCAGGCTTCAAACATAAAGATATGAAACTGTAATTTTTTGTGAAGAATCAACAACAAGTGGGACACAATCATGAAGTGGAACAAAATTTATTGGATATTTCAAACTTTTTTAACAAATAAAAAACTGAAAAATTGGGCGTGCAAAATTATTCAGCCCTCTTAACTTAATACTTTGTGTCGTCACCTTTTACTGCGATTACAGCTGTAAGTCGCTTGGGGTATGTCTCTATCAGTTTTGCACATCGAGAGACTGAAAATTTTGCCCATTCCTCCTCGAGCTCAGTGAGGTTGGATGGAGAGCATTTGTGAACAGCAGTTTTCAGTTCTTTCCACAGATTCTCCATTGGGTTCAGGTCTTTACTTTGACTTGGCCATTCTAACACCTGGATATGTTTATTTGTGAACCATTCCATTGTAGTTTTTGCTTTATGTTTTGGATCATTGTCTTCTTGGAAGACAAATCTCCGTCCCAGTCTCAGGTCTTTTGCAAACTCCATCAGGTTTTCTTCCAGAATGGTCCTGTATTTGGCTCCATTCATCTTCCTATCAAATTTAACCATCTTCCCTGTCCCTGCTGAAGAAAAGCAGGCCCAAACCATGATGCTGCCACCACCATGTTTGACAGTGGGGATGGTGTGTTCAGGGTGATGAGCTGTGTTGCTTTTACGCCAAACATAACGTTTTGCGTTGTTGCCAAAAAGTTTGATTTTGGTTTCATCTGACCAGAGCACCTTCTTCCACATGTTTGGTGTGTCTCCCAGGTGGCTTGTGGCAAACTTTAAACAAAACTTTTTTTATGGATATCTTTAAGAAATGTCTTTCTTCTATCCACTCTTCCATAAAGACCAGATTTGTGCAGTATTCGACTGATTGTTGTCCTATGGACAGAGTCTCCCACCTCAGCTGTAGATCTCTGCAGTTCATCCAGAGTGATCATAGGCCTCTTGGCTGCATCTCTGATCAGTCTTCTCCTTGTATGAGCTGAAAGTGGGACGGCCAGGTCTTGGTAGATTTGCAGTGGTCTGATACTCCTTCCATTTCAATATTATCGCTTGCAAAGTGCTCCTTGGGATGTTTAAAGCTTGGGCAATCTTTTTGTATCCAAATCCGGCTTTAAACTTCTCCACAACAGTATCTCGGACCTGCCTGGTGTGTTCCTTGTTCTTCATGATGCTCTCTGCGCTTTAAACGGACCTCTGAGACTATCACAGTGCAGGTGCATTTATACAGACTTGATTACACACAGGTGGATTCCATTTATCATCATTAGTCATTTAGGTCAACATTAGATCATTCAGCGATCCTCACTGAACTTCTGGAGAGAGTTTGCTGCACTGAAAGTAAAGGGCTGAATAATTTTGCACGCCCCATTTTTCAGTTTTTTATTTGTTAAAGTTTGAAATATCCAATAAATTTTGTTCCACTTCATGATTGTGTCCCACTTGTTGTTGATTCTTCACAAAAATTACAGTTTCATATCTTTATGTTTGAAGCCTGAAATGTGGCAAAAGGTCGCAAAGTTCAAGGGGGCCAAATACTTTCGCAAGGTACTGTAAATAGAATAAATGCTTTCTGAGTCTGAAACTGATCCATGGCACATGAAAAAAGGACAGAAACATTTGTGGAGTTAAATAGTTACATAGCTGATATGTATTTATGTCTAATGGATTTTTTGTAAAACAAGAGCAGTTGAACGTGATATTTTCTGCAGGAGGGACTCTTAAAACCTCACAGTATTATACACACTTAAGCGATGTGAACAATGACAGTGATAAAATCTTAATAATGTGAAATAAAACTGAATTGCACCGTTTATTAGGTAAACATACAGCAAATATAACCTTTAAACAGAAATATTCTCTGCTTTAAACCATTTTTTTCAAAACACTTGCAGTGCATTGTGGGTAATTTGGAATGTGGTAGGATCCATAGAGGCATTCTTGGTATTTTAGCCAAACGAAGCACAGAAGGAGGATCCAGGATCCCAGGACGGACAGGCTGTATTATGTGTCCAGGACAGTCACTGACATAGTCCATCAAATGTACAAATGAATGAGAATGAATATTGTCCATAATAATCTCAGCGGAAACAGTTTATCCATCTGAAAGAGAAGAAGTGAGGTCAGGAGGGATCATGAGTCAGGGCAAGAGCACAGATGGGTTACAGCTGAGGAGGAGAGCGGGACAGAAATGTTAAGTATAATGTAATAAGAGTGAAGACAGACAGAGGCAGAGGACAGAAGCTCAGAGTGTCATACAGCCCCCTGGGTCTAGGCCTAAAGCAGCTTATCTCACCTATATGACCTGACCAAAAGCCCTATCAAAAAGAAAACTCATAAGTCTAACCTTAAAAGTAGAGACTGTATCTGCCTCTTTAACCTGAGCTGGAGCTGATTCCATAAAACAGAAGCTCCCTGGGAATGACTAGTAACCCTGCACTGAACTTAATTCTGAATTTAGTGTGGGGTAATGTGCTCTCATCTATTGGTTTCTAGTATTCTCACTGCTGCACTAAGTAAGTTGAAAGCTTTTCAAAGAGTTTTTGGGCATCCAGCCAACAGATAATTGCAAAAGGCTAACTGCAATGGGACAAATGATTGGATCAGCTGCACTTTTAGATAAGATATTTCTAATCTTTGCTGATGTTGCGCGGATGAAAAAAAAATTTTACAAGCTTGATTTATTTGTGCTTTAAGTGATAAATCTTGGTCAGATATAACTCCATGGTTCCTCACAGTTAAACTCAAAGCTACACTAACACCATCTAGAGTCACTTGTCATGAGTATATTGTCTATAGTGTGGCCCTCAGATTTCTGGGGCCTAGTATATTTACCTCCGTTTTTTCTGGATTTAGGAGAAGATCATTTACTGTCATCCGGATCCTTATGTCTTTCACACAGGTGTCGAGTTTGCCTATTGGATTATTCTTATCAGGTTTATTCGATAAATACAACTGGCCCTTGCAGTTGGAAGATAAGGTATTATTGTTTTTCAGAATAGGTTAAATCATTTTTGGGACAGATTTTGGGACATAGCCTGTTTCCAACGAAATGTCTATTATATTCAGTATGGCTTCATTTAATAATAATAATAACAATAATATCAATACAATACCAACAATAATATCAATAATAATAAACAGCCGAAGCAGTCTAACATTACAACTCTGTTATTTCTAAACCCTCTGTTTTGGCTGAGGTGGTGGTCTCACTGTCCTCTGTTTCCTCTCAGTCACTGCTGTCCTCGGTGATCCTAACAAAGACAGACTTTACACCAGGAGCAGGAGGCGTCTGGACCTGGAGTGGGGGTGGTCTGTTAAGCGGAAGTGGCACAAGAGTACTATCTTCACGGAGCGTGCGCAGTGAAGTGTTGGGTGTAGTCTGTGGGACTCTCCATGGCGCTCCGCATTCACAGCTGAGGACTCATCAGGACTACATTAAGACCGGAGTTTTAGCCTTACGAGGATAAGAGAGAACCGAGGACCTGCTTTAGCCCCGGACTCGTGTACGAAGCCCCTGGGCAAGCGTCAAAAAGTTTCGCAAACGTTTGTGCAAAGTTTGTCAGGCTCAGACCTGTTTCGGGGACTGGGACCAGTCGGGGACATGGCCTGGATCCGGACGATCGTGGCCCTGCTTGCCAGCTGCTGCGTGCTGACGTGCGCGCGCGCGGCCATGGACGAGTGCGTTGAGGAGCACGGGAACGCTCAAAGGTGTATGCCTGAGTTTGTGAACGCGGCCTTTAACGTGACCGTCGTGGCCACAAACACGTGCGGCTTTCCCCCGGAGGAGTACTGCGTCCAGACCGGAGCCACAGGCGTCACCAAGTCCTGCCATATCTGCGACGCCAGGGACCCCCGCTATAACCACAGCGCGGTCTTCCTCACGGACTACAACCAGCAGGACGCCACCTGGTGGCAGAGCCAGACCATGCTGGCGGGGGTGCAGTACCCGCACTCCATCAACCTCACTCTGCATCTGGGTAAGACCAACTCCTTTAAAGCCGGCATTAGACCAGGTTTTTCCGGGGGAGGGGGGACTCTGTGTGTGTGGGCTTTAGAGCAGGCTCAGGACTTGTTTGTTCTGGTGATTGGTGCTTTAGGCCTCACCCTGCCCTTGGGTAGGGTGCAGGGACCGTCTCACCTGGGCTGCTCTGGGGGTCTTAGAGCTGGGCTGACCTTGGTGTATCTGTATTTGGGGAGGAGAGCAGCAGCAGAGTCTCTTTCTGAAGGCCACAAACCTCTCAGGGGCTGTCCACACGGAGACACAAATCACTGTATCCATATACATTTTTTATCGTATTGGCCTTTCGTCCACACGGATCCGGCGTTTTGGGAGACTGAATCCGCTATTATTTGAACCCTGGTTCTAAAGTGGATAAATCTGAAACCTTCACCCTTGCGGTGTCGTGTGTACAGCCAATCCGTATATTCTGTGAAAACGATGATGTCATCGCATCACGTGTCGGCCTCGTCACACGTAACAGCAACAACAATAATGGCGGACTACATGATTGAGTTCGTGCTGCAGAAGCTATTAAGCCTACTAGCTTTATTACAGCAAAATCTATTGCTTCTATGCAGTTGTGGTGAGCAACAAGCGATAATGGACAACACCATACGCCACATGCTCTTAGATCCACCGCGAAAGAGAACCAGGAGAGCAACCTGGAGAAAATGAATGGAGAGAGAATTTCTGCATGTCCAAAGCACTCAGAACTCAGTCCGTATATTGAAGAGCAAACAACAGACATGAGGGCACCAATTACTACACTCAAATAAATGACTGCAACAATTTGAGAACTTGTTTTTATTAGAAAATAAATATTTAGGTCTTCGTCTTCTTCTGCAGCGCAAGGTTATGCGCATGCTCAAAGTCTTCTTCTCCGTGTATAGTGTATATCTGTGGCAGAATTACAGCGCCCCATACTGGTCTGGCATATATACTACATCGTTTTCAGCCGGTGTCAGTGGTTTCGTGTGTACGCAGATATTTTCTTGAGACGACGCCGTCTCAAGATCGGATAGGGGATGCACTGGCTTCGTGTGGACATAGCCTGAAGCAATGCCTCTGTAAAGGCCCATGAATACAAGCAGTTAGAGTGCCCTATAGCTGCAGTGTATTACACACTGAACCTCATCACCTGTGGCTTTATGTTTTGTCTACTCTAAAGGAACCTCCCTTTGCAACTAGATTTCTTCCACACCACAGAAGAGTTGAACATCCCATTAGTTTTATCTTTGGTCACACGCTATGCTCAGTTTTGCAGATTTGTTATTTTCTAAAATGACCTGGTATGTAGAGTTAAAGTTGTGTCAAATACAAACTGGGCATAGGCCAGGCTTTAGTCTTGAGGGTAAACCAGGATAAGGTCTGGCATGATAAAATATGAATGATATTTGTCTGTGATTTTTGAACCTCAGTCCAGGTCAAAGCAGATGGAACAAGTAAATGAGTGGGCCAATGCCTTATTTTTTTTTATTTTTATAAGTGTGTTGTCAAAGCCTGGCCAGCACAGTTCTAGAACCTTCCCCTCTGTGTTTTGATGTCATACTAAGCCTCAGACAGGTGCTTCACATCAGCTCACAACATTGAGCCTCTTCTACAGTCAGTGGACATTCTTTTCAGGGTGTACTAACTTTGACAAACCACAGTCTGTGGGTCTAGAGACCTTTACAGTCTTTCTATGGTGCATACATCAAGCTCAAAAGATTGGTGGTGTTACAGTGTAAATAGTGGTGGCCCGTGACATACTGTACATTTCTGTTATATTATCTGTATATGCCAATAGAGTAGTGTAGGAGAGTCTTTACATCTGGTTTGCTCAACATTGAAGCAGGTGGCGTTCTTACAAAAATTCCTCCGTGGATGGATTGGAAGTTATTGAGAATGCCATCCTCATCTAAACAAATGGCTTGAATGCATTGGAATCTTTTGAAGTTGCGGTGTAAAAGGCCTCGGTGACAGCTTTTATCCATACAATCTGTTATACTGCTCCAAGGATGCTACTTATCCAATTTTTGGTTTTATTTCCACTTGTCCTTTGGGAATTGCAATTGTTTTTTAAACTATGTCAAGAACATACTCAAAAGTGTGAATGTCTTACTTTCTTCAAGTATTTCTCAAGCCAGAGAATTCAATGCATACATTTTTTAATGCAGTACAAGCTGTCTTTATATATCGACACGGCCACATAAAGGCCAAAAGGTTTTTAGTCTTTAATCAAACTCCAAATAGTTACTTGGAAGGGAACAGTGTGGAGGTGACACAAAGCACATATTTGTCATTGTTGAGCCCTCTCAAGCGGGGGTGGGTCTCAGGTTGTTGATTGCACTGTTTGCCTTGGGTCTGAGGCTGCAGTGGAGGTGTGATTAGCACTGGTGTGTCCTATTGTCCCTGAACACATCGTCAGGGCCCTCACTGATTAGTTTGAGTAGTTTAGGCAGCTGTAAATGACCACTCAACAAATTTTTTTTATAAACAAAAGATAAATGTAGAAAAAATAAGCCATGTTTAAATGCTGGTATTCTGACAGTTGTTTCAGTCTACTGCATCTGTTCAAATTGAGTTTAGCTCAAGTTTAGTTGAACCTATAGAACATGTGCTTGTGAAGGATAGGTAAGTGTGCAGATATTGAGCACATGACTTTTTCAAAGTTCTAAACAAATGGACAAATGCGGTTCCAAGTGATTTTTTAAAATTATATCTAGATATTTTTTTTATTAGTTACACTCATTTTATTTAAGAAGAAAAAGGGTCATTGCAGCCCTTAGATGATTACTTTAAAGATCCATCCACCTCAATCAGACATGGCTTTATAAAAAGGAAATTAATAACATTTTTTCAAACCTTCCTTCCCACCTTTTTTCCTTCCTTTGTATGAATGTATTGTAGCTGTAAATAGCAGTCACATTCCAGAGCAGTTTAGTCATGTTTGCCCCCACCTCACCTTTCTTCTGTGATAAAAATCTTTGGCTCCAGGCTGGATTTACTGTCGCTTTGTTCCACCTTGTTCTGGGCTTTAATTTATAAACTAACATGTTCAGAAAGATCTAAAATATTGTGAAGGCAGTTTCTGTGACGGCACATTTGCACATTTTATTGCCAACAAGTTTTACATTCCCGTAGAGATAGACCTTTATGTCTTTATCCAATAGTGTGGAATAAGAGATCAAATAGTGCGAAGAACCTGGGACTAGGTATTTGGTAACAATTCTAGCTCCATAATAATCAACTTAGGCATCTTGGCTTAAATCTGTAGCAACATAAAAAACACAGCATTCTATTTTCATGTTTTTGTTTGATTGGCTTCCACAGTAGAAATTTTGAATTCTTGTCACAAGACCCACCTTTGTGGTTTTACTTTTAACTCGGCGTGAGAGTTGTGTGGTCCTCTGCCATTGATTGGTTTTATTAAATAATAATAATAAAAAAACTACTGTTTTTCTTACTGTATCATATCAATTCCAAGTTGTGGTTGGCTGTCAGCCATTAAAGGTCCTCTCTCACTAAGGCCAGTCAGTGTGTCTGTACAACAGAGAGAACAGAATAATACACAAAATTGGCTTTAACTCATCAGTAAGTTAGAAACAACACAAACAAAACACTTTTGTCTAGAGGATAGCGGTTGCATTTAATGCTAATTCTGTTTGTGAATTAGTTTTAAACGTCTATAAACACCTTAGTCTGACTGAAGGGGCAGTCATTTGAACACAACTGGATAATCTGGTTCATTTTGGGATTACTGTTGCATGTTTGCGGCTTACTCCGATTAAGGTTAACGCAGTGCACTGAGCCGGACAGCAGCACAAAGTCAGGGGAGGTGAGTGCAAGCTGGGATCTACGAGCCGTTTGTAAATAACTCTTGTCTATGCAGATGAAGACTATTAGTTTTTTGGCACATTTGTGTGTTTATTATGCATAAAATTTAATTGCCTCCCTGGGGACACTAATAAATAAAGTTGAAGTCACACACTTATACGGAAAACAGTGTTTAGAGACAAACTCATTTATAGACCAATGAAGACATAGAGGCCGACTGACATGGGGTTTTCAGGGTTTATACCGATATGAGGGGGAAGTGAAAGGCCGATAGGCATGGGGCGATATTAGAATTTTGTGTTACAATTATCCTGGCCACAATAATTGCATTTAATGATATCACAATAATTATAAAATCATGCTTACAGTTTTAAAATGTAACTGAAACATACTGTAATTACAGTACTGTTTGTGGTTTAACGCACTTTGTTGAACGTGAAAATAACATGAATAAAGCATTTTTAAGCACTTGTCCACCAAGAGCTTCCTGCCCATAATGTTGTTTTTTAAGGGTTTTAATTAGCAACAATTATGTTGTCTTTATAGTCTTTTTTTAAAATCTAAAACTAGTGTAAATTTTGCCTATTAAATCGTTATGGCAGTTCTTAAAGAACTTTAGCAAAAGTCTGTTCAGCCTCATTCCTTCTCAGAAAATTTAGAAAATATTTTTTTGGTATTTTAATTGTATACATTTACATACAATATTCAAAATAGTTTGTGGATCTTATCCATTTGAAAGATGTTAAGTGTTTTTTGGTCTAGTCGTGTTTGCAGTGTTTAAGTTAGCCTACATACAAGGAGGGCTGTCTTATCGACCAGGCTGCTCACTGACGCAGTTTATTAGCTTTAATTAAGTTGATAGTTTTCTGTAAAGCTGGGTCTCTGGAGAATGGAGGACCTGAATAATAAAAAAATAAACTGATAAATGACAAATGGCATAATTACATCAGTAACAAATAAGCTGTGCCCTGTATCTTTCCTTAAATGAAACCCCATTACAGCTTGTGCATTGTGGGAAATGTGGCTCTGAGACTCTCTGTTCTCTCCTCGTCCTAATGCTTCGTTTTATTTGGTGTCCAGCTGTTTAAAATGACACAGAGTAGGTCAGTGGGGGGATACCGTGGGAACCAAGGCATTATGGGATGGTGCTCCCAGCTGTACTGGGGTTATTATAGACTCGATGAGGCTTAAGACTAAAGTCTAAAGTTGACTTGAATGTTCAATGTTTTCAGCTAAATCAGTTCTGTTCCTTTCCCTAACGTCCACTTTCCATCCTACGTTGAATTTCTAGAATGTCACTCTTTCTAGTGTTTTGTTTTTTCCAACATGAGAGCATGGTTTCACATTCAAATCCCAAAAAAAGAAAAAAACGTTGCAGCTGTTAAACCATTTTGTTCATTTATGTTTTTATATACTTTAAAGACAAATTAATGCACCATCCACCAGACTTTGAGACCCGACTCAAACCAAAGTGATTCTAGTGAGTTTTAGTTTCATTTTGATCAAAGTGAGTGCCTGAAAATTATTTGGTCTCTAGTTTGATGTTGCAGCTGTGTTTCCTTTTTAATCTGGTACATTTTATCTCAGAATCATCAGGGTCTGTACTTCAAACACCTTCAAAGACTGCCCATGTCTGTAATTAAACATCATTCTACCGTACAACCCTGCTGCTGTACTTTCTGTTGAGCCAACCCAGTCCTAAATCAGAGTTAAATCATCTATTAGTCTTTTTGCTTTGAATGTGTCTTTTTATCACAAGAACTAGACAAACTTAATTTTGTGTTGTTCTTTTGCCTCACGTTTCCTCGAGTGAGAATAATCTGTAGTGCAATCAACAGACTGAAGTGTTAAGCTCCACCTAGTGCCAGTGTAGATCTCCAACTGTTAGACTTCATTAAGCACTTTAATTCCAATGTTGAGTAGGGCTGTAGCTATCGAATATTTTAGTAATCGAGTATTCTACCGAAAATTTAATCGATTAATCGAGTAATCGGATAAAATGCTGCGATTTCAGATGTAAGTCACTTGGGGTATGTCTCTATCAGTTTTGCACATCGAGAGACTGAAATTTTTGCCCATTCCTCCTTGCAAAACAGCTCGAGCTCAGTGAGGTTGGATGAAGAGCATTTGTGAACGGCAGTTTTTAGTTCTTTCCACAGATTCTCGATTGGATTCAGGTCTGGACTTTGACTTGGCCATTCTAACACCTGGATATGTTTATTTGTGAACCATTCCATTGTAGATTTTGCTTTATGTTTTGGATCATTGTCTTGTTGGAAGACAAATCGCCGTCCCAGTCTCAGGTCTTTTGCAGACTCCATCAGGTTTTCTTCCAGAATGGTCCTGTATTTGGCTCCATCCATCTTCCCATCAATTTTAACCATCTTCCCTGTCCCTGCTGAAGAAAAGCAGGCCCAAACCATGATGCTGCCACCACCATGTTTGACAGTGGGGATGGTGTGTTTAGGGTGATGAGCTGTGTTGCTTTTATGTCAAACATAACTTTTTGCATTGTTGCCAAAAAGTTTGATTTTGGTTTCATCTGACCAGAGCACCTTCTTCCACATGTTTGGTGTGTCTCCCAGGTGGCTTGTGGCAAACTTTAAACAACACTTTTTATGGATATCTTTAAGAAATGGCTTTCTTCTTCCATAAAGGCCAGATTTGTGCAGTATACGACTGATTGTTGTCCTATGGACAGAGTCTCCCACCTCAGCTGTAGATCTCTGCAGTTCATCCAGAGTGATCATGGGCCTCTTGGCTGCATCTCTGATCAGTCTTCTTGTATGAGCTGAAAGTTTAGAGGGACGGCCAGGTCTTGGTAGATTTGCAGTGGTCTGATACTCTTTCCATTTCAATGTTATCGCTTGCACAGTGCTCCTTGGGATGTTTAAAGCTTGGGAAATCTTTTTGTATTCAAATCCGGCTTTAAACTTCTCCACAACAGTATCTCGGACCTGCCTGGTGTGTTCCTTGTTCATGATGCTCTCTGCGCTTTAAACGGACCTCTGAGACTATCACAGTGCAGGTGCATTTATACAGAGACTTGATTACACACAGGTGGATTCCATTTATTATCATTAGTCATTTAGGTCAACATTGGATCATTCAGAGATCATCACTGAACTTCTGGAGAGAGTTTGCTGCACTGAAAGTAAAGGGGCTGAATAATTTTGCACGCCCAATTTTTCAGTTTTTTATTTGTTAAAGTTTGAAATATCCAATAAATTTTGTTCCACTTCATGATTGTGTCCCACTTGTTGTTGATTCTTCACAAAAAAATTACAGTTTCATATCTTTATGTTTGAAGCCTGAAATGTGGCAAAAGGTCACAAAGTTCAAGGGGGCCGAATACTTTCGCAAGGCACTGTATCTGTTCATACAAAGCTGTGATGATTTACTGAAACAGTATAACATTAACAAAAATAATTATTGATATATATTACTAAGTAAGCTATAATATTATTATACAGCAAGTTCATGGCTGTCAAACTTAATACTTGTGAATACTAAAATAATTTGTATTATGGCTGTTCGATATTGAAGAAAAATGTGAAATTCGATAACTAGCAAGATGCAGTGTTCAATATACAATCATGGGATAATGTGTGTAAAATAAATTTAAATGTATTTTAACAACTGTAAAAGATATAACCAACATACATGTTTTCACATTATAAATAATCTAGTATATTTCACCGTAAAAGCCAATCACAACTTTTTTGTCGTCGTGGGTTGTCCCCTACATAGTTAACATACTTGATTTAACAGCCTTCATCTTGACTAGGGATGGGTACCGAAACCCGGTATTAAACTGACCCCGGGGCTAAATTATGAAAGACGGTAGTATCAGTAAGATCTGACGCTATCTGTTCTGCTTTCGGTACTGGAGGGGAAAAAATAATGTACTATACGCTTAATAATAAAGAGTGAAGATGGGGAAGAGATTTGCTTAATAATATCATGCACATTTTATCTTACCAAACATTTCTAATGTGCGATCACATTAAGACGATTGTCTGTGAGATCTGCGAGATCTCGCGCGCCGCGAAGGCTGTCTGTCAGTCACACACACGCCACAAGAACGAGCGTGGCACACGCATAACAGTACGAAAACTCCCGCTTAATACAAAGAGTGACGATGGCGGAGAGAGCAAAACGTTCCAAAGTGTGGTTACACTTCTCTAGAGTTGATGCAGACAACGCTCGTTGTCATAAGTGCAACAAAATGTTTGCATGTAAGGGCGGAAACTAGGGCTGCACGATTATGACAAAAATCATAATTGTCGATTATTCCTTTGAAATTGTAATTGCGATTATTACAATTTACATTGATTGATGTTTTAAGTAGCTTTATACCATGTTTAAAGCCACTTCATGCCATATTTGTATATAAAAATAAAAAAACCAAGCTGAAAACACTCTTCTTGAAAAACTTTTATTGCTTTTCTACATTGGTTCACACTGATATCCTTTTATACTAATACCAATTCACTTCACTTTTGCATAATAAAACAGGTAATAATTTGCTATTAATCAATAGTAGTATATCTCATCACAGAATCACTTTAAGACCTTCTCTTTAAGACGATCTATCACTTTAAGACCTCACCTAAAGCCCTGAAGGTCCAGCTACTTCTTCCTCAACATTCTCTATGACATCTTCACAAGAAATCTGAGTTTCCTATATGTAATTAAATAATGAACTAATGAATCAAATACACACGTATCAGTATGCATTCAACGCATTGTGTTAATTTTTCAGAGCAATTTAAATATGAAGGGGACATGGTTTTTTAAAACTTTTAAAATGCATGATTTTCACGCTTTAATAATTCATAGTTCATAAAGACCTCACCTGAAGGTCCAGCTACTTCTTCCTCAACAAGCTTTATGACATCTTCACAAGATGTCTGAGTTTCCTATATGTAATTAAATGAACTAATGAATAAAATACACACGTATCATGGTATGCATTCAACAAATCATTTTTATATTTCAGAGCCATTTATAAATATGAAGGGGACATGGTTTTGTGGATTAATGTGTTGATATTTATGTTAATCTATGTGGTAAGTTTGTCTGTATGAGACTAGCAGTAAGCTAGATCAACATTAGAATAAAATACAGATCATATTCATTTTTATTATTTGTTGAACTATATAACATTGATTAGTGACTGGTCAGTCACTACTGCTAGTTTATTTGTGTGGCTAGCTAGTTATTTTGCCCACTTACACTCGGACTCTGCTTTATGAAAAAGCTTCTTATGTTTTTCTTCTTGGGTGGCATCTACAAAGTACAAAAAGGGGCAAAAAAAACGAAATATTAGAATGTTTTTACTCTGGCCTTTGTATGTGGCAGAGAGACAGCCCTGGTAACTTACCGTCGGTGTTGTCAACATGCGCGCGCGCACACACACACCAGCCGCTCGCTGCTAGTGCAAGCACAAAAGTAGTCCCGGCCCGTGCGTGTAGCCTGTCAGATATCCCGCCGCCAATCAAATCACAGCGTTTCTTGTACTGTCGTCATCCTGACCGTTAGAATCGATCCAAATAGCAGTGCAAAGATCCAAATAGCAGTTCAAAGGAGCTTGCTAAATATTGATGGGGACAAATTTGCCATCTCAAAATATTGATAGGGACTAGTACCTAGCGTCCCCCCCTAAACCTACGCACATGCTATATAGTGATTAGTGTGTTGATTCAGATTACGTCATTTTAGTGGAGTCCGAATGTCTATTTTCTTTATTAAGATATGGGCAGTACAAGCAGGTACATAAATGAAAATATATTGGCCAAATACAATACAATAACCCCAGTGGGATAACAAAGAAGAAAAATGACAAGTAATGACAAAAATAAATAAAAAGTTATAAAACAAGTGATAGAAAAAAAATAAAAGATTTGAGAACAGTGTTGCAATGTGGTTAAAAATTTGGGTGCACTTAACTTTAGTGCTGGTGCACTTTAGAAAAAGTTAGGCACACCAGTATGTGGGACAAAAAAACAGAATAAATGCACACACACACACACAAACGCGTTTTAGATTCATTAGCTTAACAAAAGATCTCTAGCATACAGCGCTAACCAACTCTCTGTATACTGTATACTATTAATGCTCCCAATGTTAACTTAATAACAAGAGGGTGCTTATCGCCCTTAAATAACTTCCAGTAAAAATTAGCATTTTGTGTGTGGGTGTGTGTGTGGGTGTGTGTGTGTGTGTGTGGGGGGGGGCTCTAGACTAACTAAAAAGTTAGTCTAGAGCCCTGTGAGCTTCAAAGATGAATAAGAAGCCAGGGCACTGTAGAGTTGTGATGTTCGCGAACGAACCGATTCTTTTGAACGGCTCACAAACATGAACGATGGGAGCCGAGTCGCGGCTGGAGGGGAGCCGTTCTTTCTGTCGTTCTTTTTTCCTGTGCGTGTCTCACACAAATGAGCTCCTCCGCGAGACAGAACGGTTATAGGGGGAGGGGCGCACCCAGCGCAGGCCGACCCTTTACAGCGTGATGATATTAGTTATTAGTTGTGCACGCATCCTTCACGTGAGTACTCCAGTGGAAAAAAAAACCTGCGTGCCTCTGTCATTGGGTAGGACATTAAAAATGTTCTTTTGTGATACTGTTCTTGTATAGAAATTTTTCACTAAAAGCTGTTTTGCACAGACATTCATTGCAGCCCACTATTTGCAAAGTTTACAGTAGTAATAGTATTAGGGGTGTAACGATACACCAATGCCACGGTTCGGTTCAGATCACGGTTTTGGAGTCACGGTTCGGTTCTGTTTGCTGTGGGGGCAGGGTTCATTGCAGGTCACCAGCAATAATAACACTAGATTCACTTTAACTTAATAAAAACAACAACAATAATTTAACTTATTAACTTTATCTTTATTTACTTAACTTTATACATTGGCTTCACGTTTTCTTTAGAGCAGTTACCTGAGTTACGGTAACTAAAATTAAATAAATGCCTCCTGAAGTGCGTAACGTATGTAAACTCCCGTGTGTTATTGATCACCCAAATCACGTGACATGCACTTTATTTAGTAAATAATATGAAAATAATATTTATTAAAACTACAGCTCTTATTAGTTGTTAAAAGTGTACTCATTAATTACTATTTAATCAAATGTCAAGGAAGAAAAAAATAGTTTTGTGACAAAATGAAGTGAACGCTGGGGCAGCAGGGGCGGGTGCGTCGTTCGACATGCGAGTATCGCGGTTCGAACTGTGGCTGTGGTATCGCGGTTTTTCGGTTCGGTTTGAATATCGTTACACCCTTAAATAGTATGTAGACATTTCCATTTTATTTTTTCTAATTTTATCTACTTTAAATATTTTTTGTTTTCTATCAAAATGTTCTTGTGTGATAATGTTCTTGTGTGGAAGTGTTTGTAGTAAAAGCTGTTTTGCACAGAAATTCATTGCAGCCAGCTTTGTTTTTGATGTTTATTTGTGAGTAGGTATTGTATGAATAACACAAGTCAACGTAGCTTTACACACACACACACACGCGCACACACACACACACACTTTGTACTAAATGTAAATCCAAAATAGTGATGTCACTGTCTAAGCAGAGGGATTTGTGCAACCCTATGGAATATAGTCCACACATGACAAATGAGGTAATAATCACTATTTCAGAATAATTCAAACTCAGATATTGGTGTGTGATATCTGAGTTTTAATTATTTGACTACAAATCTCACCTCATCATTCCTCCCAGTGATTAATTCCAGGATAAACTGAGATGCCCCCAAGCTGGCTTCTTAAAACAGACTAAATATTTAAAAAGAGCCAAAGAGCCGTTCTTTTGAACGGCTCTTTGAAAGGAACGGATCGCGAAGATCCAGATCCCCTCAAAGAGCCATAAATCCCATCACTAGGGCACTGACTAAACAGATGTGATACCATCTGTCTGTAAGATACTCCAATACCCTCTTAGCTAGTATAGCTCTGTAAATGGTAACATTTTTACCTTCATAAATAGTTTTCTAAGTCCTTGCGACGGTTAATAGAGTTGTAGCAATTTGTTTGAAGCGCATATCCCCCTCTGGCGCATCTAAGCCAAAAACTGGCTTGCAACACTTGCAAGTTGAGCTGCCACTGACCTGTCCCAAGTCTCAGGTCATGTTCACGTTTATGCGAGAGTGACAAATTGCTTTAAGGCAAGGGTGTCTCAAATGGAGAAAGAGCCAAAATAAAAAGTAATTTAGTTTGTGTTAGTGGGGCCCCAACGTTTGGTTGTTGCCCCCTGGGCCCCCTCCTCCATTGTTCCGGCTTATGTTCATCTTGTAGCAGCATGTTGCACACATCTTTCTTTCAGCCTCGAGGCACACACAGCTGCTTAGCTCTTGTTTTTTACTTTTATCTACCTCTCTCTGTCCTTTGCTGGACATTGTGGAGATTGTTTTAACCAGTTTCAGTGCAAGTTTAGCTCTTTATTAATAGCATAACCATCCTCTGTTATGATAGAACGAGCCTCACTGCAGCCTCAATCTCAGACATTAGTGTCTAGTCCTGGACTTGGCTATGACTTCAGACTCTATTTTAACTCTGTCAGTCTGTAGCTTCTGCTTTGCCCAGGATTTTTGTCCTTGTCCATAATTCTGTCACACATTTCTGTCTAGGGATGGGCGATATGGCCAAAAATCCATATTGCGATATACATTGCAGCCTCTTGCGATAACGATATATATTGCGATATATAAATTATAATAGAATCATTTCAGAACAGGTTACATAGATCCTAAGGAAAGCCAAACTGCTAAATGCATTTTTTAATGTTATTCCTGTATTCCTGAAAAGGAACTCACAATCTTCTTGCATAAAGCAACAGCACGGTCAATTCGGGGATCTTTCACACTTTTTTCTGTTGACAAACGTGTAAGATTTTATATGTTAATTTAATCTATAATCTCTCTCTCGCGCGCTCGCTCCCGCGCTCTCTCTCGCGCTCGCTCCCGCGCTCGCTCTTTGACTGCATTGCCTGGCTATGCTAGCTCCGTGAAGTCTTCACGGAGAGGTAACACAACTAATCTGTTGTACTACCTCAAAACAAAACATGTTACTGAATACCAGCTCCGTGAAGACTTCACGGAGCTGGCAAAGCTGGTATTCAGTAACATGTTTCGTTTTGAGGTAGTACAACAGATTAGTCGTGTTACCTCTCTTAGCCGGAACTGTTGCCCCACACACTCTACAGAGTATAATTTGCTGCTGCACGTCAGACGGCTTAAATCCGAATTACGTCCAAATAATGGATGTTGCGTCTTTTTCACCAGCTCCTCCGTTTCGCTTTCAGCCATGTTTCAAGCTGCAGCTCGTGGCTGTAAATTTTGCGGGGAAATTGCGTCATCAACATGTATTATCGCGGTAGTGCAATAGAATTAAAATCTCTATCGTATGCCAATTTTTTATCATTTATATCGCATATCGTTCATATCGCCCATTACTATTTCTGTCATAATGCTATAGCGCAATTTTTTTTCTGAATAACGGTCTCGTTTATCTCCACAAACATTCTCACCTGTTTTAAGAAGCCCTTGTTTTCACAATCCATTTGGCATATTTTTATAGACAGACCTTAAATGTCTCAGTTTGAACTCACTGTGCATTTATTCATTTGCAGCCATCTGAGCCCAAACAAAGTGAAGGACTCAAAACTGAGTATGATGTGGCTTTTATGTTCTAAGATACTTTGCCTATTCTTACTATTTTCAATATTCTTATTATTTTTTGTCCTTCGGAATATAGCTACTGTTGTGTGACATTTATTTAGCTTACGGCTATGTTACTACGCGGTGAAGAGTGTTTGTTTCATTTACGGGCTTTATGTGAGACAACGGCAGTTCAAACGGTTTCAATATTATACCCAAATATTGTTTACATGACGCCAGCGACTGGCTTCACTTTTAGACTCAATGCAAGATTTCACAAGGCCAAGGCTACACCATTGTTATGACAATAAAATGTACAATAAATTAGTTGCCAAAATAATAAAGTGAGAGAAAATAATATTTCACAAAAGCTTTTTAAGTCTTAACGTTTTGGTTGACAGTGAATAAAACAATCAAACAATGTATATATTATAACTTTATAAGACAATTTCTAAAATTACCCACCTCCATTGAGGTTTTTATTTCTTGTACTGTATTTTCCATGTACGGGTTAATTGGCAGTGAGAGTGAATGGTTGTCTGTCACTGTCTGTCTCTAAATGTCAGCCCTGCGACTAACTGGCCACTGTCCAGAGTGAACCCCGCCTCAGGCCCAAAGCTGCTGGGATAGGCTCTAGTCACCCGTGACCCCTAAGCGGTAGAAAATGAATGAAATTAATGAATATTTTTTTTTGCAAAACTAACCAACTAAGCTGGTGAGCGTTGTTGTCCAGAGCCGCGCCAGGAGTATTTACTATTTAGTGTGATTCACTGAAGGAAGCTGTAGGGAAGCTGCACAAATCTTACTTAGTTCTGCTTTAAAGGAATCACAGGATTTGAACTCCATTCCACAGAGGGATATCATTAAACTGGACTATTCTTTAGCAAGGCTTTAGTTTTCAACTTTTTGATATACTTGCTAAAAAACTTTTTCCAATTTAAGTTTTTTTTTTTTTTTTTTTCTTAATTCATGTAAACTCTTTTTAAAACAGTTGATGCTTGGACCTTTTGGACTATTTGATACTATAAAGATAAGTTTTCTCACAAAATTTTACGTTTAGGAAATTTCAATATATTATTACAGATGGAAAAACATTCATTCTTTTTAAGTCTTTAGTGTATTCACTAATGAAGGCCTCATTACTTATTCACACCTGGAGCAGACGGAGAAGGGTGCTTCCATACACACAGCGCTCATAGTCTTCTCCAACCGTCGCACACATTCGTACACCAGTGTCACTGAAGGCAAGGTGGGTTGAGTGTCTTGCCCAAGGACACAATAACAGTATGAACTGGAGAGTAATGCATGTAATGAGGAGGAATGTGACAGAGATGAGTTATACTTTAACTAAAGTCAATGAGTGACCGGAAAAAAAGACTTTTCTTTGCAACTCTATTGACAAATCTGGAGGTACAGTCATATGTGGCTGCAGTAAACTTTAGAATGTTTTTGGTTTACTCAACGTAGATGTACATATGTACACTGTACAAAAATTCAATTGCAACACCTTTTGTTTTTGCCACCATTTTTTATGAGCTGAACTCAAAGATCTAATACTTTTTCTATGTACACAAAAGGCCTATGTCTCTCAGATATTGTTCACCAATCTGTCCCAATCTGTGTTAGTGAGCAACTCTCCTTTGGAAAGATAATCCATCCACCTCACTGGTGTGGCATATCAAGATTCTGATTAGCAAGCTTGATTATTGCACAGGTGTGCCTTAGGCTGGCCACAATAAAAGGCCACTCTAAAATTTGCAGTTTTATCCCACAGCACAACGGCACAGATTTTCTTTTACTGAACCAACTCGTCTTCTAGAGATAGAATTGTAATTTATCTTATTTTTTAAGTCAATTGGCATAATTCTGGCCAATAACCCTTTTTTAAAAAGGTGCTTTAAGACAGCTCTAGTAGTGATGTAGGCTTTATAATGGTTTAATGAAAAGAGACCTTTCTGATTTCTAAGGGATGCCAGTAGAGTTAGCTGAAAGTCTTGTTTGTGCTTCTGAATTGGCCTTGTTTTGGTCATGTGACCTCTGACCCTGGCTGTTTCCTGTTTTCTGTGGGAGTTTTTCTTTGAGTGAACAGGAAGTAGGAGGCTGCTGTATTAAAGAGCAGGCATCAGCTTCAGAGCAGAGGCAAGGACAAGCTGGGACATGAGTGGATAATTTTAGTTCTGACAGAAAGAGGAGGGGGTCAGGAAACGCAGGTGAGGGGTAATTACACACCGCATAAACCAGGATTAAACTCTCATTCACATCCACACTAAAGAAGAATTGGGTCAAACACAACGTAAATTGTATTAAAAGTTAATAAAAGTGTAATAAAGGTTAGCCATGTTTTTAATTTCTAGCCATTTTTCCTGAGGAAAAAAAAAGAAAAGGGCTGTTTAGCGTCACAGGCCCCCCACCAGTTTTTATCCGGTTCCCGGATCAACACTGTCCCGGGAGAGTAAAAATTGTGTTCTGAAGCTCCTCGGGATGGCCTCGGTGCAAAAAAAAACCACACACCTCCCTTGTCACTGTCACAGAGTCAGTTCAGGATGTGGATGTGCATGAGGCTGAGCTTTTCTCTCTCCAAAGTGGACAAAAAGTAACCAGTGGAGAACAGAAAGCACACACCACTTGAGACACAAAAGACATTCTTGAATGGTGAATATCTGTGGCTACCTAATATTATTGAAAATCTAACCAGTAAAGTCTTATTAAGATTGCTAAGCTCCTTTCCAAAAGTTTCCTGTCCCTATAGGGACCAATTTGTACAAGCCATCTAAAAAAGATCTGGTGAGATCTAAAAGTATGTGATAGTGAGCTATCTTGTTCTTGTGATAAACAGTCATATTTAGGAATGCACCGAATGTTCGGCGGCCGAAAATAGCCAAAAAGCACTTTCGGTGTTCGGCAATAAGTAAAAAGGCCGAATAAATTTTGCCGAACAATGACGTTTTTAATGACGCAATCAAATAACCCGCGTAGAGTGAGAGGCGCGGGCTTTATGCAGCAAACATGTCAGCAGTGTGGAAGCACTTTAAAGTGTCAGAGAAAGAGGCAAAAACGGCCGTTTGCAGACATTGTTCTGCTGAATTGTCCAGAGGGGGTGCATCTGCAAAAACGTACTTCAAGTGAAACAGACCACGGAGTGAAAACAACTAAAAGTGCGCTCTTAGAAGCTGTCAGCACACGATTTAGTCAGGCGGACTCAGAACCCCTGTACTGCATCGCGACTGTGCTTGATCCATGATATAAAGATCATTACTTGGATTTGAGGAAAAAGATGCGCACACGAGAAATGATCCAGGCCGAGTTGGATTTGGGAAAGCCGCTAGGTGATGGAGACGGTCAGGTGATGCACAGCGCAGGAGATGAAAACGGCGCAGAGAGTAAATGGACTCGTACTACAGATGAGCCTCGCTGTCTGACATGTTCGATGAGATCCTCCAAGAGAATAACCCATTTGCAAGACAGAGGACAAGCTCGACCGCTCAACAGTTGGATGGGTATCTCTCAGAAGTCCCCATCCCCAGGAGCAATAACCCTCTCGAATTTTGGAGGACCAATCAAGGCTGCTTTCCCGACCTGGCGCAGATGGCACGCAGGTAGGCCACTTGTATGGGAAATTAATTTAAGATTTTATTTATGTTTTGGATTATGGTAACACTTTATAATTAGTTTCTATTTTTAACATTAACTAACAATGAAAACCCCTTATTAAAAGCATTTATTAATCTTAATGTTAACATTTACTAATACAGTATTAAAATTAAGTATCACATTTGTAATTTTTGAATTAAAAAGTATCAAAAGTGGTAGGCCTATTTGTTAAAATTGTGAATGCACTCATGCTAACAAGAACTAAATATTTTTTTTATTATCTTACATTAAGGAAGATTAATAAATACCATAACGAATGTCTTGCTCATTGTTAGTTAAATAAATATTTTGAAATTGTATTTTTGTTATTTGATTTTTTTATCTGAAAAGCAACACAAAATAGTAAAAAGCAAATTTTTACTATTTAATTATTGTAATGGTGAAAAAATAAATGGAAAAAATGTGAAACACCGCGTTCGGTATTCGGCCTTCGGCCAAGCATTTCATTATTATTCGGCTTCGGCCAAGAATTTCATTTCGGTGCATCCCTAGTCATATTCCAAAATTTAATAACAAATAGCATTTAATATTTTGTCAATTGACAAAATATTAAATGCTATTTGTACAAGGTGTAAGTATTTGCACTATCCATTGGTCTCCTTCGGAACCTTCTAGCTATTATGTTTTTGGGATATTATCTATAACTGTCCAGACAAATTAATCCTACACATTGTTAATAAAAGTCACCTGAGTGCGTGTGTGTGTGAGCGTGCGTGCATAAAAAGTGGATGATGACCACATTCCTGTCATTTTTCTTCTGTTTTTTTGTCTGGAGTGTTTTTGAAGTGAACTTTGACCTCTGCACCTGCTGATTATCAGTGCTCGGTATTATTGTCTGTACTGGTCAGAAATACTGCTATTTCATCAGTGTTAAAGATTTTCATGTTAAGGCACCACTTTGTATGTCTAAAACTGTCCAAAGTTATTACACTTAAACCCATTACTGTGACTGAATGAGTGAAAACATGGAATTTGATATCCAATTATCTGTTTAGAAAGAAATTTAACATGACAGTTTCAGAATGTTTTATTTCATAAATTTACCTATTTCATAGGTTTAAGTGTAGCATATCAATCAGATACACATCAGTCTGTCTGGGAACTTAGCTGTTAAGCTTGTACCAGATTATAGCTTTTCTGCTTTTGCTTAATGTACTTTGTACGCTGTCCTAAATAAATAGATAAATTCAAATTTAGTTTTATGTGTGAACATAAAATGGACTACAAGTAGAGCTCTCAAATTCATTCAGTTTATGCCTGGTTTTATAATGTAATATTATGATTTAACACTTTACAATCTGTTGAATTTGTAAATCTAGCTACTGCTACTTAAACCAGTGGGAATACGGCTGCAGTTACCTTTTTTAAAATGTGTATCTTCATCTTTGTACCTTTTCTTTTGATCTGTGAATAAACTATGCACAAAATTAATAAGAGAACATGTATATTAAAAATACACACTCACTCTTTTATGGAAGAATATATATACTGTATATTTCTCTGTAAAATGAAAGATAAACATCTGAAATACCCTTTAGCCGTGGTTTGAATATATTTGACGTGAAGCCTCCTTGGTTTGGAAACTGGGTTTAAACCTGAACTTTGAACCTAATTACTCCCCCTAACCTTCTGAAAGCATTGTGCTGCATTCAGGGCCCATGTGGCATCCACAAATCAAAGCCCCTGTTGTTCGTCAGCTCAAGAATGTGATGAGCTCATTGAGCCATCAACCTCGGGCAAATCCGAACGTTTTAACCCTTTGACTGTCTCTGGACCTGGTTTGGCTTCAGTCCTGATTTAGACCCTGACTTTGCTTTAGACTCACCTTGATGCAATTCTCACAACAAAAACGTACAAGTTCCATTTCAATAATGAATACAATTAAAGTCCCATGACATCTGCTATATTCAACTCGGTTGTTTATTGGTGACAGTCTTAATATCTGTTTTGAGCTTGCCAATCTCACAAATTCAGGTAAATGTGTCCTATAATTATTTTTTAATTGTATAAGTCTGTTTGTGGGACTTCATTTAGCTCAAATGTCTGTGGTAGTCTTTAAAAATGTTATCTATAAAATAAAATGGCCTTAGACAGATGGACATTTAACATAAGCAATCACCTAAAGAGTTATTTAGAGAAAGTTTCTAAAATGTTTTCTAATTGACAAAACTTATAATTTTAACTGTTTTGTTTACTGTCTTTTTCCTGACTCATTGCAGCTGAGGCATTTTGCGTTGGACCAACAGCTGCAATATTTCAGTTCTAAGGACGCAGTGTCTCCTTATTTCTCTCAAGGACGTCTCCTCCTTGAAATTAACCACAAACAGCTGCTGGGCCAGGACTACACACTTGTAATACACCATATTTTTAGGTTGGTAAAGCACTCCGATCTGTCTGAGGGATGACACGATGCTTCCTGTTCCAACTCTGCTCTTAAGACTGCTTTATTTCTTGACCATTGTCAAAATGATCTGCGATACATGAGACCATATGTGTCTTTGAATTGAGGCAAATTAAAAGATCAGAAAAACATGCCTGCAAAGAATATTGAGAAATATTGAACAAAAAAAATCCAAAATGTCTGCAATTTTCAGCAGTGTTTTGAACATAGATTGTAAATAAACGTGGATGTGTTCCGCCCATTGGTCCCTTATTCACTGTACTCCGGCTTCCTCCCACCGTCCAAACACATGCATGTATAGGTTAATTGGCAACTCTAAAGTGTCCCTAGTGAATGTGAGAGTGAATGGTTGTCTGTCAATGTCTGTCTCTGAAAAGCTGCTGGTATAGGCTCCAGTCACCCGCGACCCCTAACGGAATTTAGCGGTATACGATTTAAATCTGTAGTTCAGAAGTTGACGATGATTACTTTATAGAATTTATGTTTTTCCGATTCGTTGGGTATTTCTTGATGAAATGGTGATTGTGATAAGCTTTAACTGCAACAAACCATATTGCAATACTTCAAAATGCACATTGCACTCATGAATAGAAACCACTTTAATAGGATGCATTACATCTCAGTCAAAATATTGTAATTTTTTCTATTGTGATCTAGTAAAAACTGACTAACCCAGGACTTCATTTGTAATTTTTTTTTTTTAGCTGCTGTCAAGAGTAGGCTGGTGGTCTGTTTGTCCAGATGGCAGTGTTTCCTGTGGTGTATATTTCACACCTGGTCTCAGCAGGGCATCCGTTTGTCTTTTGCGCGTGTCCGTCAGTGTGTCTATTGTCTAGCACAGACTGTCTTTCAGAGGATGCATAGACCGCATTTGTTTTAATTAAACTATTGTGAAAGTTAACCTTCATCACACAATACTTCCCAAGAAAACTTTTTGTGGATTGAACTAATATTTGCAGATGTACAGACGTGGACAAAAATGTTGGTACCCTTCGGTCAATGAAAGAAAAACTCACAATGGCCACATTAAAAACTTTATTCTGACAAAAGTAATAATAAATTAAAGCCGCAAGCGGCGATAAAGGCCCTCGCCTCCCTTGAGACATGGGACACATGCACTCGGAGGATTGCATTTCGTGTTTTAAATCGTAAACTTCACGGTAATGTCAAATAACCGGGCCTGTGCTACTGCTGGGGCCTGCTACACAACCTTGTAATTTAGAGTTAAAGGTCTCCACAATCTCTGGTTTTCCTGGAAGCTGTCTGAACCTTTGAAAATAATAGATTATGCTTGGGCTAAGGCGAGAAAAACAAAGTACTGGCTGGAGATTTGAGATGACTCAGGAATCGCTGCACCCCCTGTTTAAAAGGCAAAATGTAAATATTACTTGTCTAAAAGTACAAGTTTACAAGTTCCAAAGGATTCTGAGGAGTTTTCTAAGACTCTAGCCTTGGCTCTGGAGGGGCCTCCTCCAAAGGAAGGATCCTGGCAATTGGGAAATGGCATTTATTTCCCAAAGAAATGGCTGCCTCTTCACAGACTCATTACAACCACAGCCACAAATGTATCAAAAAACAAATTGATAACTTTTTTTGGCACACATCTCTAGATGATACTCAAATTTGGAGCTGTTTAGATGAAAAGCCTTTAGACACAAGGGGTGCAATTTAGGTGGTCACGCATTCCACCCAACATAGTAGATTTCCTGTTGAGTTTACGGTATGGCTGTAATAAACTTTTCTGTTTGCCCTGAGGTGTCCTATGGATGTAGCAAGTTTTGTATTTCTACATTGGAAAAATTTACTTTCATTTTCCATAGGCCCAATGTATTTTGACTTTTCTAGGGGTCGCCACTGAGTCATTTTTCGTATATTCTTTTCGGGACTTCAAATACATAATTTTTCGCTGGCTTGAAGTCTGGGACCAATAAAAATGACTTTAAGTTGCACGTTTACTAGGTCAAATTGAGGATCATTTTGCAGAAAAATTATAATAAAAAAAAATATACCAAATTATCATAAAAAAAAATATAACTCGAGCAAAAACGTCAAGAAAAACACCTGTCTATTTTACATACATGTGTTTAGCTCATTTTGCCCAAGTTTGGTGTCTGTGGAATGAAGCAGCTATTCTCTGTGTTCTTTTAAAAAAGAGGTGTATTTTAAGTCGGTTCACATTTTCAATTCAAAATGGCCGCCTTCCCGTGTGTGATAGGGTGTGGTCCCCATTGGCTTTTTTGTTCATAAGCCCATGTTGGATGTGTGTACCAAGTTTCATTTGCCTACGACAAACTAAAATTTTCACTTCCCATTGACTTTTTCCAAATATTTGGGACGTTGCTATGGCAACACATTTATAGATAGGGGGTGGTTGTCATTGGCTTTTATGCTCGTCATGACATAAGAGATGTGTGTACCAAATTTCATGTCTCTATGACAAACTAAATTCTTGGGTCCCATTATAAGTTTGTAGGGGGCGCTGGAGGGCCATTTCTAAAGATAACCCTTTTATTTACATATCTTTGTGTTTAGGTCATGAATGTGCACAAACGCCTTTTTGGGTCCAACTCGATCCGAGAAGGCGTTTGAGAGTGAAGAGACATTTAATTTTCACAAAAATGGCCACCTCGTTACAGGCTTGCCACACACACCCGATAAGATATCAACAACAAAGTCACAACTTTGGTTGGCACATGTCTAGATTAAACTCACCAAATTTGGGGCCATTTAGATTAAACCACAATGATTTGCATCTTTTCGCAAGGGTCACGATTTTAGTGGCGCGCTTTCACCCCACATGGCGGACTTCCTGTTAAGTTTAGGGTGTTGCTGTCATTGACTTTTCTGTTTGCCCTGAGATGTCTTATGGATATACCAAGTTTCATTTTTCTACGTTGGAAAAAAGTTACTTTCACTTTCCATAGGCCCAATGTATTTTGACTTTTCTAGGGGCCGCCACTGAGTCATTTTTCGTATTTTTTTCGGGACTTCAAATACATACATTTTTGCCGGGCTTGAAGTCTGGGACCAATAAAAATGACTTTTAGTTGTTCGTTTACTGGGTTAAATTGAGGATCATTTTGCAGAAAAATTATAATAAAAAAATATATACCAAATTATAATAAAAAAAAATATAACTCGAGCAAAAAAGTCTAGAAAAATACTTGTCTCATTTACATACATGTGTTTAGCTCATTTTGCCCAAGTTTGGTGTCTGTGGAATGAAGCAGCTTTTTCTGTGTACTTTTAAAAAGAGGTGTATTTTAAGTCGGTTCACATTTTCAATTCAAAATAACCGCCTTCCTGTGTGTGATAGGGTGTGGTCCCCATTGGCTTTTTGTTCATAAGCCCATGCTGGATGTGTGTACCAAGTTTCATTTGCCTACGACAAACTAAAATTTTCACTTCCCATTGACCTTTTTCCAAATATTTGGGACGTTGCTATGGCAACACATTTATAGATAGGGGGTGGTTGTCATTGGCTTTTATGCTCGTCATGACATAAGAGATGTGTGTACCAAATTTTATGTCTCTATGACAAACTAAATTCTTGGGTCCATTATAAGTTTGTAGGGGGCGCTGGAGAGCCATTTCTAAAGATAACCCTTTTATTATTGTGTTCAGGTCATGAATGTGCACAAACGCCTTTTTGGGTCCAACTCGATCCGAGAAGGCGTTTGAGAGTTAAGAGACGTTTTATTTTCACAAAAATGGCCACCTCGTTACAGGCTTGCCACACCCATACCCGATAAGATATCAACAACAAAGTCACAACTTTGGTTGGCACATGTGTCTAGATGATACTCACCAAATTTGGGGCCATTTAGATTAAAACACAATGATTTGCATCTTTCTGCGCAAGGGGTGCGAATTTAGTGGCGCACCTTTCACCCCACATGGCGGACTTCCTGTTAAGTTTAGGTGTGACTGTCATTGACTTTTCTGTTTGCCCCGAGGTGTCTTATGGATATACCAAGTTTCATTTTTCTACGTTGGAAAAAGTTACTTTCACTTTCCATAGGCCCAATGTATTTTGACTTTTCTAGGGCCGCCACTGAGTCATTTTTCGTATTTTTTTCGGGACTTCAAATACATACATTTTTGCCGGGCTTGAAGTCTGGGACCAATAAAAATGACTTTTAGTTGTTCGTTTACTGGGTTAAATTGAGGATCATTTTGCAGAAAAATTATAATAAAAATATATACCAAATTATAATAAAAAAATATAACTCGAGCAAAAAGTCTAGAAAAACACTTGTCTCATTTACATACATGTGTTTAGCTCATTTTGCCCAAGTTTGGTGTCTGTGGAATGAAGCAGCTTTTTCTGTGTACTTTTAAAAAGAGGTGTATTTTAAGTCGGTTCACATTTTCAATTCAAAATAACCGCCTTCCTGTGTGTGATAGGGTGTGGTCCCCATTGGCTTTTTGTTCATAAGCCCATGCTGGATGTGTGTACCAAGTTTCATTTGCCTACGACAAACTAAAATTTTCACTTCCCATTGACCTTTTTCCAAATATTTGGGACGTTGCTATGGCAACACATTTATAGATAGGGGGTGGTTGTCATTGGCTTTTATGCTCGTCATGACATAAGAGATGTGTGTACCAAATTTTATGTCTCTATGACAAACTAAATTCTTGGGTCCATTATAAGTTTGTAGGGGCGCTGGAGAGCCATTTCTAAAGATAACCCTTTTATTTACATATTTTTTGTTCAGGTCATGAATGTGCACAAACGCCTTTTTGGGTCCAACTCGATCCGAGAAGGCGCTTTGAGAGTTAAGAGACGCTTTATTTTCACAAAATGGCCACCTCGTTACAGGCTTGCCACACCAATACCCGATAAGATATCAACAACAAAGTCACAACTTTGGTTGGCACACGTGTCTAGATGATACTCACCAAATTTGGGGCCATTTAGATTAAAACACAATGATTTGCATCTTTCTGCGCAAGGGTTGCGATTTTAGTGGCGCTGCTTTCACCCCACATGGCGGACTTCCTGTTAAGTTTAGGGTGTGACTGTCATTGACTTTTCTGTTTGTGAGGTGTCCTATGGATATACCAAGTTTCATTTTTCTACGTTGGAAAAAGTTACTTTCTTTCCATAGGCCCAATGTATTTTGATTTTGTAGGGTCGCCACTGAGTCATTTTTCGATTTTTTTCTGCGACTTCAAATACATAAATTTTTCGCCGAGCTTGAAGTCTGGGACCAATAAAATGACTTTTCGTGCATGTTCACTGGGTCAAATTTAGGATCATAGGTCGACAAGAAAGATAAAAAAAAAAAATCCGAGCAAAAACAATAGGCCCTCCCGGCCATCACCGGCTCGGGCCTAATTAAAGCCGCAAGCGGCGATAAAGGCCCTCGCCTCTCTTGAGATCGTGGGGACACATGCAGTCGGAGGAGTGCATTTCGTGCTTTAAAGCGTAAACTTCACGGTAAAAGGATTCTGAGGAGTTTTCTAAGACTCTAGCCGTGGCTCTGGAGGGGCCTCCTCTAAAGGAAGGATCCTGGCAATTGGGAAATGGCATTTATTTCCCAAAGGTTGCCTCTTCACAGACTCATTACGACCACAGCCACAAATGTATCAAAAAACAAATTGATAACTTTTTTGGCACACGTGTCTAGATGATACTCACCAAATTTGGAGCTGTTTAGATGAAAAGCCTTTAGACAGAAGGGGTGCGATTTAGGTGGTCACGCATTCCACCCAACATAGTAGATTTTCTGTTGAGTTTACGGTATGGCTGTAATAAACTTTTCTGTTTGCCCTGAGGTGTCCTATGGATGTACCAAGTTTTGTATTTCTACATTGGAAAAATTTACTTTCATTTTCCATAGAACCAATGTATTTTGACTTTTCTAGGGTCGCCACTGAGTCATTTTTCAAATTTTTTTCGGGACTTCAAATACATAAATTTTTCCTGGGCTTAAAGTCTAGGACCAATAAAAATGACTTTTAGTTGCACGTTTACTGGGTCAAATTTAGGATCATTTTGCAAAAAATTTATAAAAATATATACCAAATTATAATAAAAAAATAAATCGAGCAAAAAGTCTAGAAAAACGCTTGTCTATTTTACATACATGTGTTTAGCTCATTTTGCCCAAGTTTGGTGTCTGTGGAATGAAGCAGCTATTTTCTGTGTTTTTTTAAAAAAGAGGTGTATTTTAAGTCGGTTCACATTTTCAATTCAAAATGGCCGCCTTCCCGTGTGTGATAGGGTGTGGTCCCCATTGGCTTTTTGTTCATAAGCCCATACTGGGTGTGTACCAAGTTTCATTTGCCTACAACAAACTAAAAATTTCACTTTCCATTGACTTTTTCCACATTTTTGGGACGTTGCTATGGCAACACATTTATAGATAGGGGGTGGTTGTCATTGGCTTTTATGCTCGTCATGACATAAGAGATGTGTGTACCAAATTTTATGTCTTTATGACAAACTAAATTCTTGGGTCCCATTATAAGTTTGTAGGGGCGCTGGAGAGCCATTTCTAAAGATAACCCTTTTATTTACATATCTTTGTGTTCAGGTCATGAATGTGCACAAACGTCTTTTGGGTCCAACTCGATCCGAGAAGGCGCTCGAGAGTTAAGAGACGCTTTATTTTCATAAAAATGGCCACCTCGTTACAGGCTTGCCACACCCATACCCGATAAGATATCATAAACAAAGTCACAACTTTGGTTGGCACACGTGTCAAGATGATACTCACCAAATTTGGGGCTATTTAGATTAAAACACAATGATTTGCATCTTTTTGCGCAAGTGCGATTTTAGTGGCCATGCGTTTCACCCCACATGTCGGACTTCCTGTTGAGTTTAGAGTGTGGCTGTCATTGACTTTTCTGTTTGCCCTGAGGTGTGCTATAGATGTACCAAGTTTCATTTTTATACATTGGAATAAAGTTACTTTCACTTTCCATAGGCCCATGTATTTTGACTTTTCTAGGTCGCCACTGAGTCATTTTTCGTATTTTTTTTTCGGGGACTTCAAATACATAAATTGTTTGCTGGGCTTGAAATCTGGGACCAATAAAAATGACTTTTAGTTGTATCGTTTACTGGGTTAAATTGAGGATCATTTTGCAGAAAAATATGATTAAAAAAATATACCGAATTATAATAAAAAAAAATATAACTCGAGCAAAAAAGTCTAGAAAACGCTTGTCTATTTTACATACATATGTTTAGCTCATTTTGCCCAAGTTTGGTGTCTGTGAAATGAAGCAGCTATTGTCTGTGTACTTTTAAAAAAGAGGTGTATTTTAAGTCGGTTCACATTTTCAATTCAAAATGGCCGCCTTCCCGTGTGTGATAGGGTGTGGTCCCAATTGGATTTTTTGTTCATAAGCCCATGGTGGATGTGTGTACCAAGTTTCATTTGCCTACAACAAACTAAAATTTTCACTTCCCATTGACTTTTTCCACATTTTTGGGACGTTGCTATGGCAACACATTTATAGATAGGGGGGGGGTTGTCATTGGCTTTTATGCTCGTCATGACATAAGAGATGTGTGTACAAAATTTTATGTCTCTATGACAAACTAAATTCTTGGGTCCATTATAAGTTTGTAGGGGGCGCTGGAGAGCCATTTCTAAAGATAACCCTTTTATTTACATATTTTTTGTTCAGGTCATGAATGTGCACAAACGCCTTTTGGGTCCAACTCGATCCGAGAAGGCGTTTGAGAGTTAAGAGACGTTTTATTTTCACAAAAATGGCCACCTCGTTACAGGCTTGCCACACCCATACCCGATAAGATATCAACAACAAAGTCACAACTTTGGTTGGCACACGTGTCTAGATGATACTCACCAAATTTGGGGCCATTTAGATTAAAACACAATGATTTGCATCTTTCTGCGCAAGGGGTGCGATTTTAGTGGCCGCGTTTCACCCCACATGGCGGACTTCCTGTTAAGTTTAGGTGTGACTGTCATCGACTTTTCTGTTTGCCCTGAGGTGTCCTATGGATGTACCAAGTTTCATTTTTCTACGTTGGAAAAAGTTACTTTCACTTTCCATAGGCCCAATGTATTTTGATTTTGTAGGGTCGCCACTGAGTCATTTTTCGTATTTTTTTCGCGACTTCAAATACATAAATTTTTCACGAGCTTGAAGTCTGGGACCAATAAAATGACTTTTAGTGCATGTTCACTGGGTCAAATTTAGGATCATTGGGTCGGAAGAAAAATAAAAAAAAAAAAAAATCCGAGCAAAAACAATAGGCCCTCCCGGTCATCACCGGCTCGGGCCTAATTATAATAAAAAAAATAAAACTCGAGCAAAAAAGTCTAGAAAAACGCTTGTCTATTTTACATACATATGTTTAGCTCATTTTGCCCAAGTTTGGTGTCTGTGGAATGAAGCAGCTATTTTCTGTGTTCTTTTAAAAAAGAGGTGTATTTTAAGTCGGTTCACATTTTCAATTCAAAATGGCCGCCTTCCCGTGTGTGATAGGGTGTGGTCCCCATTGGCTTTTTTGTTCATAAGCCCATACTGGATGTGTGTACCAAGTTTCATTTGTCTACAACAAACTAAAAATTTCACTTCCCATTGACTTTTTCCACATTTTGGGTTGCTATGGCAACACATTTATAGATAGGGGTGCTTGTCATTGGCTTTTATGCTCGTGACATAAGAGATGTGTGTACCAAATTTTATGTCTCTATGACAAAGTAAATTCTTGGGTCCCATTATAAGTTTGTAGGGGGCGCTGGAGAGCCATTTCTAAAGAGAACCCTTTTATTTACACATCTTTGTGTTCAGGTCATGAATGTGCACAAACGCCTTTTTGGGTCCAACTCGATCCGAGAAGGCGTTTGAGAGTTAAGAGACGTTTTATTTTCACAAAAATGGCCACCTCGTTACAGGCTTGCCACACCCATACCCGATAAGATATCAAAACATAGTCACAACTTTGGTTGGCACACGTGTCTAGATGATACTCACCAAATTTGGGGCCATTTAGATTAAAACACAAGGATTTGCATCTTTTTGCGCAAGGGGTGCGATTTTAGTGGCCGCGCGTTTCACCCCACATGGCGGACTTCCTGTTGAGTTTAGGGTGTGGCTGTCATTGACTTTTCAGTTTGCCTTGAGGTGTTCTATGGATGTACCAAGTTTCATTTTTCTACGTTGGAAAAAATTTACTTTCATTTTCCATAGGCCCAATGTATTTTGACTTTTCTAGGGGTCGCCACTGAGTCATTTTTCGTATTTTTTTTTTCGGGGACTTCAAATACATAAATTTTTTGCCGGGCTTGAAGTCTGGGACCAATAAAAATGACTTTTAGTTGTTCGTTTACTGGGTTAAATTGAGGATCATTTTGCAGAAAAATTATAATAAAAAAATATATACCGAATTATAATTAAAAATATAACTCGAGCAAAAAGTCTAGAAAAACACTTGTCTCTTTTTACATACATGTGTTTAGCTCATTTTGCCCAAGTTTGGTGTCTGTGGAATGAAGCAGCTATTGTCTGTGTACTTTTAAAAAAGAGGTGTATTTTAAGTCGGTTCACATTATTAATTCAAAATGGCCGCCTTCCCGTGTGTGATAGGGTGTGGTCCCCATTGGCTTTTTTGTTCATAAGCCCATGGTGGATGTGTGTACCAAGTTTTATTTGCCTACAACAAACTAAAAATTTCACTTCCCATTGACTTTTTCACATTTTTGGGACGTTGCTATGGCAACACATTTATAGATAGGGGGTGGTTGTCATTGGCTTTTATGCTCGTCATGACATAAGAGATGTGTGTACAAAATTTTATGTCTCTATGACAAACTAAATTCTTGGGTCCATTATAAGTTTGTAGGGGCGCTGGAGAGCCATTTCTAAAGATAACCCTTTTATTTACATATTTTTTTGTTCAGGTCATGAATGTGCACAAACGCCTTTTTGGGTCCAACTCGATCCGAGAAGGCGTTTGAGAGTTAAGAGACGTTTTATTTTCACAAAAATGGCCACCTCGTTACAGGCTTGCCACACCCATACCCGATAAGATATCAAAAACAAAGTCACAACTTTGGTTGGCACACGTGTCTAGATGATACTCACCAAATTTGGGGCCATTTAGATTAAAACACAATGATTTGCATCTTTCTGCGCAAAGTGCGATTTTAGTGGCGCGCGTTTCACCCACATGGCGGACTTCCTGTTAAGTTTAGGGTGTGACTGTCATTGACTTTTCTGTTTGCCCTGAGGTGTCCTATGGATGTACCAAGTTTTATTTTTCTACGTTGGAAAAAAGTTACTTTCACTTTCCATAGGCCCAATGTATTTTGATTTTGTAGGGGTCGCCACTGAGTCATTTTTCGTATTTTTTTTTCGGCGACTTCAAATACATAAATTTTTCGCCGAGCTTGAAGTCTGGGACCAATAAAATGACTTTTCGTGCATGTTCACTGGGTCAAATTTAGGATCATATGGGGAGAAGAAGAAAGAGAAAAAAAAAAAAAATCCGAGCAAAAACAATAGGCCCTCCCGGCCATCACCGGCTCGGGCCTAAAAAAAAAAATCCGAGCAAAAACAATAGGCCCTCCCGGTCATCACCGGCTCGGGCCTAAAAATCCAAGCAAAAATAATAGGCCCTCCCGGTCATCACCGGCTCGGGCCTAATTAAAGCTGCAAACGGCGATAAAGGCCCTCGCCTCCCTTGAGACCGCGGGGACACATGCACTCGGAGGATAAGTTCCAAAGGATTCTGAGGAGTTTTCTAAGACTCTAGCCGTGGCTCTGGAGGGGCCTCCTCTAAAGGAAGGATCCTGGCAATTGGGAAATGGCATTTATTTCCCAAAGGTTGCCTCTTTACAGACTCATTACGACCACAGCCACAAATGTATCAAAAAACAAATTGATAACTTTTTTGGCACATGTGTCTAGATGATACTCACCAAAATTGGAGCTGTTTAGATGAAAAGCCTTTAGACACAAGGGGTGCAATTGAGGTGGTCACGCATTCCACCCAACATAGTAGATTTCCTGTTGAGTTTACGGTATGGCTGTAATAAACTTTTCTGTTTGCCCTGAGGTGTCCTATGGATGTACCAAGTTTCATTTTTCTACGTTGGAAAAAAGTTACTTTCACTTTCCATAGGCCCAATGTATTTTGACTTTTCTAGGGGTCGCCACTGAGTCATTTTTCGTATTTTATTTTTCGGAGACTTCAAATACATAAATTTTTCGCCGGGCTTGAAGTCTGGGACCAATAAAAATGACTTTTAGTTGTACCTATTCTGGGTCAAATTGAGGATCATTTTGCAGAAAAATTATAATAAAAAATATATATACCGAATTATAATAAAAAAATATATAACTCGAGCAAAAAAGTCTAGAAAAACACTTGTCTATTTTACATACATGTGTTTAGCTCATTTTGCCCAAGTTTGGTGTCTGTGGAATGAAGCAGCTATTTTCTGTTTTTTAAAAAGAGGTGTATTTTAAGTCGGTTCACATTTTCAATTCAAAATGGCCGCCTTCCCGTGTGTGATAGGGTGTGGTCCCCATTGGCTTTTTTGTTCATAAGCCCATACTGGATGTGTGTACCAAGTTTCATTTGTCTACAACAAACTAAAAATTTCACTTCCCATTGACTTTTTCCACATTTTGGGCCGTTGCTATGGCAACACATTTATAGATAGGGGTGCTTGTCATTGGCTTTTATGCTCATGACATAAGAGATGTGTGTACCAAATTTTATGTCTTTATGACAAACTAAATTCTTGGGTCCCATTATAAGTTTGTAGGGGGCGCTGGAGAGCCATTTCTAAAGATAACCCTTTTATTTACATATCTTTGTGTTCAGGTCATGAATGTGCACAAACGTCTTTTTGGGTCCAACTCGATCCGAGAAGGCGTTCGAGAGTTAAGAGACGTTTTATTTTCATAAAAATGGCCACCTCGTTACAGGCTTGCCACACCCATACCCGATAAGATATCATAAACAAAGTCACAACTTTGGTTGGCACACGTGTCAAGATGATACTCACCAAATTTGGGGCTATTTAGATTAAAACACAATGATTTGCATCTTTCTGCGCAAGGGGTGCGATTTTAGTGGCCACGCGTTTCACCCCACATCAATTTGTTTTTTGATAGATTTGTGGCTGTGGTCGTAATGAGTCTGTGAAGAGGCAGCCATTTCTTTGGGAAATAAATGCCATTTCCCAATTGCCAGGATCCTTCCTTTAGAGGAGGCCCCTCCAGAGCCAAGGCTAGAGTCTTAGAAAACTCCTCAGAATCATTTGGAACTTGTAACCTTGTACTTTTAGACAAGTTATATTTACATTTTGTCTTTTTAAACAGGGGGGTGCAGCGATTCCTGAGTCATCTCAAATCTCCAGCCAGTACTTTGTTTTTCTCGCCTTAGCCCAAGCATAATCTATTATTTCCAAAGGTTCAGACAGCTCCCAGGAAAACCAGAGATTGTGGAGACCTTTAACTCTAAAGTTAGGTTACAAGGTGGTGTAGCAGGCCCAAGCAGTAGCACAGGCCCGGTTATTTGACATTACCGTGAAGTTTACGCTTTAAAGCACGAAATGAAATCCTCCGAGTGCATGTGTCCCCGCGGTCTCAAGGGAGGCGAGGGCCTTTATCGCCGCTTGCGGCTTTAATTGACTTTTCTGTTTGCCCTGAGGTGTCCTATGGATGTACCAAGTTTCATTTTTCTACGTTGGAAAAAAGTTACTTTCACTTTCTATAGGCCCAATGTATTTTGACTTTTCTAAGGATCGCCACTGAGTCATTTTTTGTCATTTGTTTTCGGGGAATTCAAATACATATATTTTTCGCCGGGCTTGAAATCTGGGACCAATAAAAATGACTTTTAGTTGTACCTATTCTGGGTCAAATTGAGGATCATTTTGCAGAAAAATTATAATAAAAAAATATATACCGAATTATAATAAAAAAAAATATAACTCGAGCAAAAAAGTCTAGAAAAACACTTGTCTATTTTACATACATGTGTTTAGCTCATTTTGCCCAAGTTTGGTGTCTGTGGAATGAAGCAGCTTTTTTCTGTGTACTTTTAAAAAAGAGGTGTATTTTAAGTCGGTTCACATTTTCAATTCAAAATGGCTGCCTTCCCGTGTGTGATAGGGTGTGGTCCCCATTGGCTTTTTTGTTCATAAGCCCATGGTGGATGTGTGTACCAAGTTTCATTTGCCTACAACAAACTAAAAATTTCACTTCCCATTGACTTTTTTCACATATTTGGGACATTTCTATGGCAACACATTTATAGATAGGGTGTGGTTGTCATTGGCTTTTATGCTCGTCATGACATAAGAGATGTGTGTACCAAATTTCATGTCTCTATGACAAACTAAATTCTTGGGTCCCATTATAAGTTTGTAGGGGGCGCTGAATAGCCATTTCTACAGATACCCCTTTTATTTACATATCTTTGTGTTCAGGTCATGAATGTGCACAAACGCCTTTTTGGGTCCGACTCGATCCGAGAAGGCGTTTGAGAGTTAAGAGACATTTTATTTTCACAAAAATGGCCACCTCGTTACAGGCTTGCCACACCCATACCCGATAAGATATCAACAACAAAGTCACAACTTTGGTTGGCACACGTGTCTAGATGATACTCACCAAATTTGGGGCCATTTAGATTAAAACACAATGATTTGCATCTTTTTGCGCAAGGGGTGCAATTTTAGTGGCCATGCTTCACCCCACATGGCGGACTTCCTGTTAAGTTTAGGGTGTGACTGTCATTGACTTTTCTGTTTGCCCTGAGGTGTCCTATGGATGTACCAAGTTTCATTTTTCTACGTTGGAAAAAAGTTACTTTCACTTTCCATAGGCCCAATGTATTTTGATTTTGTAGGGGTCGCCACTGAGTCATTTTTCGTAATTTTTTTCGTGACTTCAAATACATAAATTTTTCGCCGAGCTTGAAGTCTGGGACCAATAAAAATGACTTTTCGTGCATGTTCACTGGGTCAAATTTAGGATCATTGGGTCACAATAAAAAAAAAAAAATCCGAGCAAAAACAATAGGCCCTCCCGGTCATCACCGGCTCGGGCCTAAAAATAAAAATCCGAGCAAAAACAATAGGCCCTCCCGGTCATCACCGGCTCGGGCCTAAATATAACTCGAGCAAAAAAGTCTAGAAAAACACTTGTCTATTTTACATACATGTGTTTAGCTCATTTTGCCCAAGTTTGTTGTCTGTGGAATGAAGCAGCTATTTTCTGTGTTCTTTTAAAAAAGAGGTGTATTTTAACCATTTAAGTCGGTTCACATTTTCAATTCAATATGGCCGCCTTCCCGTGTGTAATAGGGTGTTCAAGATTCAAGATTCAAGATTTTTATTCGTCACATACAAAATTATATACAGCATATATAACCAGCAGTGAAATGTGAGTCAGGTCCGCTCCATGGACAGTGCAATTATTAAGGAAAACACACAGATGAAAATATACATAAATGTAGCTATGTAAGAATGAGATAAAAGTAAACAATAAAAAATATAAGAATAAAATCTAAAAAATATAAAAAATGTGTAATGTGGGAATAAATCTAGATCGCAAAATAATGTACATGAATGTAAACTGTAGACTTAAAATATTAAAAAATGTACAGGGATGTACAGTGTGCATATATGCATTTAGCTGTGGTCTTAAATATTAAGAATCACATGAAGGTGCAGGAAGCAAATGTGCAAAACAGTTTGTAATAAAACAGAGTGACACTGTCAGTGTGTCAGTGTGAGGTAGCTGGTTTAGAGTTCAAGAGCCTGATGGCCTGTGGGAAAAAACTCCTCCTGAGTCTCTAAGTTTTTGCCATCAGGCTACGGTAGCGCTACCAGATGGCAGCAGAGTGAAAATATGATTACTGGGGTGGGTGGAGTCTTTGATGATTTTTGCAGCTCTGCTTCTGCAGCGTTTGTGGTAGATGTCCTGCAGAGAGGGGAGAGCAGACCCTGAAATGCGCTCAGCTAAGCGCACAACTCTCTGCAGGGCTTTGCAGTCTTGACTGGAGCTGTTCCCATACCACACAGAGATACATTGAGTCAATATACTTTCTATAGCTCCAGAATAGAAAGTTTTCAGGATTGCTGGTGAGACCCTGAATTTCCTCAGCTGTCGCAGATAGTACAGTCTTTGCCTGGCTTTATTTACCTGAGTTTGAGTGTGAGTAGTCCAAGTCAGGTCCTCAGAGATTGTCAACATGGCCGGCGTAGGCACTCAAATATGGATGGAGGCGGACTCAGATTCATAAAACATGGCTTTACCTTTATTTCTCTGCCCACACACACAACAACCAGCAAATGCAAACACCCTGACTTAAATACCAAACACAAAAGAAGGACTAACCAACTTAAGGGAAACCCCATAAAGTAACTATACATATTTACAGTGTAAACCTCATTAAACCCCCAACAAAAGACAGCTTTAAAGTATGCACAAAAACCCCCAACTAAAACAACCAATAAGCAACTAATTACCCGAACAACAACAAATGCCCAATATAACCCAAAGCCAAATACCCCTCCAATTAATCAATGGTTCCTTCCACCCATTCAAAATGGAGGCAAAGGCTTTCAGCCTCCATTTTGCCTCTGAACCCAGGTAAGCATGGCTGGTCGCTGCCCCTACAACCACTTCAATAAACCATTACATCCTCATTATGTGTGTGTGTTTTGTTAAAAACAAATACCATACATACATACCCCTTATGCACTATAGTAATGGAGAATGTCTACATTACATTTCCTCCCCCTTCTCCTTTGTCAAACCTTACTCTTCAAACATACGAGAAAGTGAGTCAGCAACCACATTACTTTTGCCTGCCCGATAATACACTGTAAAGTCATAAGGTTGCAATGACAGGTACCACCTTGCAATACGCATGTTTGAGTCCTTCATTTGTTGGAGCCATTTTAGAGCCCGGTGATCCGTCTCCAGTGTGAAATGCCGGCCCAGGAGATAATATCTCAAAGACTCTACTGCCCATTTCATTGCAAGACACTCTTTTCAATAGTTGAGTATCTTGTCTCCTGTCCTGAAGTTTGCGACTGAGAAAGACCACTGGATGCATACCCCATTTACTTCCTGCAGCAACACTGCTCCTAAGCCAACACCAGAGGCATCCGTTTGCAATGTGAATGGCTGCGAGAAATCCGGGCTGTGCAGTACCGAATCACTGGTGACTGCCATTTTTAAGTCATTAAAGGCTCTGTCGCAGTCCTCTGACCATTTCACCCTGTTAGGCTCCGAACCCTTTGTTAGGTCCGTGAGAACTGCCGCCCTCTCAGCAAAGTGTGGGATAAATTTGCTGTACCAGCCCACCAAACCCACAAAGGCACGGACCTTCCTTTGTTGTGGGCACTGGATAGGTGTGAATTGCCTCCACCTTCCCCACCTGAGGCTTCACTTGTCCATGCCCCACCACGTAGCCCAGATATTCCACTTGCCTCCGAGCCAGCTTACATTTGTGAGGGTTGATTGTCAACCCTGCGGACTTAATTAACTGTAACACCCTTTGCAAATGAACAACATGGTCCCCCCATGACTGGCTAAACACCACAACATCATCAAGATATGCTGCAGCAAACTCACCCATTCCCCTCAGTACTTGGTCCATGAGCCTTTGGAACATTGCAGGCGCCCCCTGGAGTCCAAAGGGCATGACATTAAACTGGAAAACTCCAAAAGGTCATTTCCTTGGTTTCTGGCATCAAGGCCACCTGCCAGTAACCCTTACTCAAGTCCAATGTTGTGATATACTTAGCTCCTCCAACTCTCTCTAAGAGTTCATCTATACGTGGCATGGGGTAGGAATCAAACTTAGAGACTGCGTTTAGATATCTAAAGTCAATACAGAATCGAAGTGTTCCATCTTTCTTTGGAACCAGCACAATTGGGCTACACCATTCACTTGTTGATGTTTCAATAATTCCCAGCTCAACCATTAAGTCAATTTCTTTCTTTGACTGGCGAACTAAACGTTCCGGAATCCTATAAGACTTCCTTCTGGGTGTAGCATTGTCCCTGAGATGAACTTTGTGCTGGACCAGTTTTGTAAAACCTGGGTTATCTTGGAACAAATCTGTTTCAATCAGTGGTTTTATGTCCCTTTGCTGTGAATACTTAAGATGAGAAAGATCTACTACCCCTGGTTCCACGCTACCAACAGGGAAGAACTGCTCCCCTTCTTCCTCTTCTTCCACCACTCGAACGAAAAGCTGGTGGACAGCGGCGGTGCTCGGGAGCGGCGGCTGGTTCTGGACGGCAGCAGCGGTGCTCGGGAGAGACGGCTGGTTCTGGAGGACAGCGGCGGTGCTCGGGAGCGACGACTGGTTCTGGAGGACAGCGGCGGTGCTCGGGAGCGACGACTGGTTCTGGAGGACAGCGGCGGTGCTCGGGAGCGACGGCTGGTCCCGGAGGACCGCGGCGGTGCTCGGGAGCGACGGCTGATTCTGGTGGCCAGCGGCGGTGCTCGGGAGCGACGGCTGGTTCTGGTGGCCAGCGGCGGCGCTCTGGAGCGACGGCTGGTTCTGAACGACAGCGGCAGTGCTCGGGAGCGACGGCTCATTCTGGTGGACAGCGGCGGTGCTCGGGAGCGACGGCTGGTTCTGGACGACAGTGGCGGTGCTCGGGAGCGACGGCTGGTTCTGAAGGACAGCGGCAGTGCTCGGGAGCGACGGCTCATTCTGGTGGACAGCGGCGGTGCTCGGGAGAGACGGCTGGTTCTGGACGACAGTGGCGGTGCTCGGGAGCGACGGCTGGTTCTGAAGAACAGCGGCAGTGCTCGGGAGCGACGGCTGGTTCTGGACGACAGTGGCGGTGCTCGGGAGCGACGGCTGGTTCTGGAGGACAGTGGCGGTGCGCGGGAGCGACGGCTCATTCTGGTGGACAGCGGCGGTGCTCGGGAGCGACGGCTGGTTCTGGACGACAGTGGCGGTGCTCGGGAGCGACGGCTGGTTCTGAAGGACAGCGGCAGTGCTCGGGAGCGACGGCTGGTTCTGGAGGACAGTGGCGGTGCGCGGGAGCGACGGCTCATTCTGGTGGACAGCGGCGGTGCTCGGGAGCGACGGCTGGTTCTGGACGACAGTGGCGGTGCTCGGGAGCGACGGCTGATTCTGGAGGACAGCGGCGGTGCTCGGGAGCGACGGCTGGTTCTGTGGTTCCACATATGCTTTTAACAAGTTAATATGGAAGCCCTGGAGTTTCTTCTTTTTATCCGGCATATACACTTCACAAGTCACCTTTCCCAGTTGTTTTGTAACCCGATAAGGGCCCTGCCATCTGGCCAGGAGCTTACTGTCACAAGTAGGGAGTAGCAACAGCACATACTGTCCTGTTACAAATGTTCTCTCACGTGCCTTTCTATCATACCAAGTTTTCTGACTTTTCTGAGCCAATCCCAAATTTTTCTGTGCCAACTCGGTCATTTGGTCTAGTCTCTCTCTCATTTTCAAAACATATGTGACCACATTTTCACCCGTAGCTCTTGGGTTTTCCCAGTGCTCTTTAAGAAGATCCAATGGTCCTCTCACCTGGCGGCCATACAAAAGTTCAAATGGTGAGAACCCTGTTGAAGCTTGTGGCACCTCCCGATAGGCAAAAGTAAATAGGGTAGCCATAAATCCCAATCCGAGCCAGAATCTTAGACAAATTTTCTTAGCATGTTCTTCAGTGTTTGGTTAAAACGCTCCACCAGCCCATCTGTCTGGGGTGGTAAGGGTGGTTTTAATACCCTTCACACCTAACAACTGATAGACCTGCTGCAGAAGTTTTGATAAAAAGTTTGTTCCACAATCAGTAAGGACCTCTTTAGCTATGCCTACTCGTGAAAACAGCTGTAAAAGACAATTAGCAACTTGTCTTGCTTTGACCGATCTAAGGGGAAGGCTTCAGGGTACCGAGTGGCATAGTCTGAAATAACTAGTATATAACGGTTACCAGAAGAACTCCTTTCCAGAGGGCCAACTACATCCATTCCTATCCTTTCAATGGTGTGTTTATAATAGGTAATGGTTGAAGTTGAGCTCTGGGAACCCCTTTGTTTGATGTAAGCTGACATGTGTGACAGGACATACAGAACTGCTGTATCTGTGTGTACATGCCTGGCCATACAAAGTGTCTTGCTATTCTGTGCAAAGATTTTTGAAAAGCCAGATGCCCCGCCCAGGGTACTGAGTGGCCCAGCTCCATCACCTTCTGTCTGAGAGATTCAGGAAGAGCTATGGCCTCAATTTTGTCTTTACACTGATACAAAACTCCATCTCTCACTACATATGTTGCATCTACAAGTACATCTACCCGGCCCTCTACCAAAGTGACTTTATCAAACCAGGGGTGTAGTGTTGCATCAGCCCTTTGAAGTGCACCTATATCTGCAGGAATATCAAACTCAAGTACAAAATTTGAGAGGTCTTCTGACTTTGATGAACCCAAAAACTTGTCCCTCCTCTTCTGTGCTTTAGATTTGTGCATTTTAATGGGTGAAGCCTTTATTTCTGCATTATAAAATGGCAGCTCCTCCAGGGGATTGTTAGCTTTTTGGGCTCTAGTAGTCACTAGAGTATAACTCCTCTCCACGGGCACATGCTCCAAGACCACATTATGTTCTTTAGTAGCATAGTCCTGGGGTCTGTCTTTACCAGTAGTGACTAAATCAAGTAGTGTTGGAACATCCAGGCCCAAAATGACAGCATAGGGTAGTCTTGGTGCTAAGGCTACCGGCATAAGAAATGTCTGACCACCCACAGTTAAATAAATGTCAGCCATTGGATAGGGCTTTTCATCCCCATGAACACAGCATATTTTGGCTTTAGTATCACTCCAAAGCTCCCTTGGTACTAAACTAGAGAGTACCACTGACTGGAAGCTTCCTGTATCTAAGAGGGCTATTTCTCGTTGGCCATTAATAACTAGAACAGGAGTTGTCTGCACTGGTTCTTTAGCTGTATTAACCATGGTTACTGTCACCGGTCTAGGCACTGAACATAAAAATGATGGCTTACTCTGATTAGTTGCTGGACAGGTGTACTGAGTGTGACCTATTTGATTACACAGATAACACCTCACATCTGGCTTTGGCCCTGATCTTCTGTAAGGTACATGTTTATCAGATGTAAATGGTCTTTTATTAGAGAATGTCCTGCCTTGAGCAATACCACCTCCCCTTTCACCCCATCAGGCTTACTGTGTTCAGCTGATCGACTGTCCCAGCTGCATGTAGTCCCCTTGGTTCCAGACCTGGCAGACAGGAAGACCTCAGCGAGTTTTGCTGCCGCTTCAGCAGTTTCTGGCGCTCGCTCCCTGATCCAAACTTCCATCTCTATATTCACCATCCTCAAGAACTGCTCCAGCACCATCAATTCCACAATATCTTTGATAGTGGCCTTCTCAGGTTTTGCCCACTTATAAAATAACTCTTTCAGTCTCACATAAAGTTCTCTTGGGGTTTCACCCTGATGAACGTCCAGGGACCGGAACCGTCTTCTGTATGTGTCGGCAGTTATTTCATATTTAGCCAAAATAGCCTCTTTCACTTTGTCATATTCACCAGTATCAGCCATGTCCATTAATACATAAGCAGTCCTTGCTTTACCAGTGAGCAGAGGAACTAATCTTAGAGCCAGTTCCCTTTTTGGCCACTGACAAACTAGGGCCATCCTCTCAAAAGTAGCCAGAAAGTGCTCAATATCATCTTCAGGTGTGAGCGGTAGTAATTTGGGGTCTCAAACCTTACCCCTGTCTGAGAACAACTCCCCATTTGGTTGCCATAACCTGAGGGCCCCTCCTCTGGTTCTCCACCCCTTTCATATTCTCTGAAGGTGTCCTCTTCCTCTCCTCGCTCATCTACTAGCTCTCTCACCTGCGCCTGCATTTGTTTAAATTGCTGCTCCATTTCTGTCCATCTTCTCTCCTGACGGACTGCATTGTTCTCCAACTCCTTGTCCCTGGTTACTTGGGACTCTGCTAGAGACTTAAGCATGCCCATCATCTCGTCCAATTTGTTAGGCTGCACTCCCCCTTTTCCTCCTACTGATGTAGAAGGCTCAGCCTCTTCAGCTGTTGCGTCCACATTTTTCCCACCTCTCACCATTTTGTCACGGTTCAAATCTCCAAACTTCTGGCACCACTTGTCAACATGGCCGGCGTAGGCACTCAAATATGGATGGAGGCGGACTCGGATTCATAAAACATGGCTTTACCTTTATTTCTCTGCCCACACACACACAACAACCAGCAAATGCAAACACCCTGACTTAAATACCAAACACAAAAGAAGGACTAACCAACTTAAGGGAAACCCCATAAAGTAACTATACATATTTACAGTGTAAACCTCATTAAACCCCGACAAAAGACAGCTTTAAAGTATGCACAAAACCCCCCAACTAAAACAACCAATAAGCAACTAATTACCCGAACAACAACAAATGCCCAATATAACCCAAAGCCAAATACCCCTCCAATTAATCAATGGTTCCTTCCACCCATTCAAAATGGAGGCAAAGGCTTTCAGCCTCCATTTTGCCTCTGAACCCAGGTAAGCATGGCTGGTCGCTGCCCCTACAACCACTTCAATAAACCATTACATCCTCATTATGTGTGTGTGTTTTGTTAAAAACAAATACCATACATACATACCCCTTATGCACTATAGTAATGGAGAATGTCTACATTACAGAGATGTTTACACCAAGGTACTTGAAGCTACTCACCCTCTCCACAGGGGTCCCGCTTATTGTAAGAGGAGTGTAGGGCTGCTGCTGCGTCTTCCTGAAGTCTACAATCAGTTCTTTTGTTTTGCTCACATTCAGAGAGAGGCAGTTGTCCTGGCACCATGATGTTAATTTCTCTACCTCATCCAAGTATGCGGTCTCATTGTTGTTGTGAATGAGGCCCAGAACCACAGTATCATCAGCGAATTTGATAATGGATGTGGAGCTGTGCGAGGACACGCTGTCGTGTGTGTAGAGGGAGTAGAGCAGGGGACTCAGGACACAGCCCTGTGGGGCTCCTACGTTCAGTGTGATGGAGCTGGAGGTGTACTGGCCTAGTTTCACCACTTGAGGTCTGCCGGTGAGGAAATCAAGGATCCAGTTGCAGAGTGAAGGATTCAGTCCGAGGTCTATGAGTTTGGAAGCTAGCAAAATGGGGACTATAGTATTAAAAGCTGAGCTATAGTCAATAAATAGCAGCCTTACATAGTTCCTGTTATTGCTGTCAATGTGTGTAAAAGAAGAGTGCAGGATGTGAGAGATGGCATCATCTGTGGATCTGTTTGGGCGATAAGCAAACTGAAGGGGGTCCAAAGTATCCGGGATGGAGGAGCAGATGACGTTTTTAACCAGTCCCTCAAAGACCTTCGTGACTATTGATGTGAGGGCAACTGGACGATAGTCATTTAGACAAGAGGGTTTATTGTTTTTTGGCACAGGGATGATGGTCGATTTTTTGAATGAGGTGGGAACCACCGATGTGGCAAGAGACTCATTAAAAATGGATGTAAACAAACCAGCGAGCTGATCAGCGCAGGACCGCAGAACACGGCCAGAAATCCCATCAGGTCCAGCTGCTTTCCTTACATTCACTCGCTTTAGTGCCCTTCGAACCTCGTCCTCCGTCACGGTGATCGCATGATGATCGCTGCTCTGACTGCTGCTCCCTGACGCGCTGTTTGGCAGACTCACACTGCTTAGATTGCTTTCGAAGCGGCCGTAGAAAGTGTTAAGCTCGTCAGCCAGCGACGGATCTGCTCTCACCACTGTAGAGGATTTATTTCCAAAGTCACAGATGGTCCTTAGTCCTTGCCACATGCGTCGGGAGTCATTTAGCTGGAAATGTGACTCAATGCGTTCCCTGTGTCTGTGTTTTGCGGCACTTACTGCGTGTCGGAGAGCATAGCACGATGCTTTGTACTCGCTCATGTTTCCCGACAGAAGGCCGGCGTTAGCAGCAGTACGCTTTGTTTATTGCTGCACGGATTGATCTGTCCACCCACGGTTTCTGATTGGAGAAAGACCGTATAGTTATTTTGTCCGTAGCTTGTTCGGCTAGCGTGTTTAAAGCTTAGCGCTACATCCGTGAACTTCGCTGGCGTCCCAATGAGCTTGCGCGAAACATGACCCAGTCTACGTCATCGAGAGCCGCCTGTAACGTTGCTTCTGATTGGGCGGACCAACACGTCACCACCCTCTGCACCGGAGGTTCTTGAACGAGCCGTTGTTTATATTCGGTGTAAGGAAAATGGCGGCATGGTCCGATTTGCGAAAGCCGGTAGTGAGCGAGCTTTGTAGGCATTCTTAAACTGAGTGTAGCAATGATCCAGTGTATTCGGTCCTCTGGTTGGACAGGATACTTGTTGATAAAAATTAGGCATGACTTTCCTGAGTTTGGCTTTGTTAAAGTCCCCAGCGATGATAGTAGCAGCGTCCAGGATGTTTGTTGATGTTGCCGCTGAGCGCATCGTGAAGCTCAGACAAAGCCAAGCCAGTGTCTGCTTGTGGAGGGATGTAAACAGCAGTTATGATGATCGATGAAAACTCCCGAGGCAGATAGGATGGGTGGCAAATAATGGATAGGTGTTCCAGATGAGGCGAGCAGGAGCGCGACAGAGTGGAGATATTCCTGGGGTCACACCATTTCTTGTTAATCATGAAACAAACTCCCCACCCTTGGATTTGCGGCCTCGGCTGTCCTGTCCATCCGTAAAACAGAGAAGTTTTCAGGACGGCGTTACAGCAGCGTCCGGGACCCAGGGCGTGAGCCACGTTTCAGACAAACAAAGGATGATACAGTCCCTAATGTCCCGTTGGAAGTTTATCCTGGCTCTAAGATCATCCATCTTATTCTCCAGAGACTGGACATTGGCGAGCAAAATGCTCGGTAGAGGAGGGCTGTGTGCTCTTTTCCTCAGTCTGTTGCGAATCCCAGCACGTCTCCCGCGGTGTTTCTTGTTCCGTCGCCTCGGGTGGCTATTCAGGTGACCATTGTTTATCACGGCGCCCCGGAGAATCTCAGGTGGCCACGACGGGTTGGAGGATAAAGTGTCGTGAAACAGGTCAGTGAAGCGGTGTCCAATGTCCAAAAGTATCACCTTTTCGTATGAAATCAGTGCAGAGGTAATGTGTGTAAAAAGAGAAAGCAAAAGTAGGTAAAAAAGTAAATAAGAACACAATCTAAGCGGAGCGACCTGGACGGCGGCCGGACACAGCGGCGCCATCTTGTTTATGCACACTGGGGTGTGGTCCCCATTGGCTTTTTTGTTCATAAGCCCATGCTGGATGTGTGTACCAAGTTTCATTTGCCTACAACAAACTAAAAATTTCACTTCCCATTGACTTTTTCCACATATTTGGGATGTTGCTATGGCAACACATTTATAGATAGGTGGTGGTTGTCATTGGCTTTTATGTTCGTCATGACATAAGAGATGTGTGTACCAAATTTCATGTCTCTATGACAAACTAAATTCTTGGGTCCTATTATAAGTTTGTAGGGGGCGCTGGAGAGCCACTTCTAAAGATAACCCTTTTATTTACATATCTTTGTGTTCAGGTCATGAATGTGCACAAACGCCTTTTTGGGTCCAACTCGATCCGAGAAGGCGTTTGAGAGTTAAGAGACATTTTATTTTCACAAAAATGGCCACCTCGTTACAGGCTTGCCACACCCACACCGGATAAGATATAAAAAAAAACGTCACAACTTTGGTTGGCACACGTGTCTAGATGATACTCACCAAATTTGGGGCCATTTAGATTAAAACACAATGATTTGCATCTTTTGCGCAAAGTGCGATTTTAGTGGCCGCGTGTTTCACCCCACATGGCGGACTTCCTGTTGATTTTAGGGTGTGGCTATCATTGACTTTTCTGTTTGCCCTGAGGTGTTCTATGGATGTACCAAGTTTCATTTTTCTACGTTGGAAAAAAGTTACTTTCACTTTCCATAGGCCCAATGTATTTTGCCTTTTGTAGGGGTCGCCACTGAGTCATTTTTCGTATTTTTTTTTTCAGCGACTTAAAACATAAATTTTTCGCCGAGCTTGAAGTCTGGGACCAATAAAAATGACTTTTCGTGCATGTTCACTGGGTCAAATTTAGGATCATAGGTCGACGATAAAAAAAAAAAAAAAAAATAAATAATCCGAGCAAAAACAATAGGCCCTCCCGGTCATCACCGGCTCGGGCCTAATAAAAATTCTATAAATGTTAACCAATGAAAGTCAGACATTGCTTTTCAACCATGCTTCAACGGAATTATTTTAAAAAAATAAACTCATGGAACAGGCCTGGAAAAAATTGAAGGTACCCCTAGAAAAGACTGTAAATAATGTGACCAAACAGACATGTTAATTCAAGGTGTGTGCACTAATTAGCATCACAGGTGTGTACAATCTTGTAATTAGTCAGTGGGCCTATTTATAGGGCTTCAGGTAGTCACTGTGTTGTCTGGTGACATTGTGTGTACCACACTCAACATGGACCAGAGGAAGCGAAGGAAAGAGTTGTCGCAGGAGAATAGAAAGAAAATTATAGACAAGCATGATAAAGGTAAAGGCTATAAGACCATCTCCAAGCAGCTAGATGTTCCTGTGACTACAGTTGCACATATTATTCATAAATTTAAGATCCATGGGACTGTAGCCAACCTCCCTGGACGTGGCCGCAGGAGGAAAATTGATGACAAATCAAAGAGACGGATAATCCGAATGGTAACAAAAGAGCCCAGAAAGACTTCTAAAGAGATCCAAGGTGAACTCCATGCTCAAGGAACATCAGTGTCAGATCGCACCATCCGTCGTTGTTTGAGCCAAAGTGGACTACATGGGAGACGACCAAGGAGGACACCATTGTTGAAAACAAATCATAAAAAAGCTAGACTGGAATATGCCAAACTACATGTTGACAAGCCACAAAGCTTCTGGGAGAATGTCCTATGGACAGATGAGACAAAAATGGAACTTTTTGCCAAGGCACATCAGCTCTATGTTCACAGACGGAAAAATGAAGCATATCAAGGAATGAAAACTGTCCCTACTGTCAAACATGGAGGAGGCTCTGTTATGTTCTGGGGCTGCTTTGCTGCATCTGGCACAGGGTGTCTTGAATCTGTGCAGGGTACAATGAAATCTGAAGACTATCAAGGGATTCTAGAGAGAAATGTGCTGGCCAGTGTCAGACACCTTGGTCTCAGTCGCAGGTCATGGGTCTTGCAACAGGACAATGACCCAAAACACAGCAAAAAACACCCAAGAATGGTTAGGAGGAAAACATTGGACTATTCTAAAGTGGCCTTCTGTGAGCCCTGACCTCAATCCTATTGAGCATCTTTGGACGGAGCTGAAACATGCCGTCTGGAAAAGACACCCTTTAAACTGGAAACAACTGGAGCAGTTTGCTCATGAGGAGTGGGCCAAAATACCTGCCGAGAGGTGCAGAAGTCTCATTGACAGTTACAGGAGTCGTCTGATCGCAGTGATAGCCTCAAAAGGTTGTGCAACAAAATATTAAGTTATGGGTACCAACAATTTTGTCCAGGCCTGTTCCATTAAATAATTCCATTGAAGCATGGTTGAAAAGCAATGTCTGACTTTCATTAGTTAACATTCATAAAATTTTTATTTATTACTTTTGTCAGAATAAAGTTTTTTCTGTGACCATTGTGAGTTTTTCTTTCATTGACCGAAGGGTACCAACAATTTTGTCCACGTGTGTATATATTTTAATAAAGATAATTCAGTTAATTTACATGATTGCGGCAAATTTGATATTTAGTAACTACTTTTACAAGGTTAAAGTAAGACAAGCCAGGTACGATGTCTGTCTCAGTGAGGGATAAATGTTATATGTATGCTTATTATATATGTTTTTTGTCCTATTTTTGGCAAAAAAACAAAAAACAAACACCAGCCTTTACATTGGATTGAGGTTGTGCTCATATATTCAGAGAGGGGAATAGCTGTACATTTTGTGGTATGTATTTTCTATTAGGGATGTGACGTTATCAAAATGTTATATTATTACGATATTAACTCCATGCTATAAGATTTTCAGAGCAGAGCAGATAAGCTATAAGATTTATTGTGATATTTGTAACTGTGTTCACAGTTACAAAATTGATTATGGGATAATGCCACAAGTCCGTGGAAAATTTATTGTCAAGTTTTAAAGGAAGCGCCATTTTCTCACAGCAATGTCTTTTAACACAGAAAGATTTACTACTTTATCTCTCATCCAATCAGCTGCTAGTCTAAATAAACTCTAGTGGGTGTCTCGTCCAATCAACGGCCAGCCTTTATTTGTGTCCACACTTAACCCAGGCTGTGTTTACAGACCCTACCCCCACAGCGCCAGATGTGTTCAGACTTGACAGATTTTCCAGTGACAGTAAATGTCTCTCTGCTGTGAGGGGGATTTGATGTTGTAACAATACACTCCTCAGAATATGGACTTTGCTTATTCATTTTTTTTTTAACCTTTTTTAAATAGTAAAAAAAAAAGTTTACAAATTAGACCTATCTGGGTTTGAGTTAGTCTTCGCTTTTGACACTGATGGTCTAGTCCTTGTTTTTATCCTGGTTCAGTCTTGTTCTTTGGCCCTGTTTTAACTGGACCTTCTCTCTGTGTTGTTCCAGGCAAGGCGTTTGACATCACGTATGTGCGTCTGAAGTTCCATACCTCTCGTCCAGAGAGTTTTGCCATCTACAAACGGAGCAGTGAGTCTGGTCCATGGGTGCCATACCAGTTCTACAGCGGCTCGTGCGAGAAGACCTACCAGAAACGGAACCGGGGCTTTATCCGAACCGGAGAGGACGAGCAGCAGGCCCTGTGCACAGACGAGTTCAGTGACATCTCCCCGCTCACAGGAGGAAATGTGGCCTTTTCTACACTTGAGGGCCGGCCCAGCGCTTATAACTTCGACCACAGCCCAGTACTGCAGGTTGGAAACATGCTTACATGTCAACGTTCATAAATCATTCAGAAAAACATAAATGACTTATAACCATAACCTAATAACCACACAAGTTATCCATCAACATCTCTGGTCAAGTCTATATTGATAGACTCCACTTATTATCCACACATCATTTTAAAGCACATCATTATTTTGCATAAAACATCATCTATATAGCATCAGTCTCAGTTTCACTATGCCACATACCTGATTCTTTTTTATACTCGCTTTTACTACCTCCCTTTGTGGGCTAAAGGTGGCACCTATTTTTTTGAGGTGAAGCTGGGGTGTCTAGTGAGCTCTGGTCCAGTAAATACCCCTTCTGGAATCTTTACATGGTTTCCAAATTAAAATCCTTACAGTTACGTTTCCAGGAGTTAGTCCTAGTTTGGTCTTGGTTTAGTCCTAGTTTAAAGGTTATTTAATTACAAAACTTGACTTGAATTAGCCCAGAGAATAGTGATAGAATCTCTTGAACCAGACAGAGATGAAATGAATAAAATACATGCTTTATGGAAGTTTTATGAAGTGAATCATAAAAATTAGTCCAGCTGCAAAGAAACAAAGCCAAATACAAATTCTGTGGGAAACTGGTGGGTGTCTTCTGAACATGCCCCAAACCCTGCTGCTTAGAGGAAAGGTCTATTTATGAAGGAAGCTTTTTGTGCTTTTTGTTAACGTCAGTTGGTTAAAGCTCTTGCTTGGTTATTTAAAAACAATACATTTCTGTTGAATAAAACCCCCAACACTAGTTACATTAACAGATATTTGAACGCCTTAATCAATTGTTTTAATAAGAATTATTTACATTTATTCATTTATCCAAAGCGACTTACATAAAGCTTCCATTCACCAGTGTTACATTTACATACAACAAAGTTGGTATGGTGTCAAACACAGATCATTAACAATAAATAATCATATTTTTTCAAACTAAAGCCAATAAGATTTTCTTAAACTGTTCAATTCTATGTTCACACTAAAGTTAACTCCCTTCCTTCATTCAGCAAATGACACAGTCTCTTATGTTCTGCCTTGTTTTGGAACCATTAATCAGCATTTTGCTGCTCCCTTTACATGTGTGTCTTTAATGCTGCGTTGATGCGTGCAGCCGGGACAGAGTACACTCTGCGGCTGCAGTTGAACCACAGACGTTACAATAGACTAAACACTGATGGAACTGAACTCACCAGTGTCCAGTGTTGAGACACTGGTGAGTAAAAGTCCTTAATGAGGCAGGCTCCGTAATCTTCCATGGTCAAGGCTTGCAGTTTTCCCTTTGGGAGCTTTTGTCACATAAACGCATATTAATTACAAATGCGCACTAGCAACAGCTGATTTTCCGTCAACTATACATTAAAACAAACCTGTGCAGACACATTAACTAACACTGTTCGCTACCTCCTAAATTGGTACCGGCATCTATTTCACTGGGTCTGGCAACTCTTTTTTTCAGGAGAAGATGTCCAATTAGTTAGTTTTTCCTTCTTGATGCTGAAATACTTAAATACTCTCTGTGTTCCTCCTACTTTACAAATTAAGCACTGATTAACACCCCTAATCGGAAACCTTCCTAAAGCATGGCATGCTGCTCTATACTGAAAGAGTGAGGTATAGAGGATGATTGAGGGCTCACAGCTGCTCTGACAAACCACAGAGGAGTCACTTCCTGAAAGCCAGCAGCTGTTCCACCACATGATGGACAAACAGAAACACTGACTCATTATTAGGAAAACTATGGAGGGATACGCAGGTTAGATTGATTTTTCTTTTTTTTTGTAGTCTTTTAATTTTCTCGTGCATGGGTGTGTAGAATCTAGCTCTAACCCCCATGCATCTGCGTCTACTGTGGGTGGCCTGGTTCTGACTCTGTTGATCAACCCTCTTCTGCCCTGGGCTTTTGCCAACTACATAAAACGTGTGTTTCCAGTTTTTAGTGTTCCGACCTGGCTCTGAATAATGTCTCCGGCCAGACTATATAATTACCAATGTTACTTATAATTATTATTGATAGTTATTTATGCAATTAGCTATACGCTTAAATAACAATGACTTCCATGATAAACAATTTATTGCTAAAGTACGCTTTATATGTCAAATTTGACTAAAACATTCATAAAAATGTTTAAAACAAAGTGGTGATTATTAATTTAGAATGTTTGTGAAGAATGAATTTGTTTAGAATGTGGTTGCAGATATACTGTGTAGTTATAATTATCTTCTCAGCTCATGATGCCGTTGTTTTTGATGAGAGAAAAAGGCTGTATGGACAAACAAATATTCCTAATTTAATGTTTGAGCAAAATGAAGCCATGAGTATGTCCTAACTGTTTGGTGCACATTTGACACCGTGCTGCAGTAAAGTCTGTGGTTTAAGAGGGGGTGGACTGTAAAGCAGCATGAGAGCCACGCCTGAGCTGTGAGAAGAGCTCTCTGCCAGCTCCTAAGATAAATATTTCAGTACACTCTGCAGGGCAACAAAGAATCTTATCCACATATGTATTTATAAAGCCAGAATCTGAAAAAAAAAAATTCCTTTTGCTGCTCGTTTTTCTTTGAGTACAAATTATTTATTGTCCAATCAACAGACTGCTGCGTTTAGCGCCACCTTTTAGAAAGTGCACCACATACTAGGGACCACCGGCCAAAGCACCCACAAAGTAGTAATGGATGTTTTTTGGAGATGAAAACGTAACCATACCGACCTGAGCCGCACCGCTCCAGTGGAAACAAAGCTTATGAGGGGTGCTTGGGAGCTGAAGGCTTACACAGGGCTAATGTCTCTCTCCTGTTAGTTTCTGCTTTGAAAACCTCTGTGTCATAGAAACGAAAGCTGTTCACGTTATATTTCATGTTAGAAGAGGTAGGAATGAAATCTCTACATATTTTGTGCATCATTGTTGCAACAAATTAACTTAAAATGCAGCATTTTAACAACAGTCCATTTGTAGCCTGGAGTTGGCTGGAGGTGGAAACAGTGGCACTTATTTTAAAGCCGTTTGGATGGTGGTTATTTAAGGCTCACTGACAGACAGGCCGACGCCTCCAAAAGTGTCACTGGTTTAAATAGAAGACTAGAATAGAGACCAATATGGACATAGACCGCTCATCTAAATTGGGGATACACTCTGAGTCGACGGGAACGTTCAACATTAATGACCAAGTTTCTCTGTTTTCTTCCTGACTACAGAACCCTAATAATCGTGTTGAATGGAAGAGCAGTGAGCTATTTAGTTAGCAGTTTTTTTTTTTTTTTTAATAGTAAATCCCTTCCTCTGTGATTTTGTGGATGAGCCAATCACAAGCCATTTGTCTGCAGCAGGGTGTGCTTTGCTGGCAACGTCAGACACAAGTAACTCAGCTCTCGCCTCGGTTTTGGATAAAAAGTATAAAAACAATGAAAACGCTTTGGGGTCCGCTCTACTGCTGGACATGTTAACTAGCAGCACTCATGTGGATCCCTTGTTGACAACCAGCTGTGTAGTGTCGCCTATTTTCATGTCACGTCCGGCTTTTCTCACGTCACGTCCGGCTTTTCTCTGATTGGTTAACATTTCTCTTGTAAACCTAGTCTTTGAAAAATAGAATTGAACAACAGGGTACCTGACTAACTTCTTTGTATAGAATAGGAAAAGAGTTAGTCGCAACTGGCCAGGCTACTATTTAGTATCCTAATGTCATGCTCTAAGTTGTAAAGTTTGATACGAGGCAGATATAAATAGAAATGCATTCATTTATTTTCTACCGCTTAGTCCCGTTAGAGGTCGCGGGTGACTGGAGAGTGTCCCAGCAGCTTTGGGCCTGAGGCGGCCCTGGACATTGGCCAGATTGTCGAAGGGCTAACATTTAGAGACAAACATTGACAGACAACCATTAACTCTCACATTTATTCACTTGTCACACTTTAGATTTGCCAAATAACCTATACATTCATGTCTTTGGACGGTGGGATGAAGCAGGAGTACCTGGAGAGAACCCACTGTAACACGGGATATTCACACAAGACAACAGAGAAACCACACTCTTGTATCACATCCACACAAACGGCTGTTCAGGGCCAGGTCTGTCAGTGGTCATAATAGAAGCTATCCAGTACAAACTGCCTGTGAGCCTCATTACATTTACATTTATTCATTTAGCTGACGCTTTTATCCAAAGCGACTTACATTGTTCTAATGTAATTACCAGTATTACAGTCACTGGAGGCAAGGTGGGTTAAGTGTCTTGCCCAAGGACACAACGACAGTATGAACTGTGGGGAGAGTGGGAATCGAACCTACCACCTTCCGGTTGAAAGACGACCACTCTACCCACTGAGCTACTGCCGTCCTTTATTATTAGTGTTGAGTGTCAAAAGACAATATGAGATGGTTGATAGGATTACAGCATGTAAGTATATTTCAGATATTGAAAGTGACTGGCAAGGTCTGATTTTGTTGTAAACATATATAGTTTTTGCTGTATTTTCTTTAAGTTCTGTGCTCTCTGTATGAGAGATGGGAATCCAAGAGTACACCAAGATATGTATAGGTGGCTGTTGTAGAAAATACAAAGAACCAAGTAAAATGGACCCAGCACAGAGTTTGTGAAACTGCTTTGTTTGTCCTCAGCTGAGTATACGAATCTTGCAGTTCACCGTTATTTTACAAAATCAAGTCCGTCTACTGTTTTTATTTAAATCAAATTTGGTTTTAAATGTAAACCTATAACTTTGGGTGTACGCCAAATTGTAAGTCAGCCGTTTCCTCTCCGTGTTACTGTGGCTTGTCTTTAGGTACACCAACTGCCTCCTACTGCCCATGACAAGCATGTTTAGTTGAATAGGCAAGGCAATTTTATTTATATAGCACAATTCATACACTGGATAACTCAAAGTGCTTTACAGGAATAAAATACAATTTACAAGATTTAGATTAAGAAACAAGAAAAATTAAAAACATTTTAAAAGAAGAGTGCAGCTAAAAAACACTTTAAGTTGTAATGTAGGCGGAGCTAAAGAGAGAGGGTTTTAACCTCCCCTTGAACAATGTTAAAGTTTAGGCTGTTCCAGATTTTTGCTGCATGAAACTTAAACGCTGCTTCACCTTGTTTAGTTCTGACTCTGGGCACGAGCAGAAGGCCTGTCCCAGATGTTCTCAGAGTCCGAGGAGGTTCATAAGTAACTAGCATGTCAGAAATATATTCTGGTGCTAAACCATTTAGAGACTTGTAAACCAGAAGTGCTGTTTTAAAGTTTATTCTCTGAGCAACAGGAAGCCAGTGCAGAGATTTTAAAACTGGCGTAATGTGGTTGTACTTCCTGGTTTTGGTAAGAGCCCGAGCAGTCATTTGTGACTTTGATAGTGTGTGATGGGGCCTGAATCCTGACTGAAAAGGATCAAAGCAGTTGTTAAGTAATAGAAAGTCATTAAGTTGCTGATATACAACTTTTTCGATGACTTTCCCTAAAAATGTCAGGTTTGATATGGGCCGATAGTTGTTGAGCACTTTAGCATCAAGACTGCTCTTCTTTAGGAGAGGCTTGATGACAGCAGTTTTTAAGGCCCTTGGAAATGTTCCAGACTGTAAGGAATTATTGACTATATCCGTGAGTTGTGGTAACAAACTGCTTAGTACTGATTTTTAGAAATCTAAAATAAAACATTGAGGCAGCAGGTGGATGAACTCAGGCTGGAGACAGTTTTTTCAACTGTTCTGTCATTAAGGGGTGTAAATTGTGTTAAACCAACCAAATGTCTCCTAGGTGGCTGCAGTGTTGTTTTATGCCCTTTGGACTGTATCGCATGTTTAATGCTTTGAACCTTGTCGTTGAAAACAAATGCAAACTCATTGCATTTAGTGGTGGAAACTAATTCTGGTGGAAATGGAGCTGGAGGGTTTGTTAATCTGTTCACTGTGTACACGAGTTGTTACTGCTGTTGTTGATGAACTCTGAGAAGAATATTTCTTTCTTTTTGCAAAGTTTGATTGAAAACATGCTAATTTTCTTTGTATACCTCATAATGAATTAAGAGTTTCAATTTACGCCATTTTCTTTCGGCTTTTCGGCATTCCCTTTTCTGTGCCCTGACAGAGTGAGCATTGCTCCATGAAGCCTTCTGCCTCGTCCTGATCACTTTAACCTTAACAGGAGCAATGGTGTCCATAACATAAAAACACCTGAAGTATAACAATTCAACAAATCATCAACCTGACCTGATGAGGCATTTTCAAACCTGATTGCCTCCATAAACTGTGTCCTGGTGTTATCGTTAATGTATCTCTTTTTTACAAAAGCAGGTCCAACAGCAACTTTTGGAATTATGGACGGATGAAAAAAGACACAAGAATGATCAGATAGAGCAACATCAATCACAGTGACAACTGAAATATGAACACCTTTAGTAATGACCAGGTCCAGAGTATGACCTCTGTTATGGGTCGGCTCATTAACATGCTGACAAAGACCAAAAGTATCAAGAATAGTAGAAGGTTCTTTGGCATTTCTGTCACAAACATTATCCACATGCACATTAAAATCACCAGATATGACTATTTGTTCAAATTCTGTGCAGATAACTGAAAGCATTTCAGTAAACTCATTAATAAAATTATGACATTGTTGGAGTGGTTTGTAAAGAACTACATATAAAATAGATGGAGAAAACCTCAACTCCATTTTTAATGATACTTAATTGATGAAAACTCTCCAAGTTTCTGGATAAGAATATTATCCCTAAGAAAGGCACATACAGTCAGGTCCATAAATATTGGTACATCGACACAATTCTAATCTTTTTGGCTCTATACACCACCAAATTGGATTTGAAATGAAACGAACAAGATGTGCTTTAACTACAGACTTTTAGCTTTAATTTGAGTGTATTTAGTGTCCAATGAACGGTGTAGGAATTACAACAGTTTGTATATGTGCCTCCCACTTTTTAAGGGACCAAAAGTAATGGGACAGATTAACAATTATAAATCAAACTTTTACTTTTTAATACTTGCAGTGCAGTTCCTTTCCTTCTCCAGACTCTTCTCTTTCCATCACTCTGGTACAAGTTGATCTTGGTCTCACCGGTCCATAGGATGTTGTTCCAGAACTGTGAAGGCTTTTTTAGATGTTGTTTGGCAAACTCTAATCTGGCCTTCCTGTATTTGTGGGGGATGTTTTCTTGGCACACTTTAGGCCCCTTAGTGCCAATTGGACATCGTTTAAATGCCAGGCCCTACCTGAGCATTGTTTCTGACCATGTCCATCCCTTTATGACCACCATGTACCCATCCTCTGATGGCTACTTCCAGCAGGATAATGCACCGTGTCACAAAGCTCGAATCATTTCAACTTGGTTTCTTAAACATGACAATGAGTTCACGTTACTAAAATGGCCCCCACAGTCACCAGATCTCAACCCAATAGAGCATCTTTGGGATGTGGTGTAACGGGAGCTTTGTGCCCTGGATGACCATCCCACAAATCTCCATCAACTGAAAGATGCTATCCTATAAATATGGGCCAACATTTCTATGTAGAATTAAGGCAGTTCTGATGAGAAGTGTGTGTGTGTGTGTGTGTGTGTGTGTGTGTGTGTGTGTGTGTGTGTGTGTGTGTGTGTGTGTGTGTGTGTGTGTGTGTGTGTGTGTGTGTGTGTGTGTGTGTGGGGGTGGGTGGGTGGGTGGGTGGGTGGGTGGGTGTGTATATAATATATATATAATTTGCAAACGATTCAAACGGCAGTGGGTAGAGCGGCCGTCCTTCGACCGGCGGGTGGGCGGTTCGAGCCCCGCTCAAAACATCATAACATCCCGCTCTCCCCCACATACTGTTGTTGTGTCCTTGGGCAAGACACTTAACCTACATTGCCTCCAGTGAGTGTTCTGTAACACTGGTAAATAGCTTAATCTATGTAAAGCGCTTTGAGGGCCTACTACAGTAGGTAGCGCTATATAAAAAAAATAAAGATTATTATAATTAAACAACCTTCTTGTTGTCATTAGGTGGTATTGTTTGTAGAATTTTAAGGCAAATAAGGTTTTTAATCATTCTGGAATAAGGCTGTAACATAACAAAATGTGGGAAAAGTGTTGCGCTGTGAATATACATGCAGCAGTAATCCCACAATGAACCACATTATCCAGGTATGTTAGTCTAATTTAGAGAAATTTAAATGACTGCACCCTCATTTGGAGTAAGGTGTTTACAGCAGTTTAAAACTCTGATTTATAGTTGGACTACGTCAGTAATTCAGTTTTCTTTCCCCGCATATAATCACATTGACTGGTTCCCTTTACGGAGGTGCTCGGAGCCCTCTGCAGTAAATGCTCCTCACATAAGATTGTTCTGCCAACAGTAAGAAAGATAACATGGGTCCTTCTCTTAGACTGAAAGACTGAAGAACTTCCCAATGGCCCCACTATGCGCTGCCACAATTGAGCAATACATTTTTGTTTACTTAAGATAGAACTTAATTTATTCCACACAGGGGAAATTCACTTGTACAGCAGCGCTTAGACAGGTAAAATACAAAAAGTTAAAGAAAGGGGCGCATACAATACATAAAATAAATTATATACAATCCCCTATGTCTGGCATGAGGAAATGACCAAATTCCTTGTAAAGCTGCAACCTTGACCTAATCCTCCAGGGACCCTAGTGTCAAGTCCGGAGCATCCTGTTGTGCAAACATTTACAGTGTGTGTTCTTCAGTGTAGTCACCGCAGTGAGCTGATGAGAACGCTGTGCGTCTGGAGCCAAGACCTCGTTCTCTCTGCAGCTGTTTGAACTTTACTTTAAACTGTTTGGTTAAGGTTCTAATAACTGTCGTTTCAATATTGGCACAAGAATCACTGTCTCCGTGAGGGACTTGGCTCATTTGTTTGTTGGCTTTGTGTTAGCACTGTCAAGCAAAGTGAGCGTCACCCTGCTTTTCTCTAGGACTAGTGTGCTTTAATATTTTTATGTGATGCGTTTTAATTCTGTATACTTAGTTAGTTATTCATTTATGCATGATGAGTTTATGTTATGTGTGTTTTGGTATACTTATGCATGGTTTATAATCAAGTAAAGGATGTTATATTAATACATCTAGAAACATATTAATATAAAAGAGAAAACCTAATGTCAGAGTGTAAGTTTAATGTACACACACACAGGGAAGATCTAGATAGAGACTTAGGTGCCTGTTACCGACGGTTACAGAGGAAAGGAGAGGCCCGAGGAGGAGGGGGTACTCAAGGCCTTACAAAATGGCATCAGAGAGTTAATGAGGAGATCTACCAGGCCTTACAGGATGATATCAGAAAGTTAATAAGGATCTTCAAAGCTTTACAGGAAGAGTTATTACTATATTGTCTTATCAAAACTGTATAAAAACTTATGTCTCCTATACAATATTCAGTAGAGCTGGGGAAGTCTACGCGGGTCGTTATTGTGTTGGTTGTGAACAATAAAGACTCTATGGCATTGAACTGGTTGTGCGTTCATGACTTATTCCATACAAAAGTGACAAAGACTGAGAGATCAGTTTTGACACTACACAAGAGTGTCATACTAGGACTAAACCTCAGCTAAACTATTGACTAAACCAGTTCTGAACCGGGACTTGACAAGGGCCAAAGCAGCCTTCTTCCATTGATCGACTCTAAGCTGCCTTTGGTCCAGTCTTGGCTCTAAATAAAAAGAAAGAGCTGTGGGGTGATAAGCGTTTCCCATGAGCCTTTGTTTCCTGTTGGACAGATGTGGAATGGAGTTTATCTTATCCTTGGTGATGCAGCAGGTGTCCATCCATCTGCTTCTCTCTCAAAATACATTCCTCTTGTTCTGGAGCCGCTGCTTCCCCAGTTACATCACTCACTTTCCCACCGCATTTTTTACACTAAACATCTGCTTAGTTAAACTGGCCTTTTCAGTGGCTTAAAAAGCTTACTATAAATGTTGAAACAATTTGATGCAACTTAACTAAAAGCAAAGAAGACAAGTAAAAATGACAATACACTGAAGCTGAATGCTAAAGCTAGGGTTGTTATTGCTATATCTGTACTTAATATGCTACAACACAAAAATCATAAACAGAACTAAGTTGTATTAAATTGGTAAAAGCTCAAATTACAGTAAAAGAGCATAAATAAAAATGTGAGAGTATAAAAGGTCACTCAGTATCATGCTGAAATTACAGTTGCATAAATCAAAACGGCTATCGATTAATTCAAAATGAAAAAGGTGTTTGAGGCAGATTTCATTTGAGGTATACAAGACACTGTTGCACCACATCAAGGTGGTTTCAGAATGCATAAAATATAAAAAATATCTACCTAAAACAATGCAAGAATTTAAAAAGGATCTGGAAAAAAAGAACAGAAAAACATGAAGAGCAGTGTTTAAGACAGACTCACTCATTTTTATACAAAGACACATACTGTATACAGTGGGGATCGAAAGTTTGGGCACCCCATGTAAAAATTTTTTATTAATGTGCATAAAGACGCCAAGAAAAGATGGCGTCTCTCAAATACAGCCCAGAAATCTCAAAGAAGTGGAAGACTTTTGTAAGGAAGAATGGGCAAAGATACCTCAAACAAGAATTGAAAGACTCTTGGCTAGTTACAAAAAGTTTTTACAAGCTGTGATACTTGCCAAAGGGGGCAATACAAGGTATTAACTTTGCAGGGTGCCCAAACTTTTGTAGACACCATTTTTTTGTTTTCTGTTATTTTGAAAGTGTAAAGGATGGAAATAAAATCTAACTTTTTTGACTTATTATAAGGATGTCTAATCTGTCATTTGATGCCTTTTGGAGATTTTTCCATCTTTTCTTGGCGTCTTTATGCACATTAATAAACATTTTTACCTGGGGTGCCCAAACTTTTGATCCCCACTGTATATGGTCACTCTGCCATTGGCTCGTTTGTCGGATATTGTGCTCTGTCATGTCATAAAAAGTTTAGAAGGACAAGCCTGTTAAAGTGCCTTCGGACGCCACAGTTGCAGAGTAAAGAAGGCGTTTGTTGTTTACGACTCACTAATACTTTGTGTTACTGTTGATAATTATTAATTCTAAAACTCAATTACTGAACAACTCAGCCTGGATTCAACAATACAAGTCATGTTTAACGTTAATTTCTTGTTTCTTTTCAACAAAGGCTTAATCCTGTGAAATAGAAATGAATGCAGCCCAACGTTTATTTTCTCTTGTTCACATAAGCTTGAAGGTGTGAGGGATTTATCAAGCTGTGAGCTTAAGTCTGCATGTAAACGCCCTCAGTGTATCTCTAGAGCAACTTTCATTATTTTTAAGTTATTTATTTATACATCTGAATATATTATATAGGAGAATTTGCTGTTTTCAATAAATCCAACTAGGGATGCTCATTTTGATTAATTTTCCCGACCGACAACCGCCGCTCCTTAATCGATTATTAACCGTTAACTGATAAGATTATAATATTGAATTGGCATTAACGGCTTAGTGTACAACGTCCTGGTCCCGGGAGGTGAACACGCTACAAAAGAAAGCCTGCGTTGTGCTTGCACGTTGTCATGCAAACCCCAACAATATATATATACCAAATTAAAGCTTAAAGTCTCATCTTTCAGACGATATAAACCATTTTAACACGTTACAACCACAGCGCCGACACCAAAGCCTTTTTTGCAGACAAGCACAAAGATTTAGTTTGGACTTGTCTTACCTTTTGACGGGTCTCTTGGACTGAAACAGCAACAAATGCACGTAAGCTTGTCTTTCTGTCCGTAAAGGTCCAGGGAATAATATTCAGTAAAATAATTAGGTCCACAAGACATGTTATTATCCTCCAAGGATCAAAAACTGCAGAGAAGTATTTCCAACTTGAAAACTGCTCGACATTTTTTGTCATTTCTATTAATAATAAAGCCATAAGTCCGCGAAAAAGCTACTAAAATGCTAACAGGAAGTGTTAGCCTTGATTGACACCTTTTTCAGCGTTTTGACATGGCGGGACCTGGATATGCACCAATGGCTGCACAGACATCTTCAGAATAAATATAAGCTATATAGTAGGCTATTTTATTTTTAAACCATGCAGCAAACAAACAAACTTAACTAGTATTAATCGGTCAAAATATTTACTATAGGTTAACGGCAAAAATCCAAAAATTAAGGTTTCATTAAGAGCATTTTCACCTGCCTTTTAAGTAATAAAAAGTAGTTCTAAATCATGTGCTGCCTTCTGTCTCTGCTGCAGCCACTGAGGGTAAAGAGCAGGGGTGTCCAACTCAAGGACTGTGGACCAAATCCGGTCCATTGTGTGGTACTTCTGGTCTTAACATTAATTATTACTGTTAATACAATCTTATTGTTATTAATTAATAACAGGTGAAAATGCATTAAAGGTAACAGTTAAACAATAGTTGTTTTGATAACTTTCTATTGTTTTTTTTTTTTTTTGAAAGAAATTGCACAGTGTGAATTTCTTTCTCCACCTTTTAGCACTTTTTTTTAACTCACGTGTGAGAGAAGTGTGATCTTAATTCCCATGTAGCAAGAATTGTGCAGCCCTAGTTGAAACCAACTGGCACTCAGCTAATACTCAACCAACACTTAACTCATTTAAAGTTTTTTTTTATATTTAATATGCTGCTTTTGGGGTGAGTGGAGTCTAAGAAATTGACAAGAAAAAGGTAGGGGAGCTTTTATTGAAATTAAGTCACGTTATCAGGAAATAACAGATGATATAAAAGCCTGCTGAAAACTTGTATAAAATGTTTTGTATTGTTTTGGTTATAGCATTAATGTTTTTGTTGTGTTTTGTCTTTACTAGGACTGGGTGACCGCCACAGACATCAGAGTGACCCTGAATAGACTCAATACGTTTGGAGATGAAGTTTTCAATGACCCCAAGGTCCTCAAATCATACTACTACGCTATTTCAGACTTTGCGGTTGGAGGAAGGTAAGAATGGCACTACCATGGACAATTAAAAGGACTAGTTTTGTGTTTTATGCTGAATTAGAGTCATATTAAAATTTGAATCTTGTGCTCTTGTGTGTTCTTTGACATTACTTAAAAACTAACTTCCATTTGGTTTGATACTGTTGCATTTGATAAGATAAAGGTGAGTCTAAATTCCTTCATCACTATACTACACTTTCTTTTTAAAATTTGCGGTGCTTCCAGATTGTTGAGTATAGAGCCAGTACCCTGAGCAGTGGGTTTAACGGGGCTCATTATAGGTGCTATATAAACATTTTGAACAGAATAAACAGAAAACTAAGCCCCCCAATGCTTTTATAATATGGACAAAATTATATAGGGGGCCTCTGGCCATAGTTTGGTTTTAGGTCTGTGCAGTACAATTCTGTGAGCGGGCCTGCTCCCAGGCTGTAACATCTAGTACAATGTTGCTTAATATATTTTAATACAGCTTTTTATTGTTGGATATTTTGATATTTGGGACCCTTTTATGGAGTTTTGGTCCCCTTTCTTTTTTCGCATTGTTTTTGGGGGACAGGTATGGAATAAAAGATATTTCCATCATATGAAAATTAATCACATTTTTCATAAGAACCCTGCATATCATTGCTTTAAGGTCAAGGTTAATTGTCTGAAGTAGTGGGATTAACCCCTAACCATAACCTTTTTTTCCTACTAAGGACCAAAACTAGGACTAAAACAGTTTTAAACACCACTTGATGAGGTCTTAACAAGGACTGAATTGGGACTTAAACTAAAACCAGGGCTCAGAAAAGGAAAAGGAAGGAAAGGGAAAAAAACAGCAATGCTTCAGGCACTAGCTTTTAAACAGATCATCGTGCTTTTCTATTGGTTGATGGGATTCTGAAAGTTCTACTTCTCATTTTTCTAAACTTAATTTCTCAACTCTGTGACCTGTTTAGTTTGATTTAAGTGGATGTTTCTCAGTTAAATGCTGGTCCAAAATATCTCCCTCATCAAGCAAAATCCTGACATGTGTTATGTAAACCGGGCCTGAGAGTTTCTCTGATCTGTCAGAGCAAAGTCCACCCTGTGCTGTAATCCCGCTCTGCCAGACAGGAATCCCAGGAATGTCAGCATGTAATGGAAATCTGCTCCACATTTCAGACTCATTATGGACCTGGTTTTAGACCCAGGTCATGCCTGTCCAAACGGTTTTACTTACAGGAACAACACCAAAACTAGGACAAAAACAGGGCAAACCTAGGACAAATCTACAACAGAAGACACAACCAGGCAAAAATATTGACTTAACAGAACAGTTTAGTCTTTGTTTTTGTACTGCTTCAGACTGCCTTTGTCCCAGATTAGCCATAAAGTTCCCTTTGAGCTTACATAGCATTGTTTAGCTTTGTCTCATTATCTGCCTATTATCTATCCAAGAAATGGTAATAACTCTGATGCTGGCCTTTGTCTCAGCATCAGAGTTTCCACTGAGCTCTGCAAAAGACACACCTGAGACAATAACCTGCCACAAACGTGTCCTGTCCTGTCGAGGAGGGGATCTCTCCTCAAACAGCCAACAGCTGCTGGCTCCACACAGAAACACCAGAACCAACAACCACAAGGTCTTAGACCATACTCGTTAAAAAAATGTTGTCGTTTTTTATCAGATACATACATGATGCTGAAATACATCAAAATTGAAGCATTTGCATTTGATTTCTGTTAGTCTGCTGTAATGTTTTCTGACCACCAGATAATATGGTAATAAGTTATTTAAACTTTCATTTTGCTGTGTAGACTATATGACAAATGACAGACCAGGGGGCTGCTCTTATAATCATTGAATAAAAAGTATTTTGTTATCTGTTGCCATAAAGCATAGATTGTATATAAATTGATGTTGCGTGCCCATTGCTCCCCCATTCACCAATATTGGCCCAGCCACAGGGCGATAAAATGAGATTACCTCCGGGATTTTCTGACTACTACTGCATAGTAAAGCTATAGTTTTTAGATAGCATAAACGGACGTATTAATCAAAAATGAAACCCCCCCAGAGTTGTCATGTAGTAAAAACTTGGCTCAAGAGACCTGAGCCCTTTTTTGTACCAGGCTGTAAACATGATTTTTACACTTGTAAAGTTGCCATTGGATTTCTCCTTATATTTCTGCTTTTGGAGCAGATTTTGCCTTTGAAAAATAACTTTAAGTTTGGTTTTGCTACTAACAAGTAAAAGATTTGTATCAAAATGTCAAACTTGCAAAGTGTAAAAGGTTAAAACAACATTGCAACACAAATTCCTCCCAAAAGCTGTAAGAATCATCCAATAGGAAATTCTGTGGAGAATGTTTTTGGAAGGGGGGGTACAAATTTTTTTGAACTTAATTTATTAAAATGTAAGTAAATTTCATGTTAGCGAGTCAGAACTCTTTACTCATAGAGAGATTGCATAAACGCACGTGCAGGCCAGTAGCCAGAGTTTAGAAACTACCAAGGATCAGATTTTATTTACATAAATTTATGTTTCATTTCATGAGTTTTAATGACCCTTATAAAAAGTTTACATAGACCAGTTCTTAATACCGTGTATTGCCACCTTTAACATCAATGAAAGCTTGAAGTCTTTTGTGGTCGTTGGTTTTATTGGCTTTACAATACTCTTAGGGAAAAACTCCAGTGTCAAAGTAATGTCACCCAAGTAAACCGTCAGTTGTGGTTGATTTAAGCAAAAACACACATGTTGTTAGACAACCTTCTGGACGATAGATTAACTTTTACATAACCAAGAGCTGTGCTCCACCTCCTTGTCCCTCCTCAGTTACAGGTGTGTCTACCAGTGCACTGTGAAAACTGTCCTGAGCCAACGTTTGCTCAAACACAACATTAAAAGTAGACAGCATTCCATATCTACAGTGCCTTGCAAAAGTATTCGCCCCCCTTGAACTTTGCGACCTTTTGCCACATTTCAGTCTTCAAACATAAAGATATGAAACCGTATTTTTTTGTGAAGAATCAACAAAAAGACACAATCATGAAGTGGAATGAAATTTATTGGATATTTCAAACTTTTTTAACAAATAAAAAACTGAAAAATTGGGCGAAAAATTATTCAGCCCCTTTACTTTCAGTGCAGCAAACTCTCTCCAGAAGTTCAGTGAGGATCTCTGAATGATCTAATGTTGACCTAAATGACTAATGATGATAAATGGAATCCACCTGTGTGTAATCAAGTCTCTGTATAAATGCACCTGCACTGTGATAGTCTCAGAGGTCCGTTTAAAGCGCAGAGAGCATCATGAAGAAAAAGGAACACACCAGGCAGGCCCGAGATACTGTTGTGGAGAAGTTTAGATTAGATTAGATTCAACTTTATTGTCATTTAGGGCTGCACGATTATGACAAAAATCATAATTGTCGATTATTCCTTTGAAATTGTAATTGCGATTATTAATTACGATTATTACAATTTACATTGATTGATGTTTTAAGTAGCTTTATACCATGTTTAAAGCAACTTCATGCCATATTTGTATATAAAAATAAAAAAAAACAAGCTGAAAACACTCTTCCTGAAAAACTTATATTGCTTTTCTACATTGGTTCACACTGATATCCTTTTATACTAATACCAATTCACTTCACTTTTGCATAATAAAACAGGTAATAATTTGCTATTAATCAATACTAGTATATCTCATCACAGAATCACTTTAAGACCTTCTCTTTAAGACGATCTATCACTTTAAGACCTCACCTAAAGCCCTGAAGGTCCAGCTACTTCTTCCTCAACATGCTCTATGACATCTTCACAAGATATCTGAGTTTCCTATAATTAAATAATGAACTAATGAATCAAATACACACGTATCAGTATGCATTCAACGCATTGTGTTAATTTTTCAGAGCAATTTAAATATGAAGGGGACATGGTTTTTTAAAACTTTTAAAATGCATGATTTTCACGCTTTAATAATTCATAGTTCATAAAGACCTCACCTGAAGGTCCAGCTACTTCTTCCTCAACAAGCTTTATGACATCTTCACAAGATGTCTGAGTTTCCTATATGTAATTAAATGAACTAATGAATAAAATACACACGTATCATGGTATGCATTCAACACATCATTTTTATATTTCAGAGCCATTTTTAAATATGAAGGGGACATGGTTTTGTGGATTAATGTGTTAAAATTTATGTTAATCTATGTGGTAAGTTTGTCTGTATGAGACTAGCAGTAAGCTAGATCAACATTAGAATAAAATACAGATCATATTCTAACATTTTATTATTGTTGAACTATATAACATTGATTAGTGACTGCTCAGTCACTACTGCTAGTTTATTTTTGTGGCTAGCTAGTTATTTTGCCTGCTTACACTCGGACTCTGCTTTATGAAAAAGCTTCTTATGTTTTTCTTCTTGGGTGGCATCTACAAAGTACAAAAAGGGGCAAAAAACGAAATATTAGAATATTTTTACTCTGGCCTTTGTATGTGGCAGAGAGACAGCCCTGGTAACTTACCGTCGGCATCGTCAACATGAGCGCGCCGCGCGCACACACACCAGCCGCTCGCTGCTAGTGCAAGCACAAAAGTAGTCCCGGCCCGCGCGTGTAGCCTGTCAGATATCCCGCCGCCAATCAAATTACGGCGTTTCTTGTACTGTCGTCGTCCTGGCCGTTAGAATCGATCCAAATAGCAGTGCAACGATCCAAATAGCAGTTCAAAAGAGCTTGCTAAATATTGGTGGGGACAAATTTGCCATCTCAAAATATTGATAGGGACTAGTACCTAGCGTCCCCTCCTAAACCTACGCCCATGCATGAGACGTATCAGTGGATAATCTGGTCGTTGATAATGACACGCCTACAGACTATTATTAAGTGGTGATTCGCCACTCACAACCTGACATGATCTAAACACGCCTCTTAAGCGCGCAGATTTATTTATTTATTTTTTTGTGTAATCGCGGCTTTGGACGATTACGTAATTGTGGCTTCTGTAATCGTGATCGCGATTAGAAATTCGATTAATTGTGCAGCCCTATTGTCATTACACACGTACAGGTACAAGGCAACGAAATGCAGTTTAGGTCTAACCAGAAGTGCAATAGCAGCAAGTGCAGGATATATACAATGGTTGCATACGTGCAGAATATGGAGATGTACAGGATTTACAGGTAATATGTACAATGAATATAAATATACAGATGGTTATTACTATAACAGGTGAGTGTGTGCCATAAATCTAATTACAGGTGTCTCTTTCTATAAACAGCATTTACAGGTGAATATGTACTATAAATGTAAATGTAATATACAGATGTCTCCAACTATAAACAGATTTTTACAGGTAGATGTACACAATTGTATGTTAGCTTAAGGTAAGCAGTAGATTTAAGGTAGTGCAAACAGCGAAATGTAAACAGTTGGTACTGTATGAACAGTTGGTAGCTAAGGTGCAGTAGTGCAAGGGTAGTGGGATGGTGGGGATGAGAGGAGAGTCTGTGAGGGAGTGGGATGGTGGGGATGAGAGGAGAGTCTGTGAGGGACTGGGATGGTGGGGGTAGAAGAGTCAATGAGGGTAGTGGGATGGTGGGGATGAGAGGAGAGTCTGTGAGGGGCGTGGGATGGTGGGGGTAGAAGAGTCTATGAGGGTAGTGGGATGGTGGGGGTGAGAGGAGAGTCTGTGAGGGGAGTGGGATGGTGGGGGTAGAAGAGTCTATGAGGGAGTGGGATGGTGGGGGTAGAAGAGTCTTTGAGGGAAGTGGGATGGTGGGGGTAGAAGAGTCTATGAGGGTAGTGGGATGGTAGGGGATGAGAGGAGAGTCTGTGAGGGGAGTGGGATGGTGGGGGTAGAAGAGTCTATGAGGGTAGTGGGATGGTGGGGGTGGGAGGAGAGTCTGTGAGGGTAGTGGGATGGTGGGGGGTGTAGAAGAGTCTATGAGGGTAGTGGGATGGTGGGGGGTGAGAGGAGAGTCTGTGAGGGGAGTGGGGGGTGAGAGGAGAGTCTGTGCGACAGAGCAGCACCCATACCATACTGTGACACAGTTCGTCAGGATGCTTTCTATTGCGCAGCGGTAGAAGTTCACCAGGATGGCCGTGGAGAGCTGGTTCTTCCTCAGTGTCCTCAGGAAGAAGAGGCGCTGGTGAGCCTTCTTGACCAGGCTGGAGGTGTTGGTTGTCCAGGTCATGTCAGCCGAGATGCGGGTCCCCAGGAACTTGAAGCTGGAGACACGCTCAACGTCCATTCCATTGATGTGGATGGTGTCGTGTGTGCCTCTTGACTCTTTCCTGAAGTCCACGATGAGCTCCTTCGTTTTGGTGGTGTTGAGGAGCAGGTTATTTTGCACCATGTGGACAAGTGCTGGATCTCTTCCCTGTAGGCAGTCTCATCGTTGTTGCTGATGAGACCAATCACTGTAGTGTCGTCTGCAAACTTGACAATGGCATTAGATCCAAACACAGGCTTGCAGTCGGATGTGAAGAGGGAGTAGAGAAATGGGCTTAGCACACAGCCCTGTGGTACACCAGTGTTAAGTGTGATGGATGTGGAGCAGGTGGATCCAGATCGGACATTCTGGGGTCTGTTGGTCAGGAAGTCCAGAATCCAGTTGCAGAGTGAGGTATTGATGCCCAAGTCTTCAAGTTTGGAAACAGTATTTGTCAAATTTATTTTGACAAATACTGTTTTTTGAGATCCAAATTTCAAAAGACTGTGGTTTTAAAATTATAAGAGAGAGTCTTACTCTAAATTAGAAAAATGTCAGGTATGACCCAAAGATTATGAGTGAAATAAATTTATGCATCTAATTTGCATTTAATTTGCATATTATGACGTTATATTTTGGTGGTTATGTTATTTACAGTACATACAGGATGATGAACATATTATAATATTTTTTTTCCTTTTTTTTTGTCTTTTTCTGAAAATAATAAATGATTAATAACAGGACTTATAACTTATAACTTAATAACTTGGAAAGCAACATTAGTAAATTATAACTACAACTTTGAATTTCCAATAACTAGTAAAATGTATAGAAATAGATATGAGAACTATATACAAGTAACGTAGGTGTTTCATCTGTCCAAATGGCATAGGGTGTAGTTTTTCAGTGTGTGGTACCTCTCATTGCATGGCACAGCACACAGACCTACCCCACACTGACTGCACCTGTACTTAGTCTGGTGCCGGCCTTTCGGGCGGGAGCGATCTGAACAAACTACACAATCTGGACGATCGTCAGCGTTGCAAAGCCAATGCCGTTCAGTCAGCCTCTGTGGCATTTCTGCCCCCTGCAGAAGGCCTTCCCTTTTCTGCTTTCTCTCTTAGAGTAGCCATCAAGTAAAGCAGTGACAATGTCCTGGATGAAGGCCTTTAGTGGCTTGTGTGGGCTTGGGGTACACTTGGTGTAAATAATGTGAGAATTGACCACACTGATGCTTAGAATGGCATTGAAAATGCGGTTGTACCATTTCCTTGAACGATGTGGAAAGATGTAGGTTTTCATTCTCTGGTCAGCTTTGTCTACTCCCCCCATAAAGCTGTTGTACCTGTCAACACACACAGGTCTATTTATTGTGCGAAAACCAGTTTACGATTTCTTTGTCTTGATTCTTTTCTGAACACATGAGTTTCCATGAACAGTTGATAACATTGTGAGACGTTTAGTGTCTTGCCATGCACAAGCCAAGAGTTTGCCATTTCTTTCAAATACTAGGTCATCTCCTTTTTTCAAGGATAACTCGTTTGGTCTCAGGGATCTTGGCATCCCCTGCCTTCTGCTGCTCACTGTCCCACACAAACCAGTGTCACTAACAGCCAATTCATTTGCGATGGCTGGCGAGGTGTAGTAACTGTCCATGTAAACCTCATGTCCTTTCCCTATGTATTGAGCCATCAGCTGACGAACAATATGGTGGGTGGCACCTAAATGATCATCATTATTTGCATTCTTTCCAGTGTACATGGACCATTGCAAAACATAACCGGACTCACTTTCACTCAAAACAAATGCTTTGTAGCCATATTTATCTGTTTTTTTGGGATTGTATTGTTTCAAAGTTGACCTCCCCTTGAATGCTATGGTCATCTCATCTAGGAGAGCTCTTTGAGTGGACTGTATACTTCTGCAAAGCGGAATTATCAGGTCAATTATTGGACGCACTTTGAAAAGTCTATCATGACCTGGCTGACCTCTGCTTACATACACACTATTATTTGCAAAATGCAAGAAAGACAAAATTATTTCAAATCTGTTCCTAGACATTATCTTGCCAAATCCAGGAGTAAATGTAGGCCAAAATTCTGCCCAATAATCCTCAATTTCAGGCTTTTCTACCAGTCCCATACACAGGTGCAATGACAGGAAGGCTTTCATCTCAGAGACAGAGACATCACGCCACTCATGAAATCTGGACAGTGGTTTTAGCTGTACAGAGGACAAAACTGGTGTGCATATATGTTTGTCTCATTTGTAATGAGGTTCCAAAAATCATCAGTCAGAAAGAGGGACAGAAAATCTACAGGGTTAGCATTTGTCAGATCTCTTTCTCCTCTATAGCCAGCAGGCTCATCAAACTGCTTGATCCACCCCTGATATACTTCCTCGTTTCTCAGGTGGACCCAGCCATCACTTTCATTACTATTACCGCTTTTACTAGCGTCTGCGCAGACTATGTTTACCCCTGCCTCTCGCTCCTCTACTGTGTAATGTGTCAGGATGAACAACATGTTTTTCTCTCACACGGCTGTCACTGGAAGCCGCAATATTCCCGACATCCCCGTCACTACCGCCACGGGTGAGTGCGCCTTCCCCGGCTTCTATCACCTCTGCTGGGTAAAGAAGCATGTGCTACACGCACACGGCTTCCCTTCCCGACATGACCGCAGCCAGAGCGACTAGTTTCCTCCCCGTTTCTTTCACTTATGTTGGGCAAAGTGTGACGAAAAACAGCGTGTGCTTTGTGTACACCGAGAGAGTTAGCAACGCTCCCGGAGAAGCACTCCCTCCCGCTCACACACTCACTCTCACTTTCGGACTCATTCTCACTTTCACTCGGCTCTAAAGGCAGATGTTCTCCCTCAGAATCAGAGTCAGCCATCAGTAAAACCACAACTTCATCACGGGTGTATTTCTTATTTGACATTTTTGCGTTTTTCAGCTCGCATGTAGAGAATGCTGCTTCCACTGAGACGGTCTCACAGCAATGACACGCCTACAAAAACGCTAACAGAAGACGCGCGTTTGAGGTCTTCTTCTACCATTTTTTTGAATGGTAACACATGGTAAAAGTGGGCTAGAAACAAAGTACAGGGTGTCTGACATCTGCTGGAAGGGAGTGGAAACATGACTTAGCACATAAACCGGAAGTAGCGGCTGTTTTTTCCGGTTAAGTTGCTTGTCGCAATTTTGCGACTTTGGCGCTTAGAGGGTTAACTTGGTCGGGATGATAGTGTTGAATGCTGAGCTGAAGTCAACAAACAGCATACGTGCATAAGAGTTCTTATTGTCCAGGTAGGTGAGCACAGAGTGCAGTGCCATAGCAACTGCATCCTCTATGCTCCTGTTGCAAACTGATGCGAGTCCAATGGTGGTGGTATAGAGTCTTTTAGGTGTTCCAGGACCAGCCGCTCAAAGCACTTCATGATTATGGGTGTGAGTGCTACAGGGCGGTAGTCGTTAGGGCACCTTGGACTAGAGTGTTTTGGCACTGGCACAATGGAAGTGCATTTGAAGCATGTTGGTACAGCTGCTTGGGCAAGAGACAGGTTGAAAATGTCTGTAAAAACCCCAGCGAACTGCTCCGCACATGCCCTGAGAACACGACCAGGGATGTTGTCTGGTCCAGCAGCCTTGTGTGTGCTGATCCAGCTCAGTGCCTTGCAGACATCAGTGGATGAGAGTGTGATTGGAGGGTGGTCAACTGAGGGTTTGAGCTTGGTTGCAGTTTTTCTGTTGTCTCTTTCAAAGCGAGCATAAAAGTCATTTAGCTCATTCAGGAAGTTGACATCGGTGGCTGCAGGGGTGGAGTGGGTGGGTTTGTAGTCACTGATGGCCTGGATCCCCTGCCACATGCGTCGAGGGTCAGAGTTGGAAAAGTGTCCCTCTATTTTCAGCTTGTAGCAGTGCTTGGCCTTTTTGATGCCCCTCTTCAGGTTTGCTCTGGATGTGCTGTAGGCTTGTGCATCTCCTGATCTGAAGGCAGTATTGCGTGTCTTCAACAGGAGTCGCACTTCCTTGTTCATCCATGGCTTCTGATTTGGGTATGTGGTGATCTGTTTCAGGGTTGTAACACTGTCAATGGTGGTATTAATATAATCCAATACAGAGGAGGTGTAGCAGTCAATGTCTGTGTGAGCACCACTGGTGGCTTGGGAAGCAAACATACTCCAGTCTGTGTGTAGAAACCTTTCCTGGAGTGTGAAATCTACCCCAGGCCACACCTTGATGGTCTTCACTGATGGCTTCACGGTTGATGAGGGTGAATATTTGGGAGTGAGGAACAAAGAGATGTGGTCTGATTGTCCCAGGTGGGGGAGGGGTGTCGCCACGTAAGCTCCAGCCATGTTTGTGTAGACATGGTCTAGGGTTTTGTTTCCTCTGGTGTGGCAGGAAACATTCTGATGAAATTTGGGTAGCACAGTCTTTAGGTTAGAGTGATTAAAATCACCCGCAACAATAAACGCCGCTTCTGGGTGAAGAGTCTGTTGTTTACTGATGGCTGCATAAAGTTCTTTCATAGCAAGCTTGGCATCAGCATCCGGGAATATAAGCTGCAGTTATAATGGAGGAAGTGAACTCCGCGCAGATAGAACGGCTCTACATTTAACCATGAGAAACTCTAGGTTAGCTGAACAATGGCTCCCAACAACAGCAGAGTTTGTGCACCAAGCTTTGTTAATGTAAATACACAGTCCGCCTCCCCTTGTCTTACCGGATCCATCTATTGTTCTGTCCGCGCGGAGCATATGATGTCCCGTGAGCTCAATAGCGGAGTCTGGTATTCCACTATTTAACCACGTCTCCGTGAAGATAAGGACGTTACAGTTCAGAAGTCTTTTGCTGTGTGTCATGTTGAGTCGAATCTCATCCATTTTGTTCACTAGCGATCGGACATTGGCGAGGAAGATACTGGGTAAAGAGAGCCGGTGAGGTGTTAGCTTTAGCCTAGCTCTAAGTCCTCCGCGCCTGCCTCGTCTTTGTTTACGTTCTCGACGCCGCCTGCGAGCACTTCCGCCCGGCCGGGAAGAATGCGCTGCTTCGGGCGTCCTAGCGATTTCAGGAGGGAGCACTGTGCAAGAGATGATATTGAAATGGAAGGAGAATCAGACCACTGCAAATCTACCAAGACCTAGCCGTCCCTCTAAACTTTCAGCTCATACAAGGAGAAGACTGATCAGAGATGCTGCCAAGAGGCCCATGATCACTCTGGATGAACTGCAGAGATCTACAGCTGAGGTGGGAGACTATGTCCATAGGACAACAATCAGTCGTATACTGCACAAATCTGGCCTTTATGGAAGAGTGGCCATTTCTTAAAGATATCCATAAAAAGTGTCATTTAAAGTTTGCCACAAGCCACCTGGGAGACACACCAAACATGTGGAAGAAGGTGCTCTGGTCAGATGAAACCAAAATCGAACTTTTTGGCAACAATGCAAAACGTTATGTTTGGTGTAAAAGCAACAGCTCATCACCCTGAACACACCATCCCCACTGTCAAACATTGTGGTGGCAGCATCATGGTTTGGGCCTGCTTTTCTTCAGCAGGGACAGGGAAGATGGTTAAAATTGATGGGAAGATGGATGGAGCCAAATACAGGACCATTCTGGAAGAAAACCTGATGGAGTCTGCAAAGGACATGAGACTGGGACGGAGATTTGTCTTCCAAAAAGACAATGATCCAAAACATAAAGCAAAATCTACAATGGAATGGTTCACAAATAAACATATCCAGGTGTTAGAATGGCCAAGTCAAAGTCCAGACCTGAATTCAAGCGAGAATCTGTGGAAAGAACTGAAAACTGCTGTTCACAAATGCTCTCCATCCAACCTCACTGAGCTCGAGCTGTTTTGCAAGGAGGAATGGGCAAAAATTTCAGTCTCTCGATGTGCAAAACTGATAGAGACATACCCCAAGCGACTTACATCTGTGGGAGCTCAAAGACATGGACCTGATGAAAGTGTGGCTAAAAACTAACTTTGCATGTAGGCTAGAGGTATACTGTCAAACGTACACGTGGTAGAGGGGTCGTCCTATACCTGGAAGGTTCAATTCCTGCTCTCCTAGGTTCATACTGTCGTTGTGTCCTTGGGTAAGACAATTAACCCTTCTTGCCTCCAGTGTCTGTTGCTCTGGTGTATGAATGTGTGTGAGAATAGGGGAATGAAAGCTTGTTATAAAGTGCTTTGAGTGCCTAGTAGGTGGAAAAACGCTATATAAAATCCATTCCAATGTGTTTAATAGACTTTAGGGACAAAGGCTTAACTGAAACCCTATAAACCACAGCACACGTAGAAAGGAGAAAACCTTGTTCCAATGGTTTCAATCTCTATCAAAAAGATTGAAGATTATGCTTTTCCAAAACAACATAATAAGAAGCTAATGTCAAATGATAATTGTTGTTACTTTGCAACACTGGCAAAACATGGGAAAAGATTGGAAACACCAATGTAATTGTTGTACCTTTGTGCTCTTCTGCAGATGTAAGTGTAATGGCCATGCCAGCGAGTGCATAAAGAACAGTGGAGGACGTCTTGTGTGTAACTGCAAACACAACACAGAGGGAGCGGACTGTGAGGTCTGCAAACCATTTTATAACGACCGGCCGTGGAGACGAGCCACTGCTGACAATTCAAATGAATGTCTTCGTAAGTACAATGAAAATAAAAATAACCTGCCAAATGGTCAAAGAACAATGCTAATAAGCTCTTCATAAGCAACAAAAATTAATATATTTTTTGTGTGAATACAGCAAAACAATATGTCTGTGAATAGAATCATGTACGTGGCTTTAGCTGCGTCAGAGAACTGAATCCAGAAATGCTCAGCCAAGTATGGATTGTTGTTCTTGGATTTGTCTATGTGTATAATCTTGAGTGGCCTGTGGATTTTCCTCTCACCTGGCAAGGTGTGATTGCAACCTTCGAGACCCCTCTTTGCCCTTTAGATAAACCCAAATTATCATCTGACCAGTCAACCTAACCTTAAACAGTAAAATAATTCCACTACACCTTTCAGTCAGGAACTTTTGTTTGTGTTTTTTGAAGGATTTTCCCAGTAACGCCTGCAGCTTACCAAAATGACCTTTCACCATATTTAGATTTTATTTTGGGATTCAACCCAATGTGTTTTACAGAGTGGCTATTGTAGCAAAGTAGAAGTTTGTAACTAACATATGACAGAATAACAGGGAGGGAGAGGATTGTGTGTTTGACATAAAGGCGACTGGGGGAGTCTTCAGCTGAAGTAGCTGATTGATTATCTTGTATTTTTTAGCCTGTAACTGCAACGGGAAGAGTTCAGAGTGCTACTTTGACGCAGAGCTGTACAGAGCCATGGGGCACGGCGGACACTGCATGAACTGTGCTGATAACACAGATGGACCCAACTGCGAACGCTGTCTGGACAACTTCCACCGAGACCAGAGCGGACAGCGTTGCCTGCCCTGTGGATGCAACTCCATTGGTAAGACATAACCGTTTAATTATCACAAATAAAGGTTGGGATATATAAACTATACACAACACTTATAGGAACGGTTTATGTGATAATATTCAAAACCACTCTGGGTCCTCTTTTAACAATCATAGCGCAAAATAAAATGCAAGCACAAGCATATTAAAGGGCGAGTGCAAATATCGTACCTATTGTGAGAGCACAAACGCAAGTCTAAAGAGGCCAGACCTCAGTGGTGCAAGGCTATAAGATGAAAAACCCAAGTGTGTCAATCATTCATGGGCATGTCCTGGGCTTTTCTTGAGCTCAACCAATGAGAGGGCTCTCTGCCATTCTCTCCCAGAACCCAGTACATAGGATTATAAAAATAGATTTGATGCATTCTATAAAATTTTATTATCGTCTCTAAAGCATTTTATTTCTTTAAAAATGTTTAGTTTTATTCTTTTTAGAGATTGAAAAGGCTGCTAATGTTATGTTTGTTTCCATATTCTAAAACACTTGGAAATGCATTAAGTTATATTAGTGTTAGTATTAATGTTCACTGTTAATGCTACACATTTTACTATGAACAGACATTTAGATCCCAAAAAGAAACTTATTTGTTTGTTGTTTATCTTAGCAGCAGCTGCCCACGGGGCTCAGCAGAGCTCTGTTGTGCTACACATTCAGCTGCTTTATTGCTTATTAACACACACTTTAGTGTTTGTTTTCAAATAATGACAGAATAAACCAGATACATACGCATGTCACATTCACTTACTTCATGTGAAGCCCTCTCTGTTAATAATATTTCCTGGTATATCTGCATATTTTAATTGCTTTATTTTTTTTTTATGAAGAACTTTTCAACCTACAAGTACTTTACATTAAGCTTACATTCTTACACACATTCTTACACCGTTGTCGCTGCTGGAACAACCACTGGCGGCAAGAAGGGTTAAGTGTCTTGCCCAAGGACGCAATGACAGGAAGAACTGGGTAAAGTGGGACTTAAACCACCAACCTTCCGGTTATAGGACGACCGCTCTACCACTGAGCCACTGCGCCCCTCAGAGCAGAGAACAAGCTATAGCTTTTTCATAAAGTGCATATTTAAAAATTCAAATATGCACTTTATGATACGATACGATGATGATACGAGTCCTGCGAATAACTGGTCATTGTTCAGGGTGTACCCCACCTAAATTTAAAGTCACATAAACCACAGTTATGGGGCCAATAAGGCCAAAGGCAGTATGAAAAGGTTATGGCTATGTGTTTCTGCTCAGTTGAAAAGCAAACCAGTATAAGCCCATTGTTGCTGATATTTGTGATAATAACTCGAATATATTTGCCATCTGTCTGTCAGGCTCAGAGTCTCCTCAGTGTGACGACAGAGGAGTTTGTTCGTGTAAACCTGGAGTCACTGGAGAAAAGTGTGATCGATGCCAACCGGGTTTCCACAGTCTCACTGAAGCAGGCTGCAGGTAATAACAGGAGAACAGTGCCACCTGGTGGGATCTCTCACCTTTTACATACAATCTTAACCAAAACCACTAAAATATCAGTGAAAGTATTGTTGGCACTTCAAATGAGCCAGTCAGACAACAACGGTGTAATGCATAAGACTTTGCAATTCTAAAAATAATTTGCATATATAATAACTGATGAAAGTCTAATAGAAATCAATAGTAATTTAATACTAGGACAATTTTTCCAGTGTTGCCATAAGAAAGTTTCTATAGACCATTCAGTCCAACTCTTTATATATCTCTTATTTCAGGCCATGTTCATGCTCTCCATCGGGCAGCACTCAGGAATGTGATGTCAACACGGGACAGTGTCGGTGCAAAGACCACGTAGAGGGGTTCAGCTGTGACAGGTAACGAAAAATATAATAAAAAAAAAATAGTAAAATAAAAAAAAGGATTTCAGTTATTAACCAAGTTCAACCAAATAAGTAAATCACCTCATCTATATTTAATTTATTTAAAGTAAAAATATCCTCAGCTTTCCCTTACTATCACCACATCCACCTGAGGTCTCTGTCAGTGTTGCATAGCTATTATGGAATGTCTATATGGTTTATTGAGACCAAACGTGGGCCATCCCTATTTCCGTTATGTTTGGGGAAAATTCTCTCAATTTTCTCTTTTAAGAGCCCTACCCTAAAGTACTGCATTCATTTGTTTATTTATTTTTAAATGGACATGTTTCCTTGTGTGTTCCTGTTTGTCCACTCAACTGTGACATTCTGAGTGAACAATTTTGCTTGGTCTTGTTCTTGTGAACTTGGATGTATTGTGAGTAGGGGAAGGCAACACACCTGATTAGAACACAATTTCAGCAGCAGGTGATAACCTGGATTCCTCTGAGGATCCTGGCAACTGTGAAACAGTTCTTTGGATCTGGACTTGGGGTCTCATATATAAGTGTCTCTACTAAAAGAATGCATACACTCTAAAGCCAAAACATGTGTATGCCATATCCAGATTTATAAAAAATCTGCTTACATGTACCTGCATGCAGATTCTTCTTTATAAATGCCACCCAGAGTGAGAGAAATGTGAGCAGCCCTCCGCACAATTTGAACAAAGAAGTGTCCTATGCAAAGTCACCTTTGAATACATTTTTTGCTCTTAGTTTGTACCACTTGACACAGAAACACTGTTGTCCCCAGATTAGCTCAGGTTCTTAACTTCACTTGTTGATGGCGTCACCAAATTTTACTTTTCCACTGTGCTACTATAGTAGTGTAAAGGGAGAATGTTAACTCCCATTTGTTTGTTTCAGATGTAAACTGGGCTACTTTAACCTGGACCCCAACAATCCTCAGGGCTGTACTCCCTGCTTCTGCTTCCAGCATTCGTCTGTCTGTGACAGTGCCGAGGGCTACAGCATACACGCAATCTCCTCCACCTTCGATACAGGTAAGTCGCATTCATATTCATATTAAAAAACAAAATGGTCAAAAGTGATTACTAACAGGAAGGATCCTGTCAACCGAAACAACCTAGAATTAAATCTGAACTGTTCTTGGATCAGGACTCAGGGCTTCATTTGTATATCCAGATTTATAAAAATGTGCATATACATACCTGCATGCAGATTTTTCTGCTCAGTTGAAAAGCAAACCAGTATAAGCCCATTGTTGCTGATATTTGTGATAATAACTCGAATATATTTGCCATCTGTCTGTCAGGCTCAGAGTCTCCTCAGTGTGACGACAGAGGAGTTTGTTCGTGTAAACCTGGAGTCACTGGAGAAAAGTGTGATCGATGCCAACCGGGTTTCCACAGTCTCACTGAAGCAGGCTGCAGGTAATAACAGGAGAACAGTGCCACCTGGTGGGATCTCTCACCTTTTACATACAATCTTAACCAAAACCACTAAAATATCAGTGAAAGTATTGTTGGCACTTCAAATGAGCCAGTCAGACAACAACGGTGTAATGCATAAGACTTTGCAATTCTAAAAATAATTTGCATATATAATAACTGATGAAAGTCTAATAGAAATCAATAGTAATTTAATACTAGGACAATTTTTCCAGTGTTGCCATAAGAAAGTTTCTATAGACCATTCAGTCCAACTCTTTATATATCTCTTATTTCAGGCCATGTTCATGCTCTCCATCGGGCAGCACTCAGGAATGTGATGTCAACACGGGACAGTGTCGGTGCAAAGACCACGTAGAGGGGTTCAGCTGTGACAGGTAACGAAAAATATAATAAAAAAAAATAGTAAAATAAAAAAAAGGATTTCAGTTATTAACCAAGTTCAACCAAATAAGTAAATCACCTCATCTATATTTAATTTATTTAAAGTAAAAATATCCTCAGCTTTCCCTTACTATCACCACATCCACCTGAGGTCTCTGTCAGTGTTGCATAGCTATTATGGAATGTCTATATGGTTTATTGAGACCAAACGTGGGCCATCCCTATTTCCGTTATGTTTGGGGAAAATTCTCTCAATTTTCTCTTTTAAGAGCCCTACCCTAAAGTACTGCATTCATTTGTTTATTTATTTTTAAATGGACATGTTTCCTTGTGTGTTCCTGTTTGTCCACTCAACTGTGACATTCTGAGTGAACAATTTTTTGCTTGGTCTTGTTCTTGTGAACTTGGATGTATTGTGAGTAGGGGAAGGCAACACACCTGATTAGAACACAATTTCAGCAGCAGGTGATAACCTGGATTCCTCTGAGGATCCTGGCAACTGTGAAACAGTTCTTTGGATCTGGACTTGGGGTCTCATATATAAGTGTCTCTACTAAAAGAATGCATACACTCTAAAGCCAAAACATGTGTATGCCATATCCAGATTTATAAAAAATCTGCTTACATGTACCTGCATGCAGATTCTTCTTTATAAATGCCACCCAGAGTGAGAGAAATGTGAGCAGCCCTCCGCACAATTTGAACAAAGAAGTGTCCTATGCAAAGTCACCTTTGAATACATTTTTTGCTCTTAGTTTGTACCACTTGACACAGAAACACTGTTGTCCCCAGATTAGCTCAGGTTCTTAACTTCACTTGTTGATGGCGTCACCAAATTTTACTTTTCCACTGTGCTACTATAGTAGTGTAAAGGGAGAATGTTAACTCCCATTTGTTTGTTTCAGATGTAAACTGGGCTACTTTAACCTGGACCCCAACAATCCTCAGGGCTGTACTCCCTGCTTCTGCTTCCAGCATTCGTCTGTCTGTGACAGTGCCGAGGGCTACAGCATCCACGCAATCTCCTCCACCTTCGATACAGGTAAGTCGCATTCATATTCATATTAAAAAACAAAATGGTCAAAAGTGATTACTAACAGGAAGGATCCTGTCAACCGGGAAACAACCTAGAATTAAATCTGAACTGTTCTTCGGATCAGGACTCAGGGCTTCATTTGTATATCCAGATTTATAAAAAATGTGCATATACATACCTGCATGCAGATTCCCCTTTTAAAAGTTTCACCTGGGGTAGAAATGGGAACCCGCTGTACCGAACCGTACCACCTTTGGGTGATCCTTTCTCCAGTGAAATTGAAAAGCAAAAGGAAAAACATTAAATGTAAATGTTATTCAATTAAATTACCCCCAAAGAGAAAACTAAAAGTTACGGATCAATGTTGTACTTTCCTAAAGACAAAGCTAGTGTTAATTATCAATAGAAACAGAAACAGATACAGCACCAGGATTTAATCTCTCCTTTATATCTATATATAATATATATATATATACATATATATATATATATATATATATGTTTATTTCTCAAATAGAGACCGGACTTTTGTGTCACTTCTGTGACATCATAGTTGCGTAGCAGACGTTGCAATTCTGGACCTTTTTAAAAACAATAAAGTAGATGGTAATTAGGATTTGTCTGCAGACGCTGAGCAGTGGACGGCTCAGCAGAAGGATGGTGCATCTGTTCCCGTGCAGTGGACCAGTGGACAAGAGGTGTCTCTAATATCTGAAGACTACTTACCCATGTACTTCATTGCGCCAGGTAAACACTGTCTCACAATGTAACCTTTTCTCATTGTCCTTCTGTAGAATATTTCAAAGATGCAAATCAAAATCCTTAAATATTAATTATGAGTTACATAGGCCCCCTTCAGATAAAAAAAGATAAACCTTTAGAAGCCTACGTTTCAACTATTGTTTCAAATCTGAAACATCTTTTATTGTTGTGAGAACCATATATACATTAATACATGTGTTTGTGTCCTTTTGCAAATTGTGTGTAGAAAAAATATTAATGAGTAAAGTGAAAATGTGCATTAATTTGTCAACCAATGATCATATGGGAAAGAATTAATGTGATATGCCTATTATTGTGTCTAATAATAGAAGGTCAGCTAGCATTTTCTTGAAAGGTCGTTTACCTGAAATTTGATGTCTACACCAAACTGTAAATGATAAATAATATAATATGTGTAATGTAAATAATGTAAATGATAAATATTATAATAGTATTTGGTGCAACCATAATTGTAGAAATGTAAAACCTAGAATATAGCAAGTTATTGGAATGTTAGGGAAATTGGGAGAATTATCAATTAGCAGCAAAATAGTGAAAAGTTTTTGCATCAAATCATTAACAATAAAATTTAAAAGGGTAGTTGATATTAAATTTGTGCAGTTTTTCCTATGTAGTTGTATTGTTTTGACCTTTGGATATCAGGGCAAACCCTGTATTTTTGTGAATTTGAACTACCTGGGACTATCTCTGTTTCAGATAAATTCTTAGGGAATCAGCTCTGAGCTATGGGCAGAATCTTAGCCTGAGTTTCAGGGTGGATCGCAGGGATACCAGACTCTCAGCAGAAGACCTTGTTCTGGAGGGAGCTAATCTGAGAGTGGCTGTACCTCTCATTGCTCAAGGAAATGCTTATCCAAATGAGAACATGCAATCCTACGTCTTCAGGTATGCTCCAAAGCTCAAACTATTCAAATAGAATCAGAGTAAGGGCCTTAAATCTAGGATAAGCAAGAAGTAAATAAAAAATAAGGACTCGATTGTGTCCATGTGGTTTGGGGTGATGTACTGTAGTTAATTTATGGCTGTGACTCTACTGTTTCAGGCTTCATGACAGCACAGACTACCCCTGGAGGCCCACCATCAGCCACTCCGACTTCCAGAGGCTCCTCCATAACTTGACAGCCATCAAGATCAGAGGCACCTACAGCGAGAAGAGTTAGTACTAAATAATATCACAAAATGTACATGTCAGCAATATGTTAAAGCAAGGTCCCTCTCTGTCCTGTGATACCTGAAATAGGTCATTTTTTCTAGCCATGGAGAATTCATGAAAAAGGTTTATAGGAATTTTGTCAATTTTGAGTGTTCTTTAAGTCCTACTCTTCTGGTTATTTTAGTTTTTTCTGTCATGATTTTGGTTCCCTTTTAAATTTTTTGGTACTTCGTCATGTCATTTGAGGTATTGTTACATCAGTAAATTATGAGAATTGGTTGTTTCTCCAGGTGCGGGTTATTTGGACGGTGTCACCTTAGTAACAGCTCGGCGGGGCCCTGGTGAAGCAGCTCGTTGGGTGGAGTCCTGCACCTGTCCTCAGGGCTACGAGGGCCAGCACTGTGAGAGGTGTATCGTGGGATACCGCCGCGCTCAGCCTCAACTTGGAGCTTTTAGTCAATGTGAGCCCTGCAACTGCCATGGCCACAGCCAGACCTGTGACCCCATTACAGGTATCAAACATAAGACCAACAAATACAGACACAAGTTTAGTATTTAACATCATTTTGGATCACAGATTTAGCCAGACCTTCCAGATATAGGTTTTACAAATATCTAAACATAACAAATGTCATAATTTTCCTTTTGGTAATTGTATTATTAATTTCAAAAAGTATCTCTTGTAATTAATGAGACCTTTTTACACGTCTATCTGAAATTCACAATGTAATAAGAATATGGAAGTCTGGGGCCAATTGAAACTTGGGCACTCACTTCAGCCCCACTTTTTTTTTAGATAAAGATGTTTTGAGATGTGTTTAAGATCTTTAGAGAATAGGTGTTTGAGAGTAAAAGTCTTGTCTTTTTCTTTTCAAGTCTGTTATTTCAAAATCAATCCCTAAGATGTGTTTTGGGTTTTCCAGGAGCGTGCGAGTGTGCTCACAACACGGCAGGGCTTAGCTGTGAGCGCTGTAAAGATGGTTTTTATGGAGATGCTACAGGAGGTAATCCTGGAGACTGTCAGCAATGTCCTTGTCCCAGAGGAGCCACCTGCGCTGTGGTCCCCAAAACCAGGGAGGTGGTGTGCACCAACTGCCCGGCCGGCACAACAGGTCAGTGCACCCACAGTTCAGCTTGTCAAATCTGGTCTTTTCTTTTTCTTTTTTCTTTTTTCTTTTTTCTTTTTTTTTTTCTTTCTTTCTTTCTTTTTCCTTCTTTCCTTCTTTCCTGCTTGCTTGCGCAGCGCCTTTCAGATTTTCTATCTACACCAGTTCAAAGACTTGTTCATTCATTGTCTTTGAGATGTATCTGTCTTCCCTCAGAACACTTGCATCTATGACAATGTTTGGAATAGAATAAAAAGACTCTACATCTGGGGTTTTTGTGTTTGGCCCAATAAAGCAGATTTCTCACTTCTCTTCCACTCTGACCCCAAGGAAAGCGCTGTGAGCTGTGTGATGATGGATTTTTCGGCGACCCTTTGGGAGAGAATGGTCCAGTGAGAGCCTGTCGAGCCTGTAAATGCAGTGACAACATAGACCCTAATGCTGTGGGAAACTGTAACCGTGAAACTGGAGAGTGTCTCAAATGCATCTACAACACTGCTGGATTCTTCTGCGACCGCTGCCAAGATGGGTTCTATGGCAATGCACTGGCGACAAACACCAACAATAAGTGCAAACGTGAGTAAAAAATGTACTGACCAATGCAAACGAGAGAGTAAAAACTGTACTGACCGATGCAAACGAGAGAGTAAAAACTGTACCGACCAATGCAAACGAGAGAGTAAAAACTGTACTGACTGACGCAAACGTGAGAGTAAAAACTGTACTGACCGATGCAAACGAGAGAGTAAAAACTGTACTGACCGACGCAAACGTGAGAGTAAAAACTGTACTGACCGATGCAACGTGAGAGTAAAAACTGTACCGACCGACGCAAACGTGAGAGTAGAAACTGTACCGACCGACGCAAACGTGAGAATAAAAACTGTACTGACCGACGCAAACGTGAGAGTAAAAACTGTACTGACCGATGCAAACGTGAGAGTAAAAACTGTACCGACCAATGCAAACGTGAGAGTAAAAACTGTACTGGCCGACGCAAACGTGAGAGTAAAAACTGTACTGACCGACGCAAACGTGAGAGTAAAAACTGTACTGACCGACGCCAACGAGAGAGTAAAAACTGTACTGACCGACGCCAACGAGAGAGTAAAAACTGTACCGACCGATGCAAACGTGAGAGTAAAAACTGTACCGACCGAGGCAAACGTGAGGGAAAAAACTGTACTGACCGAAGCAAACGTGAGAGTAAAAACTGTACCGACCGACGCAAACGAGAGAGTAAAAGCTATACCGACCGACGCAAACGTGAGAGTAAAAACTGTACCGACCGACGCAAACGTGAGAGTAAAAACTGTACCGACCGATGCAAACGTGAGAGTAAAAGCTTTACCGACCGATGCAAACGTGAGAGTAAAAACTGTACTGACCGATGCAAACGAGAGAGTAAAAACTGTACTGACCGATGCTAACGTGAGAGTAAAAACTGTACCGACCGATGCAAACGAGAGAGTAAAAGCTGTACTGACCGACTTCAACGAGAGAGTAAAAGCTGTACTGACCGACGCCAACGTGAGAGTAAAAACTGTACCGACCGATGCAAACGTGAGAGTAAAAAATGTACTGACCGATGCTAACGTGAGAGTAAAAACTGTACCGATCGATGCAAACGTGAGAGTAAAAACTGTACCGATCGATGCAAACGAGAGTAAAAACTGTACTGACCGACGCTAACGTGAGAGTAAAAACTGTACTGACCGACGCAAACGTGAGAGTAAAAACTGTACTGACTGATGCAAATGTGAGAGTAAAAACTGTACTGACCGACGCAAACGTGAGAGTAAAAACTGTACTGACCGACGCAAACGTGAGAGTAAAAACTGTACTGACCGACGCAAACGAGAGAGTAAAAGCTGTACCGACCGACGCAAACGTGAGAGTAAAAACTGTACTGACCGAAGCAAACATGAGAGTAAAAACTGTTCCGACCGATGCAAACGTGAGAGTAAAAACTGTACTGGCCGACGCAAACGTGAGAGTAAAAACTGTACTGACCGACGCCAACGAGAGAGTTAAAACTGTACTGACCGATGCAAACGTGAGAGTAAAAACTGTACCGACCGACGCAAACGTGAGAATAAAAAAACTGTACTGACCGAAGCAAACGTGAGAGTAGAAACTGTACTGACCGATGCAAACGTGAGAGTAAAAACTGTACTGACCGACGCCAACGAGAGAGTAAAAACTGTACTGACCGATGCAAACGAGAGAGTAAAAACTGTACTGGCCGACGCAAACGTGAGAGTAAAAACTGTACTGACCGACGCCAACGAGAGAGTAAAAACTGTACTGACCGGCGTAGCGAGAGTAAAAACTGTACCGACCGATGCAAACGTGAGAGTAAAAACTGTACCGACCGAGGCAAACGTAGGGGAAAAAACTGTACTGACCGAAGCTAACGTGAGAGTAAAAACTGTACTGACCGAAGCAAACGTGAGAGTAAAAACTGTACCGACAGACGCAAACGAGAGAGTAAAAGCTGTACCGACCGACGCAAACGTGAGAGTAAAAGCTGTACCGACCGACGCAAAAGTGAGAGTAAAAGCTGTACTGACCGATGCTAACGTGAGAGTAAAAACTGTACTGACCGACGCAAAAGTGAGAGTAAAAACTGTACCGACCGATGCAAACGTGAGAGTAAAAACTGTACTGGCCGACGCAAACAGAGTAAAAACTGTACTGACCGACGCAAACGTGAGAGTAAAAACTGTACTGACCGACGCCAACGAGAGAGTAAAAACTGTACTGACCAACGCCAACGAGAGAGTACAAACTGTACCGACCGATGCAAACGTGAGAGTAAAAACTGTACCGACCGAGGCAAACGTGAGAGTAAAAACTACCGACCGACGCAAACGAGAGAGTAAAAACTGTACTGACCGACGCCAACGAGAGAGTAAAAGCTGTACTGACCGATGCTAACGTGAGAGTAAAAGCTGTACTGACCGATGCTAACGTGAGAGTAAAAACTGTACTGACCGATGCAAAAGTGAGAGTAAAAACTGTACCGACCGAAGCAAACGTGAGAGTAAAAACTGTACTGGCCGACGCAAACGAGAGAGTAAAAACTGTACTGACCGACGCAAACGAGAGTAAAAACTGTACCGACCGATGCAAACGAGAGAGTAAAAACTGTACTGACCAACGCAAACGTGAGAGTAAAAACTGTACCGACCGACGCAAAAGTGAGAGTAAAAACTGTACCGACCGACGCAAACGTGAGAGTAAAAACTGTAACGACCGACGCAAACTTGAGAGTAAAAACTGTACCGGCCGACGCAAACCTGAGAGTAAAAACTGTACTGACCGATGCAAACCCAATGTTGAGTGCAGACATAATCTTAATTTATCTAGAAATCAAAGTTGACTTGTGTCCAGTTGAGAATTGGTGTTCTCTCTCTGGGATTTAAGGTGTTCTTTCTCTGGGATTTAAGGTGAGGGAGATGTGTCCCAGAAGAGGACCATCGTTGTTTTATGTGACTAAAATAGGGGGCGAATGACTGTATTCATTTATTTATTTATTTATTTTTTATTTTGAACTTAGATTTTTAAGTTTTTTTTGCCTGTTAATAAAATTTGGTTTTGAGTCACAAAAGTTTTTGTTTGGTCAATTCTGTCTGTAAGGCTTGGAACAGAAGACAGAGTGCTCTGCCATGTATCATTGGCAAACTTTATGTCTGTGAAATTGTAGAACTCTGTGACCTCAATTGATACACACATAAAGTTTATGTTAAATTGAAGCAAAGATGTGCACATTTTAAGCTCATTGTTACTTTAAGTAGATAATATCATCCCTGTTTGGCTCATATATTCTTTTTTTCTGTTTTCTCACTTTAGCCTGTGCGTGCTCCCTGTTTGGCACAGTGGACCGACAGACCGGCTGCTCTCAGGTCACAGGCCAATGTCAGTGTTTGCCAAACGTTGCTGAGAGAGACTGCAGTGTATGTGACCCGGGTTTCTACAATCTGCACAGTGGCAAGGGCTGTGAACGGTCAGCACCAACTCCATTTCTCTTTTCCTTCTAAAAGTACTTGCTTTTGCAAATTTAGATTTAAAGTGAGAGTCATTTTGTTGTTGTTTTGTTAGTTTTTTGTTTTTTTCTGGGTGTAGTTTTTAACAAGGTTGTTCAATAAAAGATCTAGGAGAGGATGCCTGAGGAATGGAAGAGAAGTGTACTGGTGTCTCTTTTTAAGAAGAAAGGAGATCTGCAAACTTGTAACAACTATAGAGACATAAAGCTGATGAGCCATACTATGAAGTTGTGGGAAAGAGAAGTGGGAGCTAGGCTAAGGAGAGAAGTTAGTCTCTGTGTGCAGCAGTATGGTTTCATGCAAAGAAAGAGCACAGATATTGTATTATTACACAATATTTGCTGTAGGAATGTTGATGGAGAAGTACAGAGGATGGCAACAGGGAGTGAGGAAGAAACATAAGTGGTTGATACTTAGGTGGAAGCATGCAGACTGGGGTATGTTATTATTATTGTGAGACTGAAATGATAATGCACTGTTGAGAATGACACACAGATTCTTAACGCAAGGGAAGGAATAAACAGTGGAGAAACTGATTTGGTTAGAATGGAGGGTGTACAGAAAAGGAAGGTACTGTAAGAAGAGGTCTGGAAAGACAGAGAAGTTTGTGGTGCAGGATATGTTTAAGAGCAGTAGGCCAGTGACAAAGTATGTTAGAGTGGTGCAGGATATGTTTAAGAGCAGTAGGCCAGTGGCAAAGTATGTTAGAGTGGTGCAGGATATGTTTAAGATCAGTAGGCCAGTGGCAAAGTATGTTAGAGTGGTGCATGATATGTTTAAGAGCAGTAGGCCAGTGGCAAAGTATGTTAGAGTGGTGCAGGATATGTTTAAGAGCAGTAGGCCAGTGGCAAAGTATGTTAGAGTGGTGCAGGATATGTTTAAGATCAGTAGGCCAGTGGCAAAGTATGTTGGAGTGGTGCAGGATATGTTTAAGAGCAGTAGGCCAGTGGCAAAGTATGTTAGAGTGGTGCAGGGTATGTTTAAGAGCAGTAGGCCAGTGGCAAAGTATGTTAGAGTGGTGCAGAATATGTTTAAGATCAGTAGGCCAGTGGCAAAGTATGTTAGAGTGGTGCAGGATATGTATGAAAGCGACAGGACAGTGGCCTGGCAAGCCAGACTCCTCGCTCTATCAGTAAGGAGTCTGGAAAAGTTCAATGCCAGCTTGTTTTCCTCAAGGCTGGGCTTGGCAGGGCAAAGCGACTCAGGGCTAACCAATCAGAATTTCAACAGACATGAAGTTAGCTAGGCAGCAATCTACGAAGAAGTAAACAAACATACATTGCGTGCAAAAACCTATCATATTTAGAATGGAACGCTTATTGTGCTGTCTGCTTTTGAGGTTTTAAACACGTAATGTCTTGATTATTCAAAACTGATTGAAGAGACGAAGGCGAACAAACTCTCAGCAGTCCTGCTGCTGGGGACGTGGGTCGCCTAAGTGTGACGCAAAGCAACACTCCAGCGACATTCGACTGTGATTGGTCGGTACGGAACATACTGTATCGGAGGAACCGACCGGCTTACAGAGCTTTGTCAGACTGAGTTCCAGTATATAGAATATACAGAGCTGACGTCAGGCTGTGCCAGGCTAGTAGGAAGGTGGTGAAGAATACAAGCTCAGCTCTGAGCCCCTTCTTGTTTCCTGTGGAGCTGGACAGGCTAACAGTCAGAGGAGGGATAGTGAATATATTGGTTGAAGCATGGAGGCCTAGAGAAAACCCAAAGAGAAGATTTATAGAATAAGTAATGAATGGAAACATAAAGTTACTTGGTGTGAGAGAAGAGGATGCAGAGAATAGGACTAGATGGAGGCATAGGATTTAATGTGGAGACCTCTGAAGGGAACAGCCAAAACAAGAAGAAGTATTTTTCAAATAATGTGGCCAAATGAAAACTGCTTGAAAGCAGTTGAGTCCTGCCTTTTGTACTAATTGTGTCTGTAAAATGTTTTGCTTTAGTAAAAGTAAGTATTTAATTTGTCAAACATGGTTCCGCAGACACACATTTTTCAAGTTGGCTTAACTAACGCTCAAAAGAGCCTGGACCTCAACATTCGTCGACTTTTAGTAGATTCACTTCTTTTACTCCATTTCCCAAATAATCGGAAAACAAACAAAGTGAAGCTTGCAGAAACTAAATCACAAGTTTGCAGCCGCACACTGGCTTTAACATGGCGGGTAACCAGAAGTGCCACTGGTGTGTTCCGCCAATCAGCACACAGTTCTTCAGCACACAGCCCTGCCCCTTAACAATATGAAAAGTCCTACCTAGAGTTTTTCCCTGGGTAGTTTCAGTTGAAACATGCAATGGTTTTTCAAAACCTCGGGTAAATGAAAAACATTCCTGTGGTGGAAAAAGGGCCTATGGTAGGCCTTATTCTGGTTATATAAGTTCCTAATACATGCCACTGGGTGTGACCCACCTTCCTCTACTGGTGCAAAAGAAAAGCTGAGGAAGCAGAAAGGGGGCTTACTATTGTCTTGGGTTGTCTTTAAGGTTGGTTGGTTTATTGATCTGGTCTCATTGGCTGATGTGCTGACTAAGTGGATAGAATGACCGATGTATTTGTCTAGTTTTGTTAGTTTTTGTTTTGTTTGTTTTTTACCGTTGTCCCTGCTCTTCTCCGCTCTTTAGCTGTAACTGTAATGCAATTGGCTCCACTAATGGCCAGTGTGACGTGGCCTCAGGTCAGTGTGAGTGTCAGCCTGGAGTTACGGGGCTCCAATGTCAACACTGCGAGGTCAACTTCTTCGGCTTCAGTTCATCCGGATGCAAACGTAAGACTTAAATACTAGTACACACACTTAAATCTAAATTTGAATGAATTTTGAATGCAGTAATGCTCATAATGATCAATAACCCATTTCTATAAAATATTTTTCAATACAAATTGTCATGCATCTGTCACCAAAGAAATGGGGAGTCTGAAAGTGGTTTGTGATATCTGGGGTGGGAAGAATTTTTGTGCAAATAATGCCGGAGAAGTATTTATATCACATTTTATTGTAATAATTTCAAATAAAAAGGGACCGACGCACTGAAGGGACTCTCTTGGCTTGCCTGGGAACACCTCGATATGCCCCTAGAAGAGCTTCAGGAGGAACTCTGGGCATCTCTGCTTAGACAAATGAAATTGAAATTGTATGAGTTTTACCTTGAGATTTTTGATTATTTTGGGGGGCCTTTTTAGGCAGTATAGATAGACAGGAAACAGGCCAAGAGACAGAATTAAACCTAGGTTCTTTGAGTATGTGGTATGCACTTTACAGGGTGAGCCACCGAGGTGCCCCAAAACTGTTTGTTGATAACTTATTTATTTTTTTAGCTTGCGACTGCGACCCTGAGGGCTCCATCTCCGGGCAGTGTAAGGAAGACGGCCGCTGCGAGTGTAAACCAGGTTTTGTTGGAGCTCGATGTGATATGTGTGAAGAAAACTACTTCTACAACCGCTCTGCCCTTGGCTGTCAGCAGTGTCCATCCTGCTACAGCCTCGTTCGCGATAAGGTCAGTTACACAAAAGTGTTTTTATGTAATATTATATTTTTTATTTTTATGAATGAATGAATGAATTTTACCATCAATAACACATGAGACTTACATTTACTTGAGTTAACTTGACATTGTGTTACAATCTGTAGGTGAACCAGCAGCGACAGAAGCTTCACGACCTCCAGACACTTGTTGATAATCTGGGATCAGGTCAGGAGGCAGTCAGCGACAAGGCTTTTGAAGACCGACTCAAAGAGGCAGAAAGGGCTATAGCTGAACTGCTGGAGGAGGCACATACCAGCAAAGGTAACCACCTAATTGTGAAAAAACAAAACAAGTAATCTGAAATGTGGGTGACCATTTTCTCAATCATGAACAAAAGTAAAGCATAAAAATTGTCTCGTCCTTTCACTAAACAAGCAAGTTAAATTATCTTTGAGCTCATCGACTAGGATGTCTTTTTGATCCATCATCTTGCATATCATAGCTGCTCCTCCTTGTTGAAGTGGTCAGTCTTGGTGTGGCAAATTGAGGGATGGACACTTATTGTATATAGTGAGGTAAAGAAATATTTGATCCTCTGCTGATGTTGTTGGGGCCATGTACCGTCAAATCTTGAGAGAGAAACTCGTTCCCTCAGGGCCGGCCAGGGCATTGAAAATGAGTCGTGGATGGGTATGACATTGACCCACAACACACAGCCAAGACAACAAAGGAGCTGTTCTGGAGGAAGCACATTAAGGTCTTGGAGTGGCCAGTCTCCAGACTGTAAAAGACACATGGGAGCCAGAAATCTTGCTGATGGATAGGGGATCAAATTTCACTCAGTAAAATGCAAATCAATTTATACCTTTTTTAAAATGCATTTGTCTGGATTTTTTTTGTTGTTGTTCTGTCTCGCACTGTTAAAAATCTACATCTATCATTAAAATTGTTGACTGATCATTTCTTCTTCAGTGGGCAAACATACAAAATCAGCAGGGGATCAAATATTTTTTCCCTCACTGTATGTATTTTATAGCAGGTAAATCATAATCAATAATAATAATATCAAATTGAGTGTATATGTATCATATGAAACAATGTTGGCCCAAGTATATAACTGGTAGAGAGATTAAATGCCTGAAAATAATTGAAAAAATAAAATGAAGCTAATATGCACCAAGAATTTAAACAGATTTTGTAAAATAAAAGCATTGTTACAAATACAAGGGCCAGTGCCTATAGTCCTGTAATTTTTAATGCTGTTCTCAGATGTGGACAGTGGCCTTCTGGATCGTCTACATTCTATTAACATCACATTGACAACACAGTGGAACCGTCTTCATAATATCAGAAACACAGTGGATGAGACGGGAAATCAGGCCGACCGTGCTCGAACTCGGGTCCGAGATGCTGAGAACCTCATCGACCGAGCTCGTCAGGAGCTGGATAAAGCCAAGGACGCCATCAGCAAAGTGGTATGGACTCTGTATTTAATACAGCGTTTAGTGTTGGAGCATTTACTTTGTCTTAAGTTAAAAACTCAAAAACATTTGTGCAGGTTATGTCATTTAAAATATGTCTTAAGACTATTAATATTTACATTTACATTTATTCATTTAGCTGACGCTTTTATCCAAAGCGACTTACATTGTTCTAATGTAATTACCAGTGTTACAGCCACTGGAGGCAAGGTGGGTTAAGTGTCTTGCCCAAGGACACAACGACAGTATGAACTGTGGGGAGAGTGGGAATCGAACCGCCTACCTTCCGGTTGAAAGACGACCACTCTACCCACTGAGCCACTGCCGCCCATAATATATAATTCGAGATTGAAATTTTCTAAGAATTGGACCATTGAGATGGACCATTATTAACCTTAGTAAGCCAATCAGACAATTTAATCTATGTGGCTATACCAACAGACAGCAGGTGGAGGCACTACTAACCAGTGGGTGTTAAAAAAATAAAATAATTTGTGTGTTTGTTTTTTGATATTTGGTTTCTCTTTTGGACATGTGAACAGTCTTTGTTGTCTAATCAATAGACTCAACTTTTAAGTACCATTGTCATGGTCTTAACAAAGTAGGATAATAGGATGCTAAGGTATGTCTCTTTTGGGACCCTTTAGACCCCCTGTGACTCTGTAATACAACTAAAACTTGCTTGTGGAAAAAAGCCTTAATAAGTACCAGTAAAAATAGTAATCATTTTCAATGAGAGTCATAGGGATCCACAATTCTCTAATCTACTCTTTATGGCAGCAACCAATGCAACTTGGACACACATTAGGTGGGTTTAATAATGAGAGTATTGGTTTAGACCTAAAGGATTTTTCTTTTAAGCGACACTATGTACCTTTTAGCCACTAGGGGCGCAGATCCTTCTACAGAAAATAACACGTCTTCTGAAAGTGTAGGGTAATTTTAGTACATTCTGTACAAATAAAACTCTGCTAGGGTCTATAGGGTGTATCGGCCTATTTCTGCTCCCTGTGTTTGAGCTGCTGTGCGTGTCTCTCAGGAGAGGTCTGCTCATCCTAGTGGCATGGAATTATAAATCATATATATCAGTTTTCTGTCCAGGTGAGGGTACTGTTTCAAAGTAAAATAGGTATACCAACTGTGTGTCCAAGAATCCTTAAATCAATATAAGAATGTATATTTTGGGAATTTTAAATGAAGCAATGCTAGTAGCTAAAAGTTACAGTGTTTAAATGGATGTCTGTTTTCTGCTCAGGACATCAAGCCCCCTAGTGGAGGAGGAGACCCCAACAACATGACATTGCTGGCCGAAGAAGCTCGCATCCTGGCAGACAAGTACGGCTCCAGCTTACTACTGACACAAAACTAGACAAGACTACATTCTGGCATAAATTCCAACTCTTCATTTTTATCTTATCGTAGACACAAAATAGCTGCTGATCAGATTGAGAAGATTGCCAAAGACGCCAACGACACGTCAACCAAAGCTTACAACCTCCTGCTGAAAACTCTGGATGGAGAAATGAAGACAAGCCAGGAGATTGATGAGCTCAACAAGAAGTATGTATTGTAACAGGTTTTAGTTGGATTTACCCATATGTTATTACAACATATATTTATTATTTGGAGGGCCAAATATTCTAGTGAAAAGCTGGTTTGAACTGCATTTGTCTTCTGTTCAGGTACAATGAGGCAAAGGAGATGGCCAAAAACCTAGAGAAACAGGCAAACAAAATCCAGGCTGAGGCTGATGAGGCAGCTGACAATGCTCTGAGGATCTTTGCCAATTTAACCAGCCTCCCACCCTTTGACACAAAGACTCTGGAGGTAAAATAAACTACTGAAGTTATAACATAATTTTGTTATTTGCGTTAGTGTTGGATGTAACCGTTGCCTCAAAACTTCAACATTTCATGGCGGACCACTGGCAGCAGTGGGTCACCTTAAATGACATCACATAAATTAAAAAGATTTGTCTGTATAGGTATGGTCTTGAATAATTTCCATGCCACATATGGTCTAGTCAAAGCACATTGCAAAAAACAGCCCATGCTGTGTTGCAGAGACTATTTCCACTTTACAGAACAACCCAAATATTATGAGTCATTTCTCTGGTGATTATTGTTTTTAGTGTCTGCAGAGTCACCAATAAACCTTTTCAAGATGCCTGGGGGCTAGCACGAGCATTAACTATCCCACAGTGTATAGAGTAAGGGTTAGAGGAGAGAAAAAAACGTTTCTTTTAAATTCAGTTTTGCTGAATAACAATTTTGCGACAAAATCACATGCACACACATACACATACACATACACACACACACACACAGGTTTAAGAGATCTATTGTCTGAAAGAAGACAGATTTGTATTTGCATTGTAATATATAATGTGTTTATGTAAGTGGAATGAGTGGACTCAAAAATGGGCTGTAATGTGAAAGTTGTGACATTACATAAAAGAATAATGTTAATTGAAACTGTTTGTTATTAACATTTTGTTATTCTTCCATTTTTGGTGGTTATGTTTTGCTTTTTGAGTACAAATTTAACTGACTAAACAAACCAAACTTTCCAGAAAATACAATCCCAGTGATTTATATATTAATTTTTTTTTTGTGAAGTTAACTCATTGAAAAACCCCATTTTGGGTGGATTGTGCGACCTCTGAAATCACTCTCAGAAACAGAATCATCCAAAAACGTGCTAATTCTGGTTAGTATAATATCTCTTGTATCTCTCACAAACATTGTCAAATTAACTCAGAAACCTCAAATTTGGTTAACCTCATCTTGACATGTGCGGCAATAAAAATTATACATTTTTTAGAAGAGGTTTTGGGTGTCACTGTGAGAAGCCCGCCATTTTAGGTTATATTAAAGTTTCTTGTTTTTAGAGATACATTTGACATTTATGTGAAGTTTGTGCTTTAACGGGCAAAACGTGCCCCCCGCGGTCGCAAAGAGAGGTGAGAGCCTTTATCGCCTCTTGGCTATATTTAGGTTTGTTTGTTTGTTTGTTTAAAGGATGAGGCAAATAAGATCAAGAAGGAGGCACTGGATCTGGACAAACTGATCGACAAAACAGAGAAAGAATACAATGACCTTCGAGATGATCTTAAGGGAAAAGAGCAGGAAGTGCGCAAACTGCTCGACAAAGGCAAGAGTGAGCAGCAGGTATATACTCACAGCACACAAAATCGTTTTGTCTGCTTCTTTTCACAGTCTGTTTGAAGAGTATGTATTTTGTGTGGTAAATTGTAGACCGCAGACCAGCTCTTAGCTCGAGCTGACGCAGCCAAAGCTTTGGCTGAGGAAGCAGCAAAGAAAGGCCAATCCACATATAAAGAAGCTGAGAACATCCTAGACGACCTTCGAGGTATGTATGCGTCAACATTCATTCTTTGGTTTTCATACCCCCCAACTTTTTTTTTTTACTCCATTCTAATAATTTCAACAATGCATGAATGTACCTACTGTAAACTTCCCTTCTTTCAGACTTTGATAAGAGAGTGAATGACAATAAGACGGCGGCTGAGGAGGCAATGAAGAAGATACCTTTGATAAACGGCACCATTATGGCCGCCAACGAGAAGACACGTCAAGCCGAGGCTGCTTTAGGAAACGCTGCTTCTGACGCCAAAGAAGCCAAAAGCAAAGCGGAGGAGGCCGAGAAGATTGCCAGCAATGTTCAGAAAGTAGGTGTGGGTTTGACCTGGGTTTAGTCCTTGACTGGCTTAATCTCACGCTTGTCCTGAATTTAGTTTTGGGTAGGCTTAATTTAGCCCTAGTTTACTCGTTGGTTTTTATCCTTATCCTTTAACTGGTCTATTCTTGGTCTAAAGCAGGTTTGTTTCTGGATTTAACTGATGTTTTAATCATGTGTCTCAGGGCTCAGCAAAGACAAAGGAGGATGCAGAGAAGGCTTTTAGAGAGACTCAGAATCTGGACTCGGAGGTGAGCGACATGATGGACCAGCTGAGCGCAGCTGAGCAGGAGCTGGCCAAGAAGAGAGCTGAAGCCGACAACGACATGATGATGGCCTCAATGGTACAAATGATTAAACATTTACCATTTAACAAGTTTGAGGACGAGAGACAGTATGAAAGTAAATGGGTACACTGCAAAAAAAGGGTAGCCTTTTAAGTAAATTTTACTTGGTAAGAGATCCTAAAAAAAACATTTAAATCTATAAATAAGCAGCCCCAAAGTACTCAAAAGGATTGAAATAAGCTGAAAATACAAATTTTTCAACTGACGTTTTCCACCTATCAATCCAGTAGATCACGTCACCACGATAGCGTTTTTACAATGAGCGCTAGAGCAAGGGTCAAGATATTGTTATTTATTTACACAAGAAGCACAAGGGGAAAAAAAAATATTAGATACCATCATAATGATAACCATCATCTGCTGCAATGTTCAATAAAAGCTTCATCCCATTTTACCATGTCAATAGTGTGGCTTGGTAATAAGGGTTATATTTAAACGAGAACAATGTTGTACCCAGTTGACACAGCTGTTCTTTACAATAGACTTGTACAGTACAAGTACAAGTCTTGTAACTCAGTGTTGTGTCAACTGTACTCTAACTGAATAAAATCTGTCTTTAAACAAGATTGTTTATCTTTTAAAACAGCAACAGCAATTGCCCTAAAACTTGAAAAGTAAAAAAATGCTTTATTTTTTAAAAAGAAACTTAAAACAAGAAATTTTGACTTGGCATGATGAAGGAAGGTTTTTATTCTTAAATTCAGCATTTTTGTCTTTTACATTTTTTTTTCTTAAGTAAATGTAAATATAATAAAATATATTTTGAGTGGTTAGCACTTCTGCCTCACAGCAAGAAGGTCGTGAGTTCAAAACCCGGCCGACTCAAACATTTTCGGCCGACTCCGGTCTTTCTGTGAGGAGTCTGCATGTCCTCCACGTGTTACCGTGGGTTCTCTCCGGGTACTCCGGCTTCCTCCCACCGTCAAAACACATGTATGTATAGGTCAATGGCAACTCTAAAGTGTCCCTAGTGAATGAATGTGAGAGTGAATGGTTGTCTGTCACCGTCTGTCTCTAAAATGTCAGCCCTGCGACTAACTGGCCACTGTCCAGGGTGTACCCCGCCTCAGGCCCAAAGCGGCTGGGATAGGCTCCAGTCACCCGTGACCCCTAACGGGACTAAGCGGTAGAAAATGAATGAATAAATAGTTACTAAAAATCAACATACATATTTGTTATTTTTAAATGCTTTTTAATTGTTTGATACATTCATAATTAGTGCTAAGATTTACAAAGTTGATTCATTTGAAGGAAAACTGCTCTTTGTATGTTTTTTTGTGTCTCAGGCTTCAGATAACGCTAAAGAGGCAGAGGACAGCGCACGTAAAGCCAAAAGTGCTGTAAAAACTGTTCTCAGCACCATTGTCGCTCTGCTGGAACAACTTGGTAAGACTGTAGTTTTAGCAAATGGCCTTGCTTACTAGTACAAAGATTTTTATTTGGTCTTCCATAAAAGTTAACTTGTTTGTTTTCTTATAATCAGACCAATGTTTTTAAGTGTTTACCTTGACATGTTTTGACTGCTAAACTTCCTGCAAGCTTCCTCAGAAAGAGTCACGCAATGTCACTGTGACGTGTCTTGACAGCTCATTTATACAGGTTTTGTTATCCTACCTGAAACAGGACGGTACCCGCATAGTCCTTCTTCCCAGGTGTGAGACAGCATATAACCTGACAAGACACATCACAGTTACATAATGTCAACTTTAATGGAAGTTGGCCTTGCTCACTGTCAAGACCACACTAACCAAGACTTGAGTGTATTGAGATCCAGCTTAGAAAGCCTAATAAAGACTGTGCCAATGCAAAGACCCGTAAAGGTTCCATAAGAAACATATTCTTGGGACAGGTTTTAAAATCAAAGCTGTCAAGCATAGACTAATCTTGTGTTTGCTAGAGCTTGGTGTATGAGGCAGGGAGGAGTCGGAGGGATTAAGAAAAAAAATCTATTAATGTATAACTTCCTGGCCTGGAAGACATACACACATGGACAAAAATGTTGGTACCCTTCGGTCACTGAAAGAAAAACTCACAATGGTCACAGAAAAAACTTTATTCTGACAAAAGTAATAATGAATAAAAATTCTATGAATGTTAACCAATGAAAGTCAGACATTGCTTTTCAACCATGCTTCAACGGAATTATTTTAAAAAATAAACTCATGGAACAGGCCTAGACAAAATTGATGGTACCCCTAGAAAAGACTGTAAATAATGTGACCAAATGGACATGTTAATTCAAGGTGTGTGCACTAATTAGCTTCACAGGTGTGTACAATCTTGTAATCAGTCAGGTTATAGGGCTTCAGGTAGTCACTGTGTTGTCTGGTGACATGGTGTGTACCACACTCAACATGGACCAGAGGAAGCGAAGGAAAGAGTTGTCGCAGGAGAATAGAAAGAAAATTATAGACAAGCATGATAAAGGTAAAGGCTATAAGACCATCTCCAAGAAGCTAGATGTTCCTGTGACTACAGTTGCACATATTATTCAGAAATTTAAAAAATGAAAAAAAATCATAAAAAAGCTAGACTGGAATATGCCAAACTACATGTTGACAAGCCACAAAGCTTCTGGGAGAATGTCCTATGGACAGATGAGACAAAAATGGAACTTTTTGCCAAGGCACATCAGCTCTATGTTCACAGAAGGAAAAATGAAGCATATCAAGAAAAGAACACTGTCCCTACTGTCAAACATGGAGGAGGCTCTGTTATGTTCTGGGGCTGCTTTGCTGCGTCTGGCACAGGGTGTCTTGAACCTGTGCAGGATACAATGAAATCTGAAGACTATCAAGGGATTCTAGAGAGAAATGTGCTGGCCAGTGTCAGACAGCTTGGTCTCAGTCGCAGGTCATGGGTCTTGAAACAGGACAATGACCCAAAACACAGCAAAAAACACCCAAGAATGGTTAGGAGGAAAACATTGGACTATTCTAAAGTGGCCTTCTATGAGCCCTGACCTCAATCCTATTGAGCATCTTTGGAAGGAGCTGAAACATGCCGTCTGGAAAAGACACCCTTCAAACCGGAAACAACTGGAGCAGTTTGCTCATGAGGAGTGGGCCAAAATACCTGCTGAGAGGTGCAGAAGTCTCATTGACAGTTACAGGAATCGTCTGATTGCAGTGATAGCCTCAAAAGGTTGTGCAAAAAAATATTAAGTTAGGGGTACCAACAATTTTGTCTAGGCCTGTTCCATGAGTTTATTTTTAAAAATAATTCTGTTGAAGCATGGTTAAAAAGCAATGTCTGACTTTCATTGGTTAACATTCATAGAATTTTTATTTATTATTACTTTTGTCAGAATAAAGTTTTTCTGTGACCATTGTGAGTTTTTCTTTCATTGACCAAAGGGTACCAACATTTTTGTCCACGTGTGTACTACAGTGATTTCAGTACATCATGTATATGACCCCTACAGCTGAACTATGAAAAAACAGAAAAAAGCATGATGTCACCTTTTTAAACGTCTATACATGGATAATGTTTGGTACATTTTAAAGGTTTTAGATAAACCTATATATGTGTATTTTGAAGGAAACATTGACAAAGTGGACCTAAGCAAACTGAACCAGATTGATGAGTCTCTGAAACGTGCCAAGGGCAAGATGGTGGACAGTGATCTGGACAGGAAGCTGGCAGAGCTGAACGATGTTGCACGTACGCAGGAGGACATGATCAACGACTATGACCGGCAAATCCGTGAAATCCGTGCTGACATCCTTAACCTTGAAGACATCAAGAAAACACTCCCAGATGGCTGCTTCAACACGCCATCGATAGAGAAACCATGAACCACACAATCCGCCACAGTTTCTACAACATCTCAGTTGTTCAACACTAACAATCTCACCAAAACATTTTCAAGCCACATTTCAAATTTCTTTTAACAATCCTTTGATTGTTTTTTCATGACTTCCCTTAAATGTGCACAAACATACCATCTTGTTTCCAACCAAAACCTCTGTGCTTTAAACCACCTTATCTTATAATTTAATTGGTTCCACTGAATTGCATTTTAAATCTGTCAAAAGTCTTAATCAAACCTCTTCATTTTTTAACAACTTTCTGCCTGGCTTAACCTCAGAATAGATACTGTCTTTCTTCAAAAGCACACACATTTGTGTGAAGAAAGACAGTATTATCTATCGATATAAGAAAACAATCAAAGCCATTGACAATTAAAGCCACTTCTTTCCTTGACTCAATGCTGTAAGTAATGCCAAATGCCGGCTGTTAACCTCATCATTCTACACTCCATGTTTCAAACACTGACTATTGTCTTCTTTGTCAATTTCAATTCACATTTTTAAAGTAATCGTCTAGTTTGGCCTTTTTTGCAGCTAATTGTAGTTGCATTATCTTAACGTTTTGTAAAATGGTAGAAGACAACAGTTATTAGCCTTTGAGTATTTTCTAACATTTCAAACAACGTTTTCGCCTTTATTTTATTTTTATTTTTTTGGTTCTTATGGAACAATGACTGAAGTGGAATAGTAATGCCTTGGTCAAAGCTAATTATTTCTATCTTAACATATACCAATTATTAAAACTTTTTTTTTTTTTTTTTTTTTACAAAACAGGACCTGTGAAGCTTAATCTTTAGTGTATGTTTTTCAGCTTTTTCATTTTGGCATTTTAAAGTGGTGGTGGTAGAATGGACTGTAAATGGTTAAAAACAAGTACAACCACAAACCCGAAGTGACTGCATTGAACAGCTTTGAGCACATTTCTGTGCATTTCTCAGTTGCCATCTTTATTTTACCAGACTTTACAGTGAAGGAATTCTTCTTTTGCTTTTTTATTCCAAAGCTACTTTTTCACAACACAACCAGAAAAGGTTTTTGTGTGTCTTTTTAAAACAGTATTTAAAGAATATTTGAATTGACAGCCACTTTGCTGCTTTGTTTCTTCAAGAGACAAAATGTACTTGTTAGTGAACTGCAAATCATCAAAACACTTACCATGGAACACAATCATTTTTAATCTTCAAACCGGACTTTGATGGAAACACATTTCTGAATTAGCTCTAAAACATACTGTAAAAATTTTCAACCAAAATTACCTTTTGACATATTATCAAAGTAAGTTTCCCCAAAATTAAAATAGTTCTGTTGAAAATATGGCTTCTGTAGCATTGTCGTTGGTGTATTGTATCACTCATAAAAAATGCCAGAATAAAGCCACTGTGTGGTTTTTAGGACATACACTGCAAACAATGGCTGAGGGTGTAATACATAATGCCATATTTCCTTATCCGTCTTTACAAAGGAATAAACTGTATGTAAAAGTACTAAAGAAGTAGTAAAATGGTTTATTTTCATAAATCAACACTATTATAGGATATAAATAACTAACTTTTCATAGTGTCGTTCAATGTCTGGTCTCTATTACGAGCCCCCTTTGTGTTTTGAGGATGGGACGAGTTCACAAAAAAGGCACTATAAAAGCAGCTAATAATTTTAATAATAAAAGAATCTGCACACTTGGTATCGTAAGAGGCTCATTTCAATCACTTTTTTGTGTTTTTATGTCTTTGTTTTTTCCACCTTGATGTTTATTTACACACTCTAAAACTAACACTGACCTTTTATCAGCTACATCTAACAAACATCACTATGCAAATTTGTACATTTTGCGTAGCAAAAAACTTTATTTGATACACTGGTGCTATTAATAATAATGTTATTTTTTGTGTGAATGTTTTATTATATATTCTGACCACTGAGGAACTGATGTTTTTGTGTAAATATATGCTTAAATGATTCAGGATTGGCTGCAAAACATTGTCAGAGAGTTTGTCTCTAATCAGCTGAAGCCAAGTTCAGATTACACATTTGTCGTTTTTTTATTTTGATAGAAAGGCCAAAGTGCAGATTGAGATTTAAAAAGGATGGGATGAACAAGTAATAAAGATCCAGGCAAAGTTGTATACCCAATAAGCATTTGTCCCTTTTTGTAAACATATACGCATACTCTAAAATTTAGTTTAGAGTTGGAGTCATATAAACACAACCACTGAAGACATTTATGGAAAAAAAGGAATTATGCTTTTTGGTTCCTATATGCTTTTGAGAAAAAGGATGTGTGCGGTGTGTGTATATGTATGTATATGTGTGTGTGTGTATATATATATGTATGTATGTATGTATGTGTATATATATATATATATATATATATACACACACATTTTCAATTCTGAGTGAAATGTTGCTTGGATGATGAATGAAACGTCTTCATCTTGACACAAACGTGCCTTTGCTTCAACCTTTTTTTTCCTACAATATGAAGTTGAAACTAAATTTGAAAACAAAGGGTCATTGCCTGCAGATTTCTTATGCATTTTTATTGGTTGTAAAATATGACAGCAATATGCTGTCATTGTTGACCTTCTCACCAATCATAGAAAGACTTCTAAAAATGTGACTTAAATTGTGTTATCTGAAATTGGTTTAAACACCTGTTAAAATCACAGCCAATTGTTACTGCAACGCACTATATTTTATGTGCTTAAGTGATTTTTGTGGGTTATCATTATTATTTTTGACACATTTATTAATTTCAAATAAATCAGGACTCACTTTTCCTGCCTTTTCTTATAATGTATTTTCACTGGATAAAAATTTCTATCATGTTCCTACAGTATTTAACAATTTAAAGTGTTTGTGTGCTTTAATGTAATCTGAATGAGGGCTTTGATGTTCTGACATTGTCACTCTTCTTTGTTGGTACTCACGCTCTAGTTTTTGTTGAAATCAGGTCCTCAAGAAACTAAGCTTGTAAGTCCATGCAGACAGTATTTTAACCTTTTTTTAGATCAGGAGCCAGACCCAACATGGCCATGTCTATTTTTAATAAATACTTGCTCAATGGCACCATGAAAGTCACTGTTTTAATTCTTTCCATGTCTTGTTTATTACAATGTATCTACCCAGGACAAAACCAAAATAAAAGCCCTCTGAAAATAGAATTTGGGGTATTAAGGTAAACCTTATAGGTAACAAAGCTAAGTTATGGAATTCATAATTTAGTGACTCCTCCGATCTTCAGCTGAGGACTGTGCTGCTTTTAACTCTGCAAAGAAAAGAAGGTAAAGCAAACTTATTACACAGAGCATACGGGGAAAAAAAGTAACCACAACGTATTAGGCACATGCACGAGCCCGGAGACTCGTCCATGTGGATCAATGTCCCCACAGCTACTCTTTGATGGATTGGAGAACAAGTATGACTTTCGGAAAGCAAGGTTTCTGGGACATTTACACATCTTAAACTTGAAAGACACCATTTTAGAGAGCCCACTGGTGAAGAACAGATTGCATTTTTGTTGCATCTGCAGCTGACTGCTATGCAGCACTAATAAGGCTATGATGATAAAAACCTGTCGCTCATAAGACACAAAGCTACAGTATTGTTCAAAATAAAAGCAGTACAATGTGACTAACCAGTATAATTCAGGTTTTTAGTATATTTTTTACCGCTAAGTGGCAAACAAGTTACCAGTAGGTGCAGTAGATTCTCAGAAAAGACCCAAGATTCATGATATGCACGCTCTTGAGGCTCTGCAATTGGGCAATTAGTGGAAAGGTGTGTTTTCAAAAAAGTTGGTGCCACACAGATGTGAAGCAGTTTTAAAAAACTGGTCATACAACAAAATATTAGTTTAGTGATTCACAGGATTGTTAAATCCTAGAAACAAAAATGTTTGTAGATGTTGTGTCCTTGGGCAAGACACTTAAGCCCCCTTTCCTCCAGTGGTGTTCCAGCTGTGACACTGGTGAATAGAATCTTAATGTAAGTTGATTTAAAAGGAAAGACTCAAATAAAATGTAAAAATCTACTGCACCTACTGGTAACTTAGTAAAATATACTAAAAACCTGGATTATTCTGGTTAGTCACATTGTACTGCTATTTATGTTGAACTATACATACAGTTGTGCTCAAAAGTTTACAGAATTAGTTTTTTTTTTTTTGGGCCATCTTTAGAGAATATGAATAACACAAAAACTTTTTTTTCACTCATAGTTAGTGTTTGGGTGAAGCCATTTCTTGTCAACAATTATGTTTTAAATTATGACAATAGAAACTACCCAAATGACCCTGATCAAAAGTTTACATACGTACATTTTGGCTTCATAACATGCAAACAAATGAGACAAACAGTGGCTCAGTGGTAGAGCGGTTGTCCCTCAACCGGAAGGTAGTGGGTTCGTTTCCCGTTTTTCCCACATAGCTGAGTCAGTCTGCCCCAGGCTACAGTTTAGCTTACCACCACCAGTGTGTGACTGTGGAGTAAATGAATAATGGACGGCCTGTAAGCCCTTTGAGTCCCATGGTCCCTTAGGAGAAAAGCACAATATAAATCTAATCCATTGTTATTATTATTACAAACAGGTTTGCAAAATAAGGTAACCATCCTCACTAATGATCTGTTTGCTTGTAATCAGTGTGTGTATAAAAGGTCAGTGAGTTTCTGGACTCCTGACAGACCCTTCCATCTTTCATCCAGTGCTGAACTGACATTTCTGTATTCTGAGTAATGGGGAAAGCAAAGAAATTATCAAAGGATCTGCGGAAAAAGGTAATTAAACTGTATAAAAAGTGATATAAAAAGATATTCAAGGAATTGAGAATGCCTATCAGCAGTGTTGAAACTCTAATAACGAAAGGGAAAAATAGAAAATATTTTGAAACTAAACCAAGGTCAGGTGCACCAACAAAAATTTCAGCCACAGCTGCCAGAAAAAATGTTCTGAGCGCAAAAACCCCAAATAACCAGCTGAAATACAGGACTCTCTGAAAAAAGTGGGTTGGCTGTTTCAAGATGCACAATAATGAAGCACTTTAAGAAAAAAGGGCTGCATAGTCGAGTTGCCAGAAGAAAGCCTTACTACACAAATGCCACAAAGCATCCCACTTACAATACGCCAAACATCACAGAGACAAGCCTCGAAACTTGCAACTTGAAACTAGAACAAAGTCATTTGCAGTGATGAGACCAAAATTTCACTTTTTGGCCACAACCATAAACGTTACATTTGGAGAGGAGTCAACAAGGTCTATGATGAAAGATACACCATTCCTACTGTGAAACATGGAGGTAGGTCGCTGATGTTTTGGGGATGTGTGAGCTACAAAAGCACAGGAAACTTAATGGCAAGATGAATGCAGCATGTTATCAGAAAATACTGGAGGAAAATTTGCACTCTTCAGTCTGGAAGCTGCACATGAGACGTACTTGGACGTCCCAACATGACAGTGCTTCCAAAGCTCAAGGCCAAGTCGACCTGTCATTGGCTACAGCACATTAATTGAAGGTTCTGGACTGACCATCTCAGTCTCCTGACCGCAATATCAATGAGCTACTCTGGGGAGATTTCAAACGTGCAGTTCATGCAGGACACCCCAAGAATTTACAGGAACTGGAGGCTTTTTGTCAAGAAGAATGGGCAGCTTTACCATCTGAGAAAATTAAGAGCCTCATCCACAACTTCCACAAAAGACTTCAAGCTGTCATTGATGTTAAAGGTGACAATAGACAGTATTAAGAACTGGGGTATGTCACCCAACCACTAACTTTGACTGAAAAAAAAGTTTTTGTGTTATCATTTATATTCTCTGAAAAATGGCCAAAATCACAAATTCTGCCAGGGTATAAATGTGTAATTTCATTTTCTGGGTCATTTTAGATTATGTTATTTTAGCTTCTCAGAAAATAAAGCCCTTTATTGTACTCCTAGTAGTACATTTACATTTACATTTATTCATTTAGCTGATGCTTTTATCCAAAGCGACTTACATTAAGGTTTTATTGGCAAGGTGGGTTAAGTGTCTTGCCCAAGGACACAACAACAGTATGAACATTTGGGAGAGCGGGAATCGAACCTCCAACCTTCTGGTACCACTGAGCCACTGCACCATCATATTACAATCGCTTCTTAATAGTTCTTAACACCGTGTAACTTATGAGCATCAGGTTAGTATAAGTTAAACTTATAACAGAGCTTTTAAAGGTGGGCCCCCAAGCACATGAATTGTTTAAAACTCAATGTGTCCACTACACAAAGCACACACAATAATACTAATACTAATATTAATACTAATACAGTGTTGGTCATCTTACTTTAAAAAGGTAATTAGTTAGTTACATATTAATTCTTCCAAAAAGTAATTGCTTTAGTAACTCAGTTACCACATTGTAAAAGTAATTAGTTACTCAGAAAAGTAACTGTGAACTATGTTCTATAATGCTATTACATTCTATAACATCTTTAAAATCAAATATGTTTATATTAACTGATTGAAGAATACAAACACTATATATAGTATTTTAGAACATTTGGTATTTATTTGAACTCAATAGCTTGCTGTCTGCCATATGATATGATAAAAACATATAATAAATAAATATTGAAAATAAAATTCAAGTGAAAAATTAAGACACACAAATGTAAACTTGGGTAAAAAGAAAGAAAGGAAGATCTGTCCATTAAGTAGTGCAAATCTTTGTACCTGTAAATTATTGCACAATAAACAGAACACAATCTAACTCTCTCTGTAGATTAACATGTTGTTCATTCTCAAAGAAAATGAATAATACATTAATCTTGTTCTGGAGTGGACTGTATTGGGCTAATTCTTAGGTGTATAACAGAGGACAAGATGGGGTGTCGGTCAGAACACAGGAGGAAAAGATGAGCGTCTTGTGAGAATCCAGCAGTGTTTTAATTACAGTTGTTTAGGTGGTTACAATATGGTGATTCGAAGTATTATTATTATTTCCAACAGTCTGAAATGACAAACAAGTATGTCTGTTAACTTAACATGAATATAAACGTGTACCAGTGAAATACACATATTAGAGACAAGTAAACTGGTCTAAGTGAGTTCCATCAATACAGTGCTAACTTTATGCATCAAATAAGGCACATGACAAAAATATAGGTGTAGCACCGGCGCCATCTACTGGCCGCCGAAAATACAACATGGCCGCACAATTAAGACCGCATGGACGGCGGACCTTCTCACGTTACTACTTGCAGACCTTCTGACGTGTAACAGATGCTATATACACAACAGAAATGCATCAACATGCAATACAGTAAAAAATAGCTTTTGACAAACACCTAAAGGCTGCATACGGACAGCGTGAACATATAATAGCCGACATGGCGACCCAGGTAGACTTAAATGTAACTTAAAACAGTGAGAGAACAATGATACAACAAAAGAACACTCACGTTTCATCAGCGACTCTATAATATAATACTCCGATGGCTCCAAGGCTCTCAGAAAAATCTTGTAGAAGCAAAAACCCGCTTATTCTTTACTTCACTCCCTAATTAACTAACGTGTCTCTCACATGCCTTTACTGCTACCGGAAACGGAACTAGGAACAATCCGGGTGTCGACGTTGCATCATGTGATCACACATTCGGGGGGACTGAGCCTTTATAACAGCCGCCCCCAAATGTGCAAAGTACATTTGCTCCAAATAAAGCGAACTAGTGGCTATTCCTCCCCAGGAGGCAAAGCTGGCAGCATCACTAAACGTGCCACAGGTCTGGTATACACATGTCCATTAATCAGTACATCTGCAGATCTAATGCAGCCATCAGCACTACGATGAGTCTTGGTCACCCGTCCAATGGGCCAGGACGCCCTGGTTGACTGAGGGTCCACTAGCATGACCACTGCCTTATCTAACAGCTCCGTTGAAGCTGATTGCCATTTCTGTCTAGTCTGAAGAGTGGGGAGATACTCTTTGATGAATCTTGCCCAGAACTGGTCAGCCAGCACCTGAGAGTGTCGCCAGCGCCGACGGCTTAAGATCTCAGTCTCTGGATAGACAACTGCAGTCAACGACCCGTCTGGCCGCCCCATCAACAGACTGTTTGGCGTCACTGGATCAATGTCTGCTACATTTGTTGAGGTGTAGCCCAAGGGTTTTGACCTCCACCTCCAGGAGAGCAGTGATAAGGACATCCTCATAAACTGGTTGTGCTCCTATGCACGTGTGCAGGGCAGTCTTAACGGAGCGGATTTCCCGCTCCCAAACCCCGCCAAAATGCGGAGCTACAGGTGGGTTATAGTGGAACTTAATCTACTGGGGGGCGAGCCTCTGCTGGAGAGAGGGAGCCATGGCCGCAAAGGCCTCTCGAAGTTCACGCTCCCCTCCCTTAAAAGTAAGTAAGTAAGTTTTATTTATATAGCACCTTTCACAGATATAGATCACAAAGTGCTTTACAACGTGCTTACCACTCACCCCATTCACACACATTCACACCTGGGGCAGACAGAGATGGCGGCTGCCACACAAACGGCACTCAACCTTCTCCAACCACCACCAAACACACCTCTACAGTCACACACATTCATACACCAGTGCTACAGACACTGGAGGCAAGGTGGGTTAAGGACACAACGACAGTATGAACTGTGGGGCGAGCGGGAATCGAACCTACTACCTTCCGGTTGAAGGACGGCCGCTCTACCACTGAGCTACTGCCGCCCCAAAATGCGGCAAAAATTGGTCCCCTGATCAGACCATAGCTCCGCCGGAGTCCCTCGACAAGCAATGAATCTCCGTAGGGCCATCAGATAGGTGTCCGCATCCATACTTCTCAAAATATCCAGGTGCACTGCCCTTGTTGTTAAACACTTGAAGATTATACCCCAGCGTTTCTCTTGACGTCTGGCCATTTTAACCGGCATCGGGCCGAAGCAATCAACACCAGTGGAGTAAAAAGCTGGCTTGTATAACCGGAGGCGGGCAGGTGGTAAATCTGCCATTTTAGGGATTGCAGGCGTGGCTCTCCAGCGCCTGCATTTGACACAGGCATGCTGGTGTTTTCGGATGGCTTCCCTGCCCCGAACGATCCAGAATGACCTCCGCAACTCCGCATAGACCCGCTCTGCTCCGGCGTGATGGAGGTCTTTATCATATTTCTGGATCAGCAAGCGAGTAACTGGGTGTGAGGGATCTAAGACAACAGGGTGCAGAGTCAAGTCGCTAAGGCCTTCAGATCTGCGTAGCCGACCACCCACTCGTATTAGGCCTGTAGACTGATCTAACTCGGGAGATAAGGTGAGTAAGCGGCTACTAGATGGAACAGGCTTACCGGCGGCTAACAGTTTAGGCGGGGAATGGACTGGACACGCTTGGGAGCTACTCTGGAACGGGCAAACACAAATGAAAGGTGTACCTGACCATCGGTATTTTCGGTTCTCAGGTAGGCAACGGCCCCGTAAGCTTGCTCGGACGCGTCTGCAAAGATGTGGAGTTGTTGATTGGAGTCCTCCCGTGCGTCACCTGCAGAAACATAAGGGCGGGGAAGGGACAGGAGAGGAAGAGACTGGAGCTCGGCTTCCCACCTGGTCCAGGCCTGCAGAAGTTCGGAAGGCAGGTTCGAGTCATCCCAGCCCCGCTGCTTGTCCCATAACTGACGGACAATGAGCTTGGCCTGTGTACTATAAGGCAACAGGTAACCCAAGGGGTCATACTGGGATGCTAGGACTTTGTATATGTTCCTTAAGGTTGGCGCCTCATAATTCAAAGGCCTGTGCTTGTAGCCCAAGGTGTCCGTCTCCCAATTCCAGCTGAGACCAAGGGTGGATTCTTGGGGGTTTGACTTATCTTGCGCGAGCCACAAATCTAGGCTCTTTGATCTGGCTGCTTGAGGTAAGTGGCTTAGGGCGTTTGGTTGGCTGCAGGCCCACTGACGCAGCTCAAACCCTGCTGAGGAAAGGAGGGCTATGAGATGGTTGACCATGGACCGGGCTTCCTCGGGGGTGCTCAAGCTCTGGAGGCAGTTGTCCACATAAAAACAGTTTCCGACTGAGAACATTAGGTCGCTGCCAGGGGGGCTATGATCTGTGACATGCCGCTGGAGGGCGTAATTGGCACAGCAGGGGCTGCACGTCGTGCCAAAGGGAAGGACCTGCCACTCAAAGGTCTTCGGAGGTTTGTCGACTCCCAGGTCACGCCACAAGAACCTGAGAAGGGAACGGTCTTCAGGGAGGAGACGGACCTGGTGGAACATTCCCTTTATATCTCCAGAGATGGCAATGGGGCGCTCGCGAAACCTTAGCAAGACACCCAGCAGAGATGCTCCTAGGGTAGGGCCTGGCAGGAGGAACTGGTTTAAGGCCTTGCCGAGGTACTCATGCGAGCAGTTGAAAACCAGGCGGGATTTCCCGTTGTGGCTGACGAGATGGTGAGGGATGTACCACTCTTCCTGAGTTGGGACCTCGGAAGTAACTTCACTCACTGCACCACTTTCGATGAGTTTCCTCATCTCTTCCTTGGAGGCTTCAGCTTGTGCGGGGTTTCTTTGGAGACGTCTTTCTGTGCTTCGCAGCAGGGGCATTACGGAGTCCTTCGGGGCAGACAGCAGGGGCATGTCTGGGTGACGCAGCAGTGGGGTGGCATATCTTAGGGTGCCCTTCACTTCTGTGCGGACGGTTTTGGCCTCGAGCATCGACACAGCCTGATGGTCCTGTTTAGATCGCGTGACCTCTCTTTCAGGTCTGTAAGACACCGAGTCCATATGCCAGAGCCGCTCAACGTGTTTGTACAACTCCTCTAGCTTAGGTGGGGCTGCAGTGAACAGGCATTGTACGGCATTGTTGAGCCGCCCCATAAACTGGACAGGGCCTTGGAGCGACAACCCTAGTCTGGTATGAACTGCTGCTGGGCTGCCGGGCGGACCGAGCCTTATGGGCTCAACTGGCGTGACAAGGTGAACTTGATCTGAGCCGATAAGAAGAGATGGCTCTGCATTTTGGAGGGCAGGGATGGGTAGGCCCCGTAAGTGCCGGAACTTCTTCAGTAGCCGCTCAACAGGGTAGGTGTGCTGGGCGAGGCTGAGGCGGCTTGCTGTGAAGGCGCTCAATCTTGTAGCTAGTGTGAGAGTTGGACACTGGGGACACATGGAAAGTTACTGAATAACCTTGGAGTACCTGAATATCCTGCCTGACGGTTCGTAACGGAAGGTCCTCAGGGGTGCCCCTTATGCCGAGAGCCTTGGCTGCAGCGGGTAGTAGCATGGACCTCTCAGATCCATCGTCCAGAATAGCGAAGGCGTTCAGGGACCAGCCCCCGTAATGGAGTAGGATGGGAACAACCTTCAGCAGAGTTCTGTTACCTGTGCCTGGTCTGTCAAGGTAAAGGGTGTTAGCGGCAGAATTGGTGAGGCAGCTCTCCTGTTTAGCTACTTCTTGACTAGTACCCTCCGGTTTCACATTGATTTCATGGAGGGCCTGAAGGTGCTTCACTGTCTGCATGGCTTCTTCAGTGTACACTGGGCGGCGAAGTGGGCTCGTGCACATCGCCAGCAGCGCTTATTAACTTGAATCCATTCCTTTAGTTCCTCCTTGGAGAGCTTAGCCACGTCACTACATTGGCTGAGGTGATGTTCTTTGCTCTCACAGTAGGCACAGTACACCTTGCTCTTAAACTTCTCCTTGGCTGGAGTAGGGTTGGGGGACATGACCGACCCACCAGCACCATGGAGGACTGTAACAGTTTGTTTGACAACGCGACTGTCGTTCTTAGTATGTGTTCTCTCTCTGTTAGGCTTTGCTGTGGCTTGGCTATCGAACCCCTGACACCACGACTCGTAACAGAGCCACTCTGACAGATCTAAGAGGGTGTGACTGGTCCAGGCTGTTTAAACCGGTGTCTGCGAAAGTCAGCACGCTGCTCGGCAGGGAGTTTACTCAGCAGGCGTGCTACATGTGAGCCACAGTTCAGTTCGACTTCTCCTTCATGGCCCAAGGTCTGTAGTAAGCCTACCAGGGATTGAATCTGGAGGGCAAACTTCTGGAACGCCGCTAAGCACACTGGCTATTTTCCCGAGGGCGAGTTGATGTGGTTGGCCAAACTTCTCATGAAGGGCTGCCATGGTATCAGTGTATGGGGTTGGGGAGTTCAGGTAGGCATCCGCGATAAGCTTAGCCTCTTCTAGCCTGAGATGGTCAACGAGGATCTGATATCTGAACAGTTCAGATGTGTTAGCTGGGAGGAGGTTCTCTAATGCTAGGCGTAGCCGGGCGAACTCACTGGGGTCATGGTTGATGAACTTAGGAATTGTAGGCTGAGGGCCTCTATAGAGCTGTTCAGATACTGGAGGTAATGTCCTGTAGTTAGGGGCCTGATTTAGGGGTGGTACTGTAAAGGCTGGTGGATAGCGCTGGGTTGAGGTGGGTGACGAGTGCCTCTGGTCCCCGTAAGAGGCAGAGGGAAATGGGTGCGGTGGTGGAGGAGGGGGCCATAGTGGGTCCTGACCTGACTCTCTAGAAGTGTAATATGTCTGGATACTGTCTCCTTCGATCTTTAGGTGCTGCATGTTACTCGGCAGATCTCTCTCGAGTTCAGGCCAGGGTGGAGGATCAGGCCAGACCTCCTCTGGTACAACTTTAGGGTGGGTAGCAGCAGTGGGTGCGACTGCAAATGCATGTGGGGGCTTCACTGGGCTTGTTACACCGGGACTAGTGGTCATTTCCATTTTCAGTGAGCGGGCAACCTGTATCAGTTCTTTCATTTCAGCTCGGGCCTCCTCCAGTTCCTTAAGACCCGATTGAATCCATTGTTGGGACTGGTACAGCTTAGCACTCTCTTCCCGCATAACTCTGATATCCATGGGAAGGATGGCATTTTGATAGGGAACAGGTTGGTATGGGTGCACAGAGAGAGGTGTAAGTAGGGTGCTCTGGGATTAACTTGGGGCTAGCTGAGAAGTCTCAGAGTGAGCAGCATCCCCAGTGAAACTTCCGCAGGAGAGAGGGCTTGATGGCGGTGGTCTCCACTGCGATGGGTCTCTTGTCTGATATCCCATCAAGTCTACTACATAGTCCAGTAGTCTGGGAGGAGGGCGGGTTTGTCTCTTGGGCCTCACAACTGGCTGCATCTCATTAGCGGGGTCCATCTTGAAGACGTTATCTGGCTCGAAGGACCAAATGTTCTGGATATATATTATATTATAACAAATCTATTCTAAAATACTCCCCTCATCTAACAACTAAACCAGTGGTTGTAACATAGGAGGAGAAACAAAAAAGTGTTGTGTTAGCATGTGTTGATGTGAGGTGCTTGATAAGATTTGAGTTACTTGAGGCAGACATGGATAAAGTCTTTTTCCTGGACATAGCATGTTACAGAAACATTCTTGCCTTTCATTACAATTAACGAGAAGTAGTGCCGGTACTTCCAGTTCAAGAACGCCACCTTTGAATTTCCCCGGCTCCTCGCCATTGTCGCTGACGCTGTCTTGTGTTTAGTGGAAGTCAGCCCGTGCAGTGAAACCACGTGAGCAGGGCACCACCCCTGCTCTCTCCAGCAGCAGCTGATGTGTAGCCAAAGCATGACACCTCACGCTTTATTCAACCAAATTGTAGTAACACGACCATTTTTATTCTCAGTAATGATAACGGCGTTGCAAAGATGGGAAAAGTAATTAATTAGATTACTAACGTTAGTACGTTAGTAACACCGTTAAACTCTAACGCCGCTACTTCCAACACTGACTACTACTACTACTACTACTACTACTACTACTATTACTACTATTACTACTATTACTACTACTACTACTACTACTACTACTACTACTATAGTATGTGTCATTCAAAATGGAGTTGAGGTTTTCTCCATCTGTATTATATGTAGTTCTTTACAAACCACCCCAACAATGTAATGATTTTATTGATGAGTTACTGAAATGCTTTCGGTTATTTGCACAGAATTTGAACAAATAGTCATATCTGGTGATTTTAATGTGCATGTGGATAATGTTTGCGACAGAAATGCCAAAGAACTTTCTACTATTCTTGATACTTTTGGTCTTTGTGTCAGCATGTTAATGAGCCGACCCATAACAGAGGTCACACTCTGGACCTGGTCATTACTAAAGGTGTTCATATTTCAGATGTCACTGTGATTGATGTTTCTCTATCTGATCATTCATGTGTCTTTTTTCATCTGTCCATAATTCCAAAAGTTGCTGTTGGACCTACTGTTGTACAGAAGAGACACATTAATGATAACACCAGGACACAGTTTATGGAGGTGTAGTGGTGTAAAGTCCCAGGGCACCTGAAGTACTCCTCCTAGCTCCACCTTTGGCCAGCCCCTCATTAGGAAACTATTTAAAGCACCTGTTTTAAAATGGCTACCCCGGACTCTGCTACTGTTTTGGCTCTGCTGCTGGGTTTTCTGCTCTGCTACTGGGTTTTCTGCAGTTTGGGTGCCATGTGCTCTGGTTTAAGCTTCCTATTAACTGTCAGGGTGGTTGCTAGCCTGTTTCTGTTTGCTGTGTTTGTTTTTGTTAGTTTCTGCCTGTGTTATCTCATTTGGTTTTCATTTTTGTCCTAGTTTGGCAAACATTGTTTGGTTGGTTGCAGTTTGTCTTATTTGCTTTAATTTTGTTACTGTGTTGTGTATATTGTAGTTGTGTTATAACTGGTTTGCCCTGTGGTTAACTTGTGTCTTATATTTTCTAGTGACGCTAGGAGTTGCCCTGGTGGTTGAGCTAGGCACATGGTTGAGGTCTCCCCACCTATGCATGCAAGTTAGTGCACTGGGTCACAAGTTTAGTTTGCACCTTGTCTTTGCCGTGTTTGTGTCCACAAAGGTGAGTATAAGGTGGCACCCCTGGGCACCTCCTTTTAAAGTAGTCTGCTTACCACCGGCGGCCCCAGCTAGCTATCTTTTTGTTTAACCTTTTTGATAGTCTCTGTATTTCTTTAACCATTTTAGAATTAGGCCTGTTTTAACAACTCATTTAGTTTTAGTATAGTCTTATAAAATAAAAGTATATTTGGATAATTGGTTTTCTTCTATTTACAGTTTTCTTGAGTAATAATTCTAAATCTATTTTAATAAATGATTTGGTTTTTGATTTGTGAAACACGTCTCTGTCCTTTTTAAATCAGATATTGACCTGTGTGTCCTTTTTCTTTCCACAACTTCCGATGCGTACAATAGTTCCTGGTTCAAACCCCCAGGTGGCGTAGTTGAATTCACATTCCATCTTATTTTCTGTTAAACCATACACAACCCTACTCGGACCGCCACAGAGGCAATCAGGTTTGAAAATGCCTCATCAGGTCAAGTTGATGATTTGTTGAATTGTTATACTTCAGGTGTTTTAAATGTTATGGACACCATTGCTCCTGTTAAGGTTAAAGTGATCAGGACGAGGCAGAAGGCTTCATGGAGCAATGCTCACTCTGTCAAGGCACAGAAAAGGGAATGCTGAAAAGCCGAAAGAAAATGGCGTAAATTGAAACTCTTTATTCATTATGAGGTATACAAAGACAATTTGCATGTTTTTAATCAAACTTTGAAAAAAAGAGAAATATTCTTCTCAGAGATCAACAACAATAGTAACAACCTGCGTGTCCTGTTTGCTACAGTGAGCAGATTAACAAACCCTCCAGCTCAATTTCCTCCAGAATTAGTTTCCACCACTAAATGCAATGAGTTTGCATTGTTTTTCAACGACAAGGTTCAAGGCATTAAACATGCGATACAGTCCAAAGGGCATAAAACAACACTGCAGCCACCTAGGAGACACCTGGTTGGTTTAACACATAAGATAAGATAATCCTTTATTTGTCCCACAATGGGGAAATTTCTCTGTTCCAGCAGCATTTCTTACAGTATTGTTACAAACATAAATAATATACATAATATACAGCATGATTCCCATTGACTTTTTCCAAATATTTGGGACGTTGCTATGGCAACACATTTATAGATAGGGGGTGGTTGTCATTGGCTTTTATGCTCGTCATGACATAAGAGATGTGTGTACCAAATTTCATGTCTCTATGACAAACTAAATTCTTGGGTCCCATTATAAGTTTGTAGGGGGCGCTGGAGAGCCATTTCTAAAGATAACCCTTTTATTTACATATTTTTGTGTTCAGGTCATGAATGTGCACAAACGCCTTTTTGGGTCCAACTCGATCGGAGAAGGCGTTTGAGAGTTAAGAGACGTTTTATTTTCACAAAAATGGCCACCTCGTTACAGGCTTGCCACACCCATACCCAATAAGATATCAACAACAAAGTCACAACTTTGGTTGGCACACGTGTCTAGATGATACTCACCAAATTTGGGGCCATTTAGATTAAAACACAATGATTTGCATCTTTCTGCGCAAAGGTGCGATTTTAGTGGCGTTTTTCACCCCACATGGCGGACTTCCTGTTAAGTTTAGGTGTGACTGCCATTGACTTTTCTGTTTGCCCTGAGGTGTCCTATGGATGTACCAAGTTTCATTTTTCTACGTTGGAAAAAGTTACTTTCACTTTCCATAGGCCCAATGTATTTTGATTTTGTAGTCGCCACTGAGTCATTTCTCGTATTTTTTTTTCGGTGACTTCAAAAACATACCATTTTCGCCGAGCTTGAAGTCTGGGACCAATAAAAATGACTTTTCGTGCATGTTCACTGGGTCAAATTTAGGATCATTTAAATAAAAAAAAAAAAAAAAAAAAAAATCTGATCAAAACAATAGGCCCTCCCGCCATCACCGGCTCGGGCCTAATTAAAGCAAGCGGCGATAAAGGCCCTCGCCTCCCTTGAGACCGCTGGGACACATGCACTCCTGCTTTAAAGCGTAAACTTCACGGTAAAAGGATTCTGAGGAGTTTTCTAAGACTCTAGCCGTGGCTCTGGAGGGGCCTCCTCTAAAGGAAGGATCCTGGCAATTGGGAAATGGCATTTATTTCCCAAAGGTTGCCTCTTCACAGACCCATTACCACAGCCACAAATGTATCAAAAACAAATTGATAACTTTTTGCACACGTGTCTAGATGATACTCACCAAATTTGGAGCTGTTTAGACTTTAGACAGAAGGGGTGCGATTTAGGTGGTCACGCATTACACCCAACATAGTAGATTTTCTGTTGAGTTTACGATATGGCTGTAATAAACTTTTCAGTTTGCCCTGAGGTGTCCTATGGATGTACCAAGTTTTGTATTTCTACATTGGAATAAAGTTACTTTCACTTTCCATAGGCCCGATGTATTTTACTTTTCTAGGGGTCGCCACTGAGTCATTTTTCGTATTTTTTCGGGGACTTCAAATACATAAATTTTTCGCTGGGCTTGAAATCTGGGACCAATAAAAATGACTTTTAGTTGTACGTTTACTGGGTTAAATTGAGGATCATTTTGCAGAAAAAATATGATAAAAAATATATACGGATTATAATAAAAAAATATAACTCGAGCAAAAAGTCTAGAAAAACACTTGTCTATTTTACATACATGTGTTTAGCTCATTTTGCCCAAGTTTGGGGTCTGTGGAATGAAGCAGCTATTTTCTGAGTTCTTTTAAAAAGAGGTGTATTTTAAGTCGGTTCACATTTTCAATTCAAAATGGCCGCCTTCCCGTGTGTGATAGGGTGTGGTCCCCATTGGCTTTTTGTTCATAAGCCCATGCTGGATGTGTGTACCAAGTTTCATTTGCCTACGACAAACTAAAATTTTCACTTCCCATTGACTTTTTCCAAATATTTGGGACGTTGCTATGGCAACACATTTATAGATAGGGGTGGTTGTCATTGGCTTTTATGCTCGTCATGACATAAGAGATGTGTGTACCAAATTTTATGTCTCTATGACAAACTAAATTCTTGGGTCCATTATAAGTTTGTAGGGGCGCTGGAGAGCCATTTCTAAAGATAACCCTTTTATTTACATATTTTTGTGTTCAGGTCATGAATGTGCACAAACGCCTTTTTGGGTCCAACTCGATCCGAGAAGGCGTTTGAGAGTTAAGAGACGTTTTATTTTCACAAAATGGCCACCTCGTTACAGGCTTGCCACACCCATACCCGATAAGATATCAACAACAAAGTCACAACTTTGGTTGGCACACGTGTCTAGATGATACTCACCAAATTTGGGGCCATTTAGATTAAAACACAATGATTTGCATCTTTCTGCGCAAGGGGTGCGATTTTAGTGGCATGCGTTTCACCCCACATGGCGGACTTCCTGTTAAGTTTAGGTGTGACTGTCATTGACTTTTCTGTTTGCCCTGAGGTGTCCTATGGATGTACCAAGTTTCATTTTTCTACGTTGGAAAAAGTTACTTTCACTTTCCATAGGCCCAATGTATTTTGACTTTTCTAGGGGCCGCCACTGAGTCATTTTTCGTATTTTTCTTTCGGGACTTCAAATACATAAATTTTTTCCGGCTTGAAGTCTGGGACCAATAAAAATGACTTTTAGTTGTTCGTTTACTGGGTTAAATTGAGGATCATTTTGCAGAAAAATTATAATAAAAAATATATACGAATTATAATAAAAAAAATATAACTCGAGCAAAAAGTCTAGAAAAACACTTGTCTCTTTTACATACATGTGTTTAGCTCATTTTGCCCAAGTTTGGTGTCTGTGAAATGAAGCAGCTTTTTTCTGTGTACTTTTAAAAAAGAGGTGTATTTTAAGTCGGTTCACATTTTTTTAAGTCGGTTCACATTTTCAATTCTTCCTGTGTGTGATAGGGTGTGGTCCCCATTGGCTTTTTTGTTCATAAGCCCATGGTGGATGTGTGTACCAAGTTTTATTTGCCTACAACAAACTAAAAAATTCACTTCCCATTGACTTTTTCACATTTTTGGGACGTTGCTATGGCAACACATTTATAGATAGGGGTGGTTGTCATTGGCTTTTATGCTCGTCATGACATAAGAGATGTGTGTACAAAATTTTATGTCTCTATGACAAACTAAATTCTTGGGTCCATTATAAGTTTGTAGGGGGCGCTGGAGAGCCATTTCTAAAGATAACCCTTTTATTTACATATGTTTTTGTTCAGGTCATGAATGTGCACAAACGCCTTTTGGGTCCAACTCGATCCGAGAAGGTGTTTGAGAGTTAAGAGACGTTTTATTTTCACAAAAATGGCCACCTCGTTACAGGCTTGCCACACCCATACCCGATAAGATATCAAAACAAAGTCACAACTTTGGTTGGCACACGTGTCTAGATGATACTCACCAAATTTGGGGCCATTTAGATTAAAACACAATGATTTGCATCTTTCTGCGCAAAGTGCGATTTTAGTGGCAGCGTTTCACCCCACATGGCGGACTTCCTGTTAAGTTTAGGGTGTGACTGTTATTGACTTTTCTGTTTGCCTGAGGTGTCCTATGGATATACCAAGTTTCATTTTTCTACGTTGGAAAAAGTTACTTTCACTTTCCATAGGCCCAATGTATTTTGATTTTGTAGGGTCGCCACTGAGTCATTTTTCGTATTTTTTTCGCGACTTCAAATACATAAATTTTTCGCCGAGCTTGAAGTCTGGGACCAATAAAATGACTTTTCGTGCATGATCACTGGGTCAAATTTAGGATCATTGGGTCGGAAGAAAAAAAAAAAAAATCCGAGCAAAACAATAGGCCCTCCCGGTCTTCACCGGCTCGGGCCTAATTAAAGCCGCATAGCGGCGATAAAGGCCCTCGCCTCCCTTGAGACCGCGGGACACATGCACTCGGAGGATTGCATTACTTTAAAGCGTAAACTTCACGGTAATGTCAAATAACCGGGCCTGTGCTACTGCTGGGGCCTGCTACACCACCTTGTAATTTAGAGTTAAAGGTCTCCACAATCCCTGGTTTTCCTGGGAGCTGTCTGAACCTTTGAAAATAATAGATTGTGCTTGGGCTAAGGCGAGAAAAACAAAGTACTGGCTGGAGATTTGAGATGACTCAGGAATCGCTGCACCCCCCTGTTTAAAAAGGCAAAATGTAAATATTACTTGTCTAAAAGTACAAGGTTACAAGTTCCAAAGGATTCTGAGGAGTTTTCTAAGACTCTAGTCTTGGCTCTGGAGGGCCTCCTCCAAAGGAAGGATCCTGGCAATTGGGAAATGGCATTTATTTCCCAAAGAAATGGCTGCCTCTTCACAGACTCATTACGACCACAGCCACAAATGTAACAAAAACAAATTGATAACTTTTTGGCACACGTGTCTAGATGAAACTCACCAAATTTGGAGCTGTTTAGATGAAAAGCCTTTAGCACAAGGTGCGATTTAGGCGGTCACGCATTCCACCCAACATAGTAGATTTCCTGTTGAAATTACGATATGGCTGTAATAAACTTTTCTGTTTGCCCTGAGGTGTCCTATGGATGTACCAAGTTTTGTATTTCTACATTGGAAAAATTTACTTTATTTTTCCATAGGCCCAATGTATTTTGACTTTTCTAGGGGTCGCCACTGAGTCATTTTTCGTATTTTTTTTTCGGGGACTTCAAATACATAATTTTTTGCCGAGCTTTAAGTCTGGGACCCATAAAAATGACTTTTAGTTGCACGTTTACTGGGTCAAATTGAGGATCATTTTGCAGGAAAATTATATTAAAAAAAAAAAACCAAATTATAATAAAAAAAAATATAACTCGAGCAAAAAAGTCTAGAAAAACACTTGTCTATTTTACATACATGTGTTTAGCTCATTTTGCCCAAGTTTGGTGTCTGTGGAATGAAGCAGCTGTTTTCTGTGTTCTTTTAAAAAAGAGGTGTATTTTAAGTCGGTTCACATTTTCAATTCAAAATGGCCGCCTTCCCGTGTGTGATAGGGTGTGGTCCCCATTAGAGTTGTGACGTTCGCGAACGAACCGATTCTTTTGAACGGCTCACAAACATGAACGATGGGAGCGAGTCGCGGCTGGAGGAGCCGTTCTTTCTGTCGTTCTTTTTCCTATGCGTGTCTCACACAGATGCACACAAATGAGCTCCTCCGCGAGACAGAACAGTTATAGGGGGAGGGGCGCACCCAGCGCAGGCTGCGCAAGCCGACCCTTTACAGCGTGATGATATTAGTTATTAGTTGTGCACGCATCCTTCACGTGAGTACTTCATTGCAGCCCACTTTGTTATTGTTCATTGACTTGAAGGGGCTGATGTCCTATTTGCAAAGTTTACAGTAGTAATAGTATGTAGACATTTCCATTTTATTTATTCTAATTTTATCTACTTTAAATATTTTTTTTGTTTTCTATCAAAATGTTCTTGTGTGATAATGTTCTTGTGTGGAAGTGTAAAAGCTGTTTTGCACAGAAATTCATTGCAGCCGGCTTTGTTTTTGATGTTTATTTGTGAGTAGGTATTGTATGAATAACATAAGTCAAAGTAGCTTTACACACACACACACACACACACACACACACACACACACACACACACTTTGTACTAAATGTAAATCCAAAATAGTGATGTCACTATCTAAGCAGAGGGATTTGTGCAACCCTATGGAATGTAGTCCACACATGACAAATGAGGTAATAATCAATATTTCAGAATAATTCAAACTCAGATATTGGTGTGTGATATCTGAGTTTTAATTATTTGACTACAAATCTCACCTCATCATTCCTCCCAGTGATTATTTCCAGGATAAATTGAGATGCCCCCAAGCTGGCTTCTTAAAACTGACTAAATATTTAAAAAGAGCCAAAGAGCCGTTCTTTTGAACGGCTCTTTGAAAGGAACGGATCGCGAAGATCCGGATCCCCTCAAAGAGCCATAAATCCCATCACTAGTCCCCATTGGCTTTTTTGTTCATAAGCCCATACTGGATGTGTGTACCAAGTTTCATTTGCCTACAACAAACTAAAAATTTCACTTCCCATTGACTTTTTCCACATTTTTGGGCCGTTGCTATGGCAACACATTGTGCTTGTCATTGGCTTTTATGCTCGTCATGACATAAGAGATGTGTGTACCAAATTTTATGTCTCTATGACAAAGTAAATTCTTGGGTCCCATTATAAGTTTGTAGGGGGCGCTGGAGAGCCATTTCTAAAGATAACCCTTTTATTTACATATCTTTGTGTTCAGGTCATGAATGTGCACAAACGCCTTTTTGGGTCCAACTCGATCCGAGAAGGCGTTTGAGAGTTAAGAGACGTTTTATTTTCATAAAAATGGCCACCTCGTTACAGGCTTGCCACACCCATACCCGATAAGATATCAACAACAAAGTCACAACTTTGGTTGGCACATGTGTCTAGATGATACTCACCAAATTTGGGTCCATTTAGATTAAAACACAATGATTTGCATCTTTCTGCGCAAAAGGGGTGCGATTTTAGTGGCAGCGTTTCACCCCACATGGCGGACTTCCTGTTAAGTTTAGGGTGTGACTGTCATTGACTTTTCTGTTTGCCCTGAGGTGTCCTATGGATGTACCAAGTTTCATTTTTCTACGTTGGAAAAAAGTTACTTTCACTTTCCATAGGCCCAATGTATTTTGATTTTGTAGGGGTCGCCACTGAGTCATTTTTCGTATTTTTTTCGTGACTTCAAATACATAAATTTTCGCCGAGCTTGAAGTCTGGGACCAATAAAAATGACTTTTCGTGCATGTTCACTGGGTCAAATTTAGGATCATTGGGTCACAATAAAAAAAAAAAAAAAAATCCGAGCAAAAACAATAGGCCCTCCCGGTCATCACCGGCTCGGGCCTAAATATATACCAAATTATAATAAAAAAATATATAACTCGAGCAAAAAAGTCTAGAAAAACGCTTGTCTATTTTACATACATGTGTTTAGCTCATTTTGCCCAAGTTTGGTGTCTGTGGAATGAAGCAGCTATTTTCTGTGTTCTTTTAAAAAAGAGGTGTATTTTATGTCGGTTCACATTTTCAATTCAAAATGGCCGCCTTCCCGTGTGTGATAGGGTGTGGTCCCCATTGGCTTTTTTGTTCATAAGCACATACTGAATGTGTGTACCAAGTTTCATTTGCCTACGACAAACTAAAATTTTCCCTTCCCATTGACTTTTTCGACATATTTGGGACGTTGCTATGGCAACACATTTATAGATAGGGGGTGGTTGTCATTGGCTTTTATGCTCGTCATGACATAAGAGATGTGTGTACCAAATTTCATGTCTCTATGACAAACTAAATTCTTGGGTCCTATTATAAGTTTGTAGGGGGCGCTGGAGAGCCATTTCTAAAGATAACCCTTTTATTTACATATTTTTGTGTTCAGGTCATGAATGTGCACAAAAACAAAATTCATATTGTTTGCACAATAGTATTTTTTCAAAACTACTTAATTATCACAACCAGGGGGTAATTGACGTCAGACAGGATTTTGGTAACTGTAAACCCAAAAACAGAAGCGCACAATTGTATTTTTTGATATTTTGCCCAAGTCATTAACAGGAAACAGGAGGTTCTTGATTTGACTGTGTGGAAATTTTTAAAACACTATAATATGTGTGAAGAATTTATTTACTTCTTTTCAGTTTTGCACTTTAGAGACGGTCCCTAAGCAGCTGTCTTATTCTCGACCATAAAGACCAGTGTACCCTTTCCAGTATAAAGGAGGCATCTTTGAATGAAAAAAACAATTGTAGCTTATTGTACACACTAATGTGATGGGACAGGGTCATTTCTGTTTTCATACAACAACTACTTCAAACGTAACCTCCGCAATCTTTTTTTTTGGGTGAATGCAATGTGCTTCTTATAATCTTATAAACACACATAAACAAATATTAAACAATAGGCTAAACCATGTGAACAGTATGTTTGTGAACAGTAGCTTTGCTTTTATCTTCTGTATAACCATGTGCAACTAACACAGGACTAACTTCCAAGTTACATTCTAAACTGGATCAAAGCCAATACAGAACCCAAAAATAAACTTGTCCTGAAACACAATTGAACCATTTCAACCACTATAACAACACTAAACCAGCAAATAAAAGTAAACAACCAACAAACACAACACAATCTGTTGGTTTTCCATGGAAATGACTACAACCATAAGTCCATAAAAGTTTTTTTATTGCACCTGCTGAGGTTTATTCCTTCATAAATTCATTACATTCCACAAGAGTGACTTCTACACATTGGTGTGTGTCATAAAAACAGATTAGCAAAGTATTGCACTGAAATAAACCTAGTCCATAGTGCTGTTTTGTCGGACTTGTTGCTATTACGAGCCACTTTTAGATGTACAGCAATGTCATGAGTATAAAGGTTTACACAACACTAAGAACGAAAGAACCTGCATTTCCATGGATATCTGGTTACACAATTTTGTCTTGAAATTTTATATTTAAACATTAGAACCCTATCTAATGAGAAAACTATATATTATATATTAAAAGGCAAAATGTGCTGTCTTGACACAAGGAGCCAAAAGAAAAATCACAGAAAAAAATAATTATTTCAAATTAATTAATTCAAATTAAGGCTGCAAAATATATTGCAATTTTATCAATATGACATTTAAAGGCCACTATGGAACTGACACAAAAATAATAATAAATTGGGTGAGAAACTCAGTCTACTTGTAATGATTTTAAACATTTGAATGAGGCAAAACAGCATTGAAAGGATTTTTTTGTACTTTTTCTTAGTACAAAAACACTTTACTTTTCACGTTGCTGCTTACCTTAAAACCTGCTGCTTAAACCTGATAAGATGTCAACTAAACTGTATTCATTTTGTCTCCAAATGAATTATGAGCTAATGAAATGTGTCTTTTAACGGCCCCACATTTAGACAGATGTGCTTTTCTTGAGGAAGATCACACAATACAAAACCAATGAAACATTAAACCTCTACACTAAGCGCATGGAATAGCATTAAAAAGGTTGAACCATGTAAGAACTTAATAAATATCTCAAAATTTCTAACATCCTTTAAATTAATCTGTTCCTGAGATAAAACAATAGGCACTTAAATTTTAACATATCAAATGACACAGATTCAAACTAAAAGCTTAAACAGATAAACATCATTTTGAATGGTTACCTACTGTTAGCAAAGTAAGATTTGAGTGATGTGATACATCTGTCAAGTTTTAATACATAATTACTATAAGTGGAAAAAACCTTCAAAATGTCATTGCTGTTTTCATTTACCTACACATGATACAGTATACACATCAGACTTCACAAATATTTTGAAATGGTTATGGATTTACTGCCAGCCAAGTTTGGTAGAAACTGGGCTAACGCAATCCATATCTGTCTTGTTTCTCTTCATTCTTGTTTATTGGTGCGGCCCCTGAAGTGATCCATCATGTTAAAGGCCCCCAAGTACTTTCCCAGCAACAGGCCTTGCTTCATGGGAAGGATGCTGTTGAACCACAGGAACAAAAAAAAATTGTTTTAAGAAGCAAGGTATATTCAATACAATATTCAACAATAATATTCAGTCAACTTGCAACTCTAATATGTCATAGCAGCAGTGGCAGTCAGTGGTGTCTCTGTTATCCAGTATATTTGAATTGTTTAGGTAAGAACTATACTTGTGTGAGAAAAAGAAAGCAAGTCTTTTTGTTTAAAAGATAAGGAAACAGAATTGACAGTAACAGTGTTACAATATAAAAACATTCAAATTTAAAAATGCTGTCAAAGCTTTGTCAAAGTAGGCTCATCAAAACAAGAGTGACCATAGAGGCTTAGAGAGAAACAGACTCTAAAATAAAGCATTTCAAACCAGGATTCACAAGCTTTAAGAGAAATTGTTTAAACAAAATTAAAATAACTATATTGTATTTCAACTAGGGCCGGGACTTTAACGCGTTAATTAAGATTAATTAATTACGGGACTTTAACGCGTTAATTAAGATTAATTACGCAAAAACATAATTTTAACCACACTTATTTTTGCACCGCAGAACGTTTTTCAATGAATGAGTTTTGACGGACCGATTATACTGGAGCACCAACTAGCGTTCTTGACTTCCGACCACAGTCAACATGAACGAAGAAGAAGCTGACGACCGCTTTGCTTGGCCCGTGGATGGGAAATTTTGTTTTAAAAAACAAAAGGATGGGAGCGTCGACAAGAGCATGGTTGTGTGCAAGCTATGCAACAAGGAATGTGCGTATCACTGCGGCACATCGAGCCTCAAATATCACCTCAACGTACAACACATAGGAGTTAGCGTGGACTCCACCAGATGACTGGTTTCAGGGCCAGGGTAACTACACTGCTACAGCTAATGGCAAACATTGCACTTTAATTGCATTTATATGCAATTAAAATGCGATTAATTTCGATTAATTAATTTACAAAGCCTCTAATTAATTAGATTAATTTTTTTAATCGAGTCCTGGCCCTAATTTCAACACAAAGTTTCTCTGGCATTTTTATAAATCTGAATTGTTGGCTAAACCTGCTGCCTTACTCTATATCTGACATCCAAGACAGTGTTTTCCTCTGGACTATTGTCAATAAAGGGCATAATAAGCAGGATTTCTGAGTAAATGAACATTGAAGGTCAAAAGTAAAACCCTAAGTAAGAACTCAAATCCTGTCCTTCCAATGTAAACAAAGCATTAAAATGATGAAATACAGGCTGAGGTGACTGTGTTTAAAGATACATCCATCTCCACATTGTAAAGAAAATATTTGTGGAACAAAAGGGATTTCCATGTTGTCAGGGTAATTTAATTACTTCTGAAGATTTTGTATATTATACCTTTAAGGTTGTAGTTAGCATGTTGATGGGGACATGTGGAGGTTAAAAAAAGATATAATGTTATCTTAACCACTTTATCATCAAACTCTAAAGAAAACATATACATTAACTTCATCTACTGAATAAACATAATGTGTGGGAAAAAGGTTTGTGTGGGCTAGTTTAAAGGGCCATATTTGGCCCATTGGCTATAAAGGTCACAACTGCAGAATAACAGGTGCACACAATAAACAGATTTACCATTTGCCACATTATTCTGTCTGGTTTAGTTTAAGCAAAAATAAAAAAAAAATGTATACAAAAAACAAAAATATGGAAGCAAGCGTGATAAAGCTTAAAAGCACAAACTTCACAGCAATGTCACATGTGTAAGGGTTTTTAATTTTTTATTTTAAATAATTTTTATATAGCGCTTTTCCACCTCCTGTAGTAGGCACTCAAAGCGCTTTACATACATTAAGCTATTTACCAGTGTTACAGAACACTCACTGGAGGCAATGTAGGTTAAGTGTCTTGCCCAAGGACACAACGACAGTATGTGGGGGAGAGCGGGATGTTATGATTTTTTTGGGATGTTTTGAGCGGGGATCGAACCGCCCACCCGCCGGTCGAAGGACTCTACCCACTGAGCTGGAAAAATTAGGGAAAGAGTAAAGTTGCAAATGGTTGTCGCTGTTTTACTGCTGCCGGATAGGGTACTCATTCTAATCAAATTAAGTCATTACACCAACACTGCTCTCAACCAATAAAGCTAGCCTAAATCAAGTGGTTTTGGGAGATAATAAGAAAAAAATAATTTTCTAAGCTAACCGCTGACCTAGCATGACAGCAATAGCAGTGTGGATGCACTGTTGAAAATAAATGGAGATGGGCTTTGCTTGAAGAAACGGCGGAGAATGACATGCCACTCGGGTCCTGGTGTAAAAACCTGAAACTGCCATGTGTGTGTAGTACGCTATAAAAAGATTCAGTAATTTTGCAGAAGAAAGGCACAATAGAAACATTTGCCCTACAAATGCACTTTTTGTTCCTCGATTCTTAAGTTCTGTTAAAGCTAAGTTCAATGCATAATACATATTTCAATGCATACTCAACATAAACATAATTTAGTATTTAAAATAATTTATAATACTATAATTTATCATTTAATATTTACAAATTCCTAATTTAATAAATCAAAACTTGGGTTGAAAAGTTATATATGTAGATGGTTAATTATTGTATGACTACTTCCTTTTACTGAATAGATAGAAAACACTGAAATAGCATTAAAGTGTCCTTTCAGCACCTATTATTGTCTGTTTGGGATCTCTACCTGACTGGCCAGATGATTAATTTATTTAGAAACACCAAGGCCTCCACAAATAGCATTTACAAAGGGTTTCTAGATTAGTCATTTCTAGCTTTATCGTCAAATCTAAATATACCCAGAACTGTCAGTTCTGCCACACCGTTGGTCCAAATATGCAGCAGCTTAGGTGAAATCACATTTCCTGGGAAAAGGATTTTAGTGAGTTTGTGAACTTAGAAGTCTTGTGAGAATCCAGCTGCAAAGTAAGTTCATTCCTGATATATTAACCTCTCTTTGAAACTTCACTGATAAAGGTGTTCTCTCATTCAGAGCAAAAGATGTTGAGAACCCTAAATTAAAATGAGATATGAATTGCAGGAATTGTTGCGCAAGCAACACCTACTTATTTTGGCTTGTATTTAATTGGTAGGAAATTTTGCAAATGTTACTCTTTCAATTATGACCTTTAAAGACATTATTTTAAAATGCTAATTAAGTATGTTGTATGTTATGTTATATAGAGATGTGACTATAGATACAAAACTAGGCCGACATACATAAATCTATAGTCTTTTGGATAATTTGATACTAAACAGTAAGTATTAGGTTTAATATGTACTTTATCATAGATTGATTTACTTGCAGTGTAACATCCTTGGTATAATCTATGTACAATGTTGTTCAAATTTGTTAAAATCAAAAGTACAGGCTAAAACTTGGCATTGCTGCTACTTTAATGCTAGAACTCCTAACTCTTTTTGATATGTTGACTGTGTTTGCAACCCCCGCTAAACCTTACCTCATCAAAAAATGAACTTTATTGCAGCTTTCTCATAATGCAGTTCCCCATTTTCAGTAACATGCATTATTACCTCATTTATTAAACCCAGAAAGATGTCATTCTCCCGGTCTTTGAGATGACTAACAATGGCTGTGTACAAAGTGAGAGTCGAGACAAAACGAGGATAGCACCATGACACGTAATTAAAGACCCAAATACAATGGCTTTTATGTCAAATGAACAGAGGTGACAGGCATCTCCATTTATGTGTGCTGTGTTGCCGAACAGATTGGCTTTTGGGAGAGAATAATGGTGCTGTCCTCAAACAAATGGACCAAAGACAGAAAAAATGAACAAGAAGCAAGTAGTCTCCTGAATTTTCTCAGACATAATGAAAGGGCAAATAAAGACTGACGCTATCGGCGGCACTTATAAGAAATTGTGTTCATTCATTGTTAAACTATGTAATGCCCTGATATTATGTGTTTCTTAATGGAGTGTGTTAAATGTTGGTGGAGTCTTTAAACACCACAAGAAGCTTTTGAATGTTTTATCAGTTTTTATAAAATTACAGTGAATGAAAATGCTCCCTACATATGGACTAATATTTATGCCACAAGAAACTAAAACTGAATATGTTGTATTTGAATTTGAAGCGCTCAAATTAAATCTAAATTGCTTAAGTTGAATGAATGCTTTTTAAAAACTGAAGAGCGTAATCTGAAACCAAATTCATTGGTTTGTAAAAGATGTTTTTTATATTTTGAAATTCAATTAGTTTGCTATAGAACTACTTTACCCGAGTTGAAAATTCAGTTTTAGAATACATTCAGTTTCAGCTCTACAATTGAATTTGAGTTGAAGAAATGGGCAGTCTTACTGTTCAAATTCAGTCCTACTGTTCAAATTCAGTCTTATTGTTCAAATGCAGTCTTACTGTTCAAGACATACTTACTGTTCTGACATTTTGCAGGTGCAATGTTATTTGAAGCCAAAACGGGTAATGAAGAGCTACAAAAATCTATGTGATAATTTAATTAGGAATAATAAATTTGGATTTCAACATTTGGAAGGCTGCTCCTTAGAATTTTACGATCACAAGTGCTCTAGATCCTCTACAGTTTGCATACAACAAACATATAACCTTACAACTGTAAATACAATACAGATGATCAATTCCTTTTTCTACTTTCTAATTTGACATGGAATTTTCTTGTCTTGAGGTGTCTACACTCCCATCTGCTCCATAGAGTTTATTCTCACCTGGTTAGAGTTATGGTCTTTGATTTTTCAAGTGCATTAAACACCATCAGACCGCCTATTCTTAGTGAAAAAGCCAAGAAAAGTCTCATTCTGCACACCTCCAAAACAAAAGACATGGTCATTGACTTTAACTCAAACTGTGACCGTCAATGGAGAAGACACTGAAATAGGAGAGGTCTTTCTCCCCCAGTAGATTTTCATAAATCATGTAAGAAAATGTCTGAAAACCCGACACGACATATTTGGCAAGCTGGAGCCAGGAGCGAATGTGCTTGCCTGCCCAGAGCTGCATTCCAGCAACCAGACCAAAATTTGGAAGGGTGAGCAGATCTTTTAATTTCTGCTACATTTGGATAAGCGTCTGTAAGTGCAGCTGTGCGTAAAAGATGTTAGGTTTAAAGCCATAAAGTACCAACTTAATTAGGGCTAATAAAAAGTCTGTGTGTGGATTTAAACCACTCTCTCACTAATCTCTCTAAGTATATTCTTAAATTGCTTACAGTTTTGCTCATACGTTTACATACCCTGTCAGAACTTGTGACTGCCCATTTTTCTGTGAATATGAATAATAACACACAAACCTTAGTGGTTGGGTGAAGCCATTTATTGTAAAACAACTGTGTTTACCCTAAATTATAATGACAACAGAAACTACTCAAATGATACTGATCAAAAGTTTACATTCCCCAGTTCTTAATACTGTGTATTGCCACCTTTAACATCAATGACAGCTTAAAGTTTTTTGTGGTAGTTGTAGATGAGGCTCAGTGATATTGAGGTCAGGAGACTGAGGCCAGTCCAGAACCTTCACTTTCTGCTGCTGTAGCTAATGACAGGTCAACTTGGCCTGGTGCTCTTGAGTGTTGTCATGTTGGAATGTCCAAGTCCCATGCGTAGCTTCAGGGCTGATGAGTGCAAATTTTCTCCAGTATTTTCTGTTAACAATTATTTATTGATTCAATCAATCAATAAGCCCAGAAACATGGACATTCCAAAATCACAACAATCAAGAGCACAAGCCCAAGTCGACCTGTCATTGGCTACAGCAGCATAAAGGTGAAGGTTCTGGACTGGCCATCTCAGTCTCCTGACCTCAATATCATTGAGCCACTCTGGGGAGATCTCAGTGCGCAGTTCATACACGACAGTCCAAGAATTTATAGGAACTGGAGGCTTTTTGCCAAGAAGAATGGGCAGCTTTACCATCTGAGAAAATAAAGAGCTAAACTAATTAAAAACTAAAATGGCCACTTGACACAAAGACTAGACTAAAACTAAAATGAAATCAGGCCGCCAAAAACAACACTATTATTCACAACAACCACAAAAGACTTAAATCTGTCATTGATGTTAATGGTGGCAATACACAATATTAAGAACTGGGGTATGTAAACTTTGGATCAGGGTCGTTTGGGTAGTTTACGTTATTTAAAAAGAGTAAACAATTGTTTGTCAATAAATGGCTTCACCCAATCACTCACTGTGAGTGAAAAGAAAGGTTTTGTGTTTTGTGTTATCATTGAACACAATCAAAAATGGCCAAAAGATACACAGATTTTTCCTGAGTATGTAAACTTAGTATATATAGTATAGTATGTTTGTGAGCTGACCACCATTTATTCCAGGTTCACAGATTTTCCTCTTGCTCGCTCTACCTTCGCTCAAAAATAAGTCATTCATGGTCCTGACACAGAACTTAACCCTTTGAAATTGTGTTGTGATAAAACTGGTCAACTGTATTTGTTCCAGAATCTTACCTTTTAGTTTAGTCATTTTTTCCACATTTAGTTAAGCACTCTATCTACTTGAAGACATTTAACAGTCTGTTAGATGATTTGTTTGAGCTGATTGCTTTTAATTTCCTGTTCTTGTCTATATTCTGTTTTTTTTATTTATTTATTATGGCTTCTGATAAAAGAAATGATATACACAACCATTAAAAACACAAGACATTCTCACGTACCTTCTCTGGATCTGTTCCACATTGGTGGAATGATCTACCTGCTGCTACAAGATCAGCAGATTCTGTAGCCATCTTTAAAAAACACCTGAAAACACATCTCTTCCGTCAACACCTGACTGACAAACACTGAGTCCTACTTCCTTTCTATCGATTCCTTTCTATAAAAAAAAAAAAAAATCTCTTATCCTTAGCATTGTATACTGCGCTGGGTTTAAACTGACTAGTTTTTTGTGCACTTATGCTTTTTGTACCTTGTGTTGTTAAAATTGCTTCCATTGTTATCCTCACTTGTAAGTCGCTTTGGATAAAAGCGTCTGCTAAATGACTAAATGTAAATGTAAGACATGAGAAAGGTGTAGTGTAAATAGAAAAAAAAATATCACAAAGTGGAAACAGTCTGATGAATACGCAGTTATCTTAGTGCAAGTAAAATTTATATACCAAAAAGAGGGACTTTGGTCCATTTCTGTTTATTACTGACAAGTTACTAAACACCATTTTCTAGGGCCGAAAAGGAAAGTTTCAAACTGTCAGTAACCTTCCCAAGCTGAAAGGTGTTATGGTGTACATTATTGAATAGCATTATTGTAAATTTGTAGTCTTCGCTTGGACTGAAGATTGGGCAAAAAAACTTGAACTGTAAACAAATGTGGTGTTCACTATTATAAAATCTGGTTGTAAGCACAAACTAGAAGTCTGCTCAAATATTATAGGCCAACCCTATTAAAAAATAAAAATAAAAAAATCAATCATTAAAACACTGCTAGACACATGATTTGACTCCAAACTATGGCTGGACGATATTAAAAAAAAAAAAAAAAAAAAATATATATATATATATATATATATAAAATGTACAATAACTATTTTTCTATCTATAACTATCTTAATCCATAATAAAAAGGTGTTTAAATATACACACTTGGACAAAATTGTTGGTACCTGTGGTGTCGTGTGGAAGAAAGAAGCCAATTCGTTTATGAAAACCGTTGAACAATTTATCAGAACGTGTGCATAATTGTTAAGTCAGTACAAACATAGCCGCATGAGCACATCTCAGCAACACTCTTCTTCTCTCCTACATATCCATCTCTCTAGCGCATGTACACCCTCTAGCGGCATGGAGCAAGTATTACAGAACATAACAGTACCCTTTGGTCAATGAAAGAAAAACTCACAATGGTCACAGAAAAAAACTTTATTCTGACAAAAGTAATAATAAATAAAAATTCTATGAATTCTATGAACCCAAAACACACAGCTAAAAACACCCAAGAATGGTTAAAAGGAAAACATTGGACTATTCTAAAGTGGCCTTCTATGAGCCCTGACCTCAATCCTATTGAGCATCTTTGGAAGGAGCTGAAACATGCCGTCTGGAAAAAACACCCTTCAAACTGGAAACTGGAGCAGTTTGCTCATGAGGAGTGGGCCAAAATACCTGCTGAGAGGTGCAGAAGTCTCATTGACAGTTGCAGGAGTCGTCTGATTGCAGCCTCAAAAGGTTGTGCAACAAAATATTAAGTTAGGGGTACCAACAATTTTGTCTAGGCCTCTTCTATGAGTTTATTTTTTTAAATAATTCCGTTGAAGCATGGTTAAAAAGCAATGTCTGACTTTCATTGGTTAACATTCATAGAATTTTATTACTTCTGTCAGAATAAAGTTTTTCTGTGACCATTGTGAGTTTTTCTTTCATTGACCAAAGGGTACCAACAATTTTGTCCACGTGTGTAAGTATGTGAGGTATTTGTTATCTACTGTAGTCAATTTTTACTAGAAAGAAAAAAAAAACATTTATAGCCTAATATATATAGTAAAATGTCCTATGAAAAATGGCACTGGACTGCAGCACTGGATGACTAATCAGAACATACAGAACATTGCTCAAAATGACAAACTGTTATGACATGTTTTTGTAAATTTTTGGGTACCAACTTTTGTAGAAACTCAGGATAAATGGATGTTTTGCACTAAAACTGGACTGCACTTAGATGAGTACCAAACTCATCCATACTATTGATAAAAAATAAAATGTAATATTTTTCTCTGAAGCAACAACACAAAATACATCTTTATTGATACAATTCTTAGATCTAACATTCTTTATCCAAAACAGATTAAAATAAACCCTCAAAGGCAATTGTCAAAAAACAAATGAACATATAGTTTTTATGCCTTCACAACAACATTGTTATAGAAAAAGTGCTGTATGGTTTGAGAGCAGCCATTATAAAGGATGATCCTGTTGCAGTAAAATTACCATTCCTCTTATTTAAATGATACGCTGAATAAACACTTATATCCAGGTGGTAATACTACTGAGTGCTAGCACATTTTGTCATGAAGATTGAGGTTTGTGTTGTGGTCCGCTAAGAATCCCAAGTATGAGCCCAGGAGTGTGGTCTGTTTCCAACTCAGAAAACTAAAGCCCGCAAAATGGAAAGGAGAATGGGACACATCAGAAAAATAAACATCTGATAAATTGAGTAGTTTTGTTTATAATTTGGAAAGAAATTCAGGAATATCCCAAAAGAAAAATGTGATGACAAAGATGCATGCATTTCTGTGAATTTTAGAGAAGTTACCAAACACGAGATTATGTTAGTGGTGGTTAAATTGCAAAAGTCTACAGTTTAAACTAAAGACCAAAGCAAGACTGAAAAAGTAAAAATGGAACAAAAAAAACAGAAAAAATTAGAAGTAAAAAAAGGGCCAACTTTTGATTCTTTTTGCACAAGTGCAGGTTTTAATTGGATTTGAATGGGTTTTGTATAAAGCAGCTGCTGTTGGGGCCATAAACAGTACATTTTATCTCTGAAGCTGAGGGCCACATGAAATCTCACCTAGTGCCATAATTGGCCCCCGGGCCGGACTTTAGCATGTCTGTTTGAGATAGATGGATTTAGACCTGGGGCGGCAGTGGCTCAGTGGTAGAGCGGTCGCCCTTCAACCGGAAGGTAGTGGGTTCGATTCCCGCTCTCCCCACAATTCAAAAACTGTCGTTGTGTCCTTGGGCAAGACACTTAACCCACCTTGCCTCGTATGAATGTGTAAGAATGTTGAGTGAATGTATGTGGTGATGGTCGGAGGCCGTGGCGCAAAATGGCTGCCACGTCTCTGTCAGTCTGCCCCAGGGCATCTGTGGCTACAGTTGTAGCTTACCATCACCAGTATGACTGTGTATGAATGAATAATGGACAGACTGTAAGCGCTTTGAGTCCCTTGGTCCCTCGGGAGTAAAGCGCAATATAAATCCAATCCATTATTATTATTATTATTAGACCTGGACAATTATTTTGTGTTCAATAACTAGTTCTTATTAACTTTAGCTAAGACCTTAAGACTTAGTTTACTGTATAACAGTGGTGAGGAAAATAGCAATGGCTCTAATAAAAAGCCCATATGGTGAAATAAAAAAAAAAATCTTCCTTGATATTAATTCTCAAGCTACTGATAACCCCTTGCTATGGGAAACATTTAAGGCTTTTGTCAGGGGTTTAGTTAAAAGTTATTCAGCCTCCAAACAAAACAGCAAATAAAGCTCAAAAAATACTTATTAAGAGGGTCCTCAGACCCGCTACTGCAAAAAATGTGCTGTGTGCAAGAAAAAGGGCTGTGTACAAGAAAAGGTTGAAGCAAAGGCATCTTGACTTAGTTTTCAAGATGAAGACATTTCATCTCTTAATTCCAAGAGACTTTTTCAATTCCTAGATCAACTGGTAAGAGAGCTGAGCTTTATCTCTAGAGGGAGAGGTTTGACCTGAAACTTACTGATTGGACCAGGCTGTTCTGGTCTCATAGTTGTTACCATGAAAGGGCAGTGTGACTCCTGATGGGAAAGTAGTTAAAGGCTCAGGTAAGTCGTTAGTGTCACCATCTCATTCAGGTGTTGTTCTTCTAGAGTGAAACAGTTTAAGTTTCAAAACACTGTTGTAAATAGTAGGGAACAAGAATCTCAAGACATCTTTTATGTTTAGAGAAGGCTTTTTCCATTTTAACAAAAATCACTTCCTTCACAACTAGGGATGTAACAATTCACTCAACTCACAATTTCACGATTCAGGTCTCACAATTCAATTTTGTCACAATTTTCTTTTATGAAGTGAGACAAATTAGAAGTGAACAAGTGCCCTTTTATTATTTCACAAATCAGGGCTCCAGACTAACTTTTTTCATCACCGTCCTGAAAACCAGTTCCAACAGTGTCTAAGTAAATGTATATTATATTTATTTAAAATATAGGCTAATGTGTGCCCATTTTTAAGTTTATAAATAAACTAAATCAAATTCTACATGCGTTTACTGAATTTAATTTGCTTAAAAGGGTAGGTACTTTGAATAAGTAGATAAACAAAATTAATAAAAATGTAAAATCTAACTAACTGAATATTAAAGTACCTTAAAATTTCCAATAAATCTCCCTCTGATGGATTTAGATCTGGTTATCTCACTGTTTTTCTATTAACGTTATCTGAGACCTAAAAACTCTTTAGATCAAATCCAATAATAAACACTGGTCTCATGTGTTTCCCTAAAACAGTAGAACTTTATGAAAACAACTCATTTGTTTAACCGTTACCTTTTTATGGATTTTCATCTATTATTTATTAATATTAGCTAGAATGTATTAAAGCAGAAGATTTGCAATGCTCCACCTACATCTTTTTTCACTGAATCACACTGCCTTAAATACTCATACTTTCATACTACACAGACTTAAGATCTTTTAAAATACCATCTAAAATTAAAGTTAAGACCAATTTCAAAGGAGGAGTTCGGTGAGACCATAGAGAAAGACTATCGGCCTCGAAGAAATTCTGGCAAACCGTCCGGCGCCTCAGGAGGGGGAAGCAGTGCCCTGCCAACACTGTTTACAGTGGAGGTGGGAACCTGCTGACTTCAACTGGGGATATTGTTCGATGGTGGAAGGAATACTTCGAGGATCTCCTCAACCCCACCGACACGTCTTCCGCTGAGGAAGCAGGGGCCGAGGGCTCGGAGGTGGACTCGTCCATCACCCAGGCTGAAGTCACTGAGGTAGTTGGGAAGCTACTCGGTGGCAAGGCGCCGGGGGTGGATGAGATACGCCCTGAGTACCTCAAGTCTCTGGATGTTGTAGGGCTGTCTCGGTTTACACGCCTCTACAACATCGCGTGGTGGTCGGGGACAGTACCTCTGGACTGGGGGACCTGAGCCCCGCCCTCGGTGTGTTCCAACTACAGAGGGATCACACTCCTCAGCCTCCCCGGGAAAGTCTATGCCAGGGTACTGGAGAGGAGAATGCGGCCCGATAGTTGAACCTCAGTTCAGGAGGAACAATGCGGTTTTCGTCCCGGTCGTGGAACACTGGACCAGCTCTATACCCTCTCCAGGGTGCTGGAGGGTTTATGGGAGTTTGCCCAACCAGTCCACATGTGTTTTGTGGATCTGGAGAAGGCATTCGACTGTGTCCCTCGTGGCGCCCTGTGGGGGCTGCTAAGGGCTGTCCGGTCCCTGTACGACCGGAGCAGGAGCTTGGTTCGCATTGCCGGCAGTAAGTCAGACCTGTTCCCAGTGCATGTTGGACTCCGGCAGGTATGTCACCGGTATTTTGTCACCGGTCCAGTTCATTATCTTTATGGACAGGATTTCTAGGCGCAGCCAGGGGCCGGAAGGAGTCTGGTTTGGGGACCGCAGGATCTCGTTTCTGCTTTTTGCAAATGATGTTGTCCTGTTGGCTCCATCAAGCCAGGACCTTCAGTGTGCTCTGGGACACTGCAGCCGAGTGTGAAGCGGCTGGGATGAGGATCAGCACCTCCAAGTCTGAGACCATGGTTCTCAGTCGGAAAAGGGTGGCTTGTCCCCTTCAGGTTGGTGGAGAGATCCTGCCTCAAGTGGAGGAGTTCAAGTATCTTGGGGTCTTGTTCACGAGTGAGGGAAGGAGGGAATGCGAGATTGACAGACGGATCAGTGGTGAAGAAGGAGCTGAGCTGTAAGGCAAGGCTCTCGATTTACCGGTCAATCTACGTTCCTACTCTCACCTATGGTCATGAGCTTTGGGTCATGACCGAAAGAACAAGATCCCGGATACAAGCGGTCGAAATGAGCTTTCTCCGCAGGGTGGCGGTGTGCTCCCTTAGAGATAAGGTGAGGAGCTCGGTCACTTGGGAGGAGCTCAAAGTAGAGCCGCTGCTCCTCCACAGGAGGAGCCAGCTGAGATGGCTCAGGCATCTGTTTCGGATGCCTTCTGGACGCCTCCCTAGGGAGGTGTTCCGGGCATGTCCCACCGGGAGGAGACCCCGGGGAAGACCTAGGACACGCTGGAGGGACTATGTCTCTCGGTTGGCCTGGAAACGCCTCGGTATCCCCTCGGAAGAGCTGGAGGAAGTGTCTGGGGAGTGGGAAGTCTGGATCTCTGCTTAGACTGCTGCCCCCGCGACCCGGCCCCGGATAAGCGGTAGAAGATGGATGGATGGATGGACCAATTTCAAAGCAAAAATTTGGAGCAGCACTCTGTGGTGCTGAGGTGGTGGGCGCAATGGAACAGAAATGAGAAATGTCTGGTGTTTTCTGACAGGTTTCCGCAGCTGCTTTGTGTTTTTCGCACTGCATGTGGGTCCCCAAAGCTTTTATTCCTATTGTTCTGAGTTTTAAAACTTTCTTGCACAATATACAACGGACCTTGAACACATTGCCACTAACTGGTCTTAACCCCGCTGCAAACGGGTAATTTGTTAGTTGGTTGCGCCTATTTTGTTCTGCGCGACTAATCCCTTTTTAAAAGGTTCTTGTCCGATTTCTTGAGCCCTCTTGGTTTTGTTGAATGTCCATCTGGGGTTTCCACAGTCTCTCAGGGCATCACAAATGTGTTGTTGTTCTTTTTGTTTGCCTGCTGAGGTTGTGGGCACCTCCTGATGACTCTCAGCTTGTGCTGCAGAGGGTGGTGCGACTCAAACAGCAAATATTGTATGTGTTGGCTTCCTATAAACACCAAGATTAATATATGCCGTTTGATGATTATGCCCTAGATGACAAAACTGTCACAGACATCTACTGTATAAGATGCCCTTGACTCTTTGCTGACTCAACAAGCTAAATGCGCAATTTTGTTTTACATAACAGAGGTTCTATGAATTTAGTGACAACCCTAGTTCTGCAGTGATGCTGTCAAAGTCACAAAGATTAGAGGAATGGATAGGTATCACTGGAACGGCCCTTAAATGGTTTCAGTCTTATCTTGTAGCCAGGAGGTATTTGGTGTATCAGACCAAATGACCCTGGCAATAGGACTCCTATTATTCAAACTTTACATGCTCCCTTTAGGCCAGTTAATACGCTTTTTGCGAGTGCTTTAAATGCACTCACAGAAAGGTTTAGTGTAATGTGAGCAGCTGTTTGTGTTACTGCCGGACGAGACTCAAAAGCAGCACAGCGCACGTGTGCAGGACTTTAAATGGCTCGCTTGCTGCGCTGTCTTGGGTGCATTGGGAACTAAGCTAAGCTGCCGCAGCATTTGCTGAGCATTAGCCAAAATTAGACAATGCTAACATTTTATCACTGGTCCCATTCTTTCTTGCGCTGCAAGACTTCGCTCTTTAACTTTGGGAGTTGCTGAGACGGCAGTTTGAGCCAGTGGCACGATTTGATAAGGCTCTAGGCCTGTGTGAACAGAAAAGTCTTCCACTTAGAAGGACTGCTCCGTAGCAAAGCTACTCGCGTCCTTCAAGTCTCCATCTTTGCGAGTCTGACAGAGGCTGTCAATACGTCACTGCGGGTCTCAGGTGCACGCCCCCGCTGAGCCCCGCCCTCGGTTTGTCCCCTCTGTCTCTGCATTTTTCCAGCATTTTCCAAATTTTGTGAGTGGGTGGAGTAAGGCTCTGACCAGGGGTTTAGTTACACTTTAAAGAATAATGACACTGCCACTTTGCTTGTACTAACTTCATCTAGTCGTATTTACTAATTATCATTTCATTGAACACAAACTGTATTTTTCTGTGATGACGTTCATTTCCATATAATGAGCTGATTAGGCACAGATAAAAATGTTACTTTTAATAAAAACATTTGTATTTAACATTATTCTTCAAGTTAATTTTACATTTATTCAATTTCAAAGCCGGAGTTAATCTTAATTGATTAATTACATAATTAGTGCACACTAATGCAGGCTCCCGTTGGAGTGGCAAATGTGTGCAGATGCCCACTGCTAACCGACACTGAGCGCAAAAGGCATACAGCTTGGACACTGGGATCAGTGAATCTAAGAATATGGAGAATATAAACAAAAAAAAAAAAAACACTGTGAGGTATAACTGTTTTGTTCCGTGCTACAGTGGCGCTCTTTTTCAGATTTTTTTAATACATTTTTGTATATGTCGATTGAAACTATAGTGTGAAAAGAGACTCAAATAACAGCTAAAGTACTGCCTAAAAAACACTGCAGTTATTTATTTGAAATTTTGTACTATAATGATTCACCTACTGTATGAATAAAAAAAGAAAAACATTTATCCATGTCCAATTTACCTGGAGAATAATAACCTTTCAAGCTTTAATCAATAACGGGATATTTTTCTCAAGGTTATCATACTGTCATAATTATCATACCGTCCCATTCCTAATCTTAATCAACAAGAAAAATCAGAGAAATGGTGTACAAAGATCAGCTGACAAAACCTTGTACCCAGTGTAGAGTACCCACCAAGTGAATATGGAAAGAAGTCATTCTAAAAACCTCTCCCCAGTAGATTTTATCCATTTATGACAATTGGCCTATCTGAAAAGATACATAGAATGTCTTTGAAGCAGTTCTGGAAAAGTCTATTTAGAAAGACCTTTGGCCTGTCATATGACCGCAGAGAGAGAGGTTGTGTCAGGGGCATAAAAATTACGTAAAAATGCCAATTGTTTTTTTTTGTTCAAAATTAAGAGGTTTAGTCTCATAATACCGCCGACCTCCCGTGGGCCCACCACCTGCGGAGAAACCTGAGGCTGGTGCAAAGTGGATTGGGTGGCAGTCGAAGGCGGAGACCTCGGCGACATAATCCCCCGACACGGAATCTGGCGCTAGGGACATGGAATGTCACCTCGCTGGCGGGGAAGGAGCCTGAGCTTGTGCGGGAGGTTGAGAGATACTGACTAGAGATAGTCGGGCTCACCTCCACGCACAGCTTGAGCTCTGGAACCCAAATCCTTAAGAGAGGCTGGACTCTCCATTAGTCTGGAGTTTCCTGCGGTGAGAGGCGGCGGGCTGTTGTGGGCTTGCTCATAGCCCCCCAGCTCAGCCGCCATGTGTTGGAGTTCACCCCGGTGAACGAGAGGGTTGCTTCCCTGCGCCTTCAGGTTGGGGATAGGTCTCTCACTGTTGTTTTTAGGTCTCTCACTGTTGTGTTTACGGGCCAAATGGCAGTGCAGAGTACCCGGCCTTCTTGGAGTCTCTGGGAGGGGTGCTGGAAAGTGCTCCGACCGGGGACTGTCGTTCTACTGGGGTACTTCAACGCGTGACTGGGAGGAACGGCCCCACGGAGCTGAACCCGAGCGGTGTTCTGTTATAGGACTTCTGTGCTTGTCACAGTTTGTCCATAACGAACACCATGTTCAAGCATAAAGGTGTCCACCAGTGCACGTGGCACCAGGACACCCAAGGCTGGAGATCAATGATCGATTTTGTAGTTGTTTCATCTGACCTCCGGCCGTATGTCTTGGACACTCGGGTGAAGACAGGGGCGGAGCCGTCAACTGATCACCACCTGGTGGTGAGTTGGATCCAATGGCGGGGGAGAAAGCTGGACAGACTCGGCAGGCCCAAACGTACTGTGAGGGTCTGTTGGAAACGTTTGGCAGAGCCCCCCGTCAGAAAGATCTTTAACTCCCACCTTCGGCAGAACTTCGAACAGATCCCGAGGGAGGTTGGAGACATTAAGTCCGAGTGGACCATGTTCTCCACCTCAATTGTTGATGCGTCCACTCGAAGCTGTGGCCGTAAAGTCTCCGGTGCCTGTCGTGGCGGCAACCCCTGAACCCGGTGGTGGACACCGGAAGTAATGCCGTCAAGCTGAAGGAGACCTACTGAGCCTGATTGGCTCGTGGGACTCCTGAGGCAGCTGATAGGTACCGGCAGGCCAAGTGGACTGCAGCCCGGGTGGTCGTAGAGGCTAAAACTCGGGTCTGGGAGGAGTTCGGTGAGGCCATGGAAAAGGACTATTGGTCGGCCTTGAAGAAATTCTGGCAAACAGTCCGACGCCTCAGGAGGGGGAAGCAGTGCCCTGCCAAAACTGTTTACAGTGGAGGTGGGAATCTGCTAACTTCAACTGGGGATATTGTTGGACGGTGGAAGGAATACTTTGAGGATCTCCTCAACCCCACTGACACGGGCATGTCCCACCGGGAGGAGACCCCGGGGAAGACCTAGGACACGCTGGAGGGACTTTGTCTCTCGGCTGGCCTGGGAACGCCTCAGTATCCCCCCGGAAGAGCTGGAGGAAGTGTCTGGGGAGTGGGAAGTCTGGCCTCTGCTTAGACTGCTGCCCCCGCAACCCGGCCCCGGATAAGCGGTAGAAGGTGGATGAATGGAGTCTCATAATAATCTTCATAGAAAAAGATCCATTCTGCAAAAGTGTAGCTTCAACATTCAATCCATGTATCTTTAAGTGAGCACCTTGAAGTGAGTAATGAACTACCTAAAAAAGTGCAGTAACTTAACAGATACTACACGCTTTAATACACAATTATAAACCATGTAAATGAGCCAAGAAATAACAGTGGCACAAAATCAGGAACTTGTAATGTAGTGTAATATATATTGACATGATGATACAACAAGGTTGTTTGGTTGGCTACTGCACTTTGCTTTGTTTAACACCATGATTTATAAAAGGCCAGGACACTTACTTTTTGAGGCCAGCAATGGCGTACATGCTCCTGGGCATCAGGAGGTATATCTGGTCTGTCAGCACTGCATCCAGAATCTTCTTGACCGCATAATCCGGGGGCAGGATGGGCAGCAGTCTAGGCCATCTACAAGATAATTATGAGAAAAAAGAAGAATAGATTTCTAATCAGTATTGTTGTTTAGTTATCTTACTTAATATAAGGCATCGGTGGAATCAGTGTGTGGCTCGTTCTTTGGTTATTCCAATCCAAAACAAAATCCCCAAAACACATAAATGACCTGGTTTAATTTTAAAATCAAGACTAGAAGCTGAAACACAATGCATTCATTTCTTTCCTAATTCAAACAGAGGATTTTAAAATAGAATAACCAAAAACTAACCATACATGGATTAAGTGTTCCTAATCTTTTAATAAAAAAATAAAAAAATCCATAAAATTATTCCAATCCACTGAATGGTTTAGTTCTGTGTAGAAAGACTTCACTAAGGTTTCTTTCCTTTCAGGTTTTGGCAAGCACATACTGTCAAATCCAGTGGAATCAGAACATTCCTCCTTTTAGATTGATTTTCACTGGTTTACAGCATTATAGCAGTAGAACTACATTAAGATAAAGTGTGCAATTTCGTTTTTCCACTAGTTTTTATTTATTTATAGAGATGAAAAGCAAAGGTATCTGGACTTAGTTTTTAAGGTGAAGACGTTTCAAGGAAGATGGTAAAGCTGCCGAATTTTCTTGGCAAAAAAAACTCCAGTTGTAAATTCTTGGCTGTCTTGCATTAACTTGCCAATAACTTGGCTCAATGATACTGAGGTCAGGGCCTAGTATTTCAAACATAATCTTATAGGATTAATCCTGGTGGATTGGATTTTCTCTGATCTGATACAAAATTGGGTTTTAGAAATTCTGATCATTTAGATCAGGATTTTAAGTTTTGAAATACTGGGCCCAGGAGACTGAGATGGCCAGTCCAGAACCTTCACTTTATGGTGCTGTAGCCAATGACAGGGCGACTTGGCCTTGTGCTTCGGATTGTTGTCACGTTGGAATGTCCAAGTACATCCCATGCAGAGCTTCGGGCTGATTAGTGCAAATTTTCCTCCAGTATTTTCTGATAACATGCTGCAATAATCTCGCCATCAATTTTGACCAAGTTTACTGTGCCTTTGTAGCTCACACATCCCTAAAACATCAGCATGTTTCAAAGTAGGAATTATGTACTTTTCATCATTGACTCCTCTCCAAATGTAACGTTTATGATTGTGGCCAAAAAGTGTAATTTTGGTCACTCCAAATGACTTTGTTCCATGATGTTTTGAGGCTTGTCTCTGTGCTGTTTGGCGTATTATAAGCGGGATGCTTTATGGCATTTGCCAAGTGATGGCTTTGTTCTAGTGACTCCACTATGCAATCCATTTTTCTTCAAGTGCCTCCTTATTGTATATTTTGAAACAGCCCCACCACTTTTTTTCTAGAGTCCTGTATTCCAGCTGAAGTTATTTGTGGGTTATTCCCGAACAAATTTCCTGGCAGTTGTAGCTGAAATGTTTGTTGGTTTACCTAACCGTGGTTTCAACAGAATCTCTCATTTTGAAACCTGGATATCTGTATACTCCTCTCTTATTTTATACATTTCAAAGAATTATTACACACAACAAAGCAAAAACACTTCAAAACATATTCCTACATTTGACCTTGTCCTATGTTTTTTAGTGTCTATTTTTAGAGGCAGAGTATTGGGCTTGAGTTTTACGAAGTGACATGCCAGGTGTTGGTGCTGGCAGAAAGCATGTGTCTGCATTTCTTTGGGGGGCTCTGGGATGGATGCGAACTGACATAATTCCTCAAACACCAAGGCTCACCTCAAAAGTCCCAACAAACCTTAAGTGTGTTGAACATAAAGCTTATGTTTACTCGCCTAAAACGTCACATAATCAGGCCTCAGGAACTGCTATGAGCTGCCACCAAATACTGCCACTTCACATCTATTCATCTCAGACCACTGCTTTGCCTTTGACCTCGCTTATGTCATTAAAAGTATTTTTACAAATGATGTATGTTGGAGCAAACTTCAAAGCATGGAAAGTAAGTTCTACAACGTACTGTACCCTCTATACCAGGGGTCCTCAATTCAAATCAGCCGAGGTCCGCTTAGTAACTTTCCTCACCGTGAGGGGTCCGGAAAATTTAAATAAAAGGATATGTGTTTGAATATAATTCTTTAAAGTAAAGTTTCATTTATTCCACACCTACAGCCTCTTAAACAAAATGGAGATGAATGTAGATAATCCACTGTTTTCTGTATTTTATCCTTTGTTTCCATGAGGAGGGTGTTTGAGTGTTTAGCTTTCACCAACACAGCTCACAGACAAAAGTAAAAAAAAATACTAAATCAAAAGAGGCTAAAGCTCAAGACCTGGTTGTTTATTGACAACAGCCTGGAATCCTGCATATAATGCCTAATACTCCTTTATAACATGTATGAGAACATTTTAAATATGAAATCCTCAGATCAAGCCAAAACATATTTGTTAAACAAATATGACAAAGATGCCTGTCATAATTGATCTCTTTCTATTGTCATTCCTCTGAAAACAACAGGAACAAGGGAAAATGCACTGAGCATTTCTTTAGCATTAGCTGTTGCCAATAATTAACTGTTACTGTTTAATTTGCAGGTTTATCTTAAAACAATATTTAGAATAGAAAGATTTATTTCCTGTATTTTCCCCGTGTGGGGTAAGATTTTAATTAAAATGCTAATGATTAGTTCTGTAACAGGATTTAGGATTCACACAGAAACTGACACAACTTAAGGAAGACTTAACATGTGTCACTCATTTCCAAACCCTCTGTGGCTTCAACACCCTCCTTTCACACCTTTTCTGTTTTTAATAACCCAAATAAACACGTTAGGTTCAAATGAACGTGAATGCCAATTACTCACGTTTGTAAATTAGGTCAAATATGTGACAAACGAGTCAAGTACATAACTTACAAAAGAATAAAGAAGTTGACATACAAATGTACAACTCACCACATTATTAGACGTCCTCACTTCCCTCTGAGCCGAGTCTTTTTAATCCTTACATGAAAACTGTCCAGTCCTGGTTCAGTTCTGGATTCATTCTCCGATTATCAAAGCAGCCGGGACTAGAGGATAAAGGGCTGTTGTTCAGCTTTGACACTGACACGGAGCTGAATAAAATAAACTTTCCCTCTCCGGCCATAACGTCAGTGAATCTTCGTTATGTTTTGCCAAGGCTCAGCTTTTAGATCCTAGTCGTTTCTAACGCATTATCAGGCTACGCTAAACATGTTGAAATTTCCCACTGCTCTGTCTTGTAACCATAGTAACCTGAGACCCGCGCGTGTAGACGTAGCTGTCCTAGAAGTGCCGGTTCAAAAATATGTTTTACACAATGCGCTTGTAATTATGAATAATGTCTTGCGGTCCAGATCAAAGCCTCTCGAGGTCCGGATCCGGACCGCGGTCCGCCTATTGAGTACCCCCGCTCTATACAAACAAAGCATGGAGTAGAATGGGGTTTCTGTTAACAGATTTCTAAAAATAATAATTCTGAGAGCAAAAGCAATACAAGCATGGGACACTAAAAACAAACAAAAAAAAAAACAACTATAGAGGGACATTAGAGGGACCTTGAGAGACTTTGAGCCGCAAGACATTTTCCATAATTACTAGTACATTGTGTAAAATATTTTTTTGAAGAGGCAGTCCTAGGACTGCTATGTCCTCAGGTTACTATAGTTACGGACAGAGCAGCGGCAAATTCAGCACGTTCAAGCGTCCACCCGATTTACACTGACCTATAAGATTCTTAGGAACACCATACTAATACTGTGTTTGACCCCTTAATTCTACGTGGCAGTGATTCAACAAGGTGCTAAAAGCATTCTTTAGAAATGTTGGCCAATATTGATAGGATAGCATCTTGCAGTTGGAGATTTTTGGGATGCACATCCAGGGCACGGAGCTACCATTCCACCACATCCCAAAGATGCTCTATTGAGTTGAGATCTGGTGACTGTGGGTGCCATTTTAGTACAGTGAACTCATCGTCATCTTCAAGAAACCAAGTTGAAATGGTTCGAGCTTTGTGACATGGTGCATTATCCTGCTGGAAGTAGCCATCAGAGGATGGGTACATGGTGGTCATAAAGGGATGGACATGGTCAGAAACAATGCTCAGGTAGGGCCTGGCATTTAAAGGATGCCCAATTGGCACTAAGGGGCCTAAAGTGTGCCAAGAAAACATCCCCCACACCATTACACCACCACCAGCCTACACAGAGGTAACAAGGCATGATGGATCCATGTTCTCATTCCGTTCGCCAAATTCTGACTCTACCATCTGAATGTCTCAACAGAAATCGAGACTCATCAGACCAGGCAACATTTTTCCAGTCTTCAACTGTCCAATTTTGGTGAGCTCGTGCAAATTGTAGCCTCTTTTTCCTATTTTTAGTGGAGATGAGTGGTACCCGGTGGGGTCTTCTGCTGTTGTAGCCCATCTGCCTCAAGGTTGTGCGTGTTCTGGCTTCACAAATGCTTTGCTGCATACCTCGGTTGTAATGAGTGGTTATTTCAGTCAAAGCTTTAATCAGTCGGCCCATTCTGCTCTGACCTCTTGCATCAACAAGGCATTTTCGCTCACAGGACTGCCGCATACTGGATGTTTTTCCCTTTTCACAACAATTCAAGAATCATCAACATGTATGAGGGGGTACTCTTAGTATAATAAAATAGACCGGGGGTACACAAGACAAAAAGGTTGGGAACCTCTGGTCTATATTATGCTCTTACTGAGTGGCAGAGAGACTCGTAGGTTAATTTCTGCCACGCCTGAATTTCTGCAAGTAACTTGGAAGTTCGTACCACATGACTGTGTTTGGAATATTTAGCTTCAACCCTAGTAAACCCATTGTTAAAAAAATTAAATCAAATAAACTAAAACTTCAACTGTCCAAATGGAAGTGATTTAATAGGGCACTTACTTGGTCTGACATCCATCAAACATCCCCGTGTTTATAAAATACGGCAAACAATGGTGGTTTTGACTCCACTTTTCCCAATGGCCAACATCTCCAGACCAATAGATTCTGCAAAACCTACTGCTGCAAACTTACTGGCACAGTAGTCTGGAAAGAGGTGGAGGGTAAACAGGACAATAGTTATAAAAATGAAACACAGACAAGTGACAATTTTGTAAAGACTGTAAAAAGAAACAGAATTAAAGCCGCAAGCGGCGATAAAGGCCCTCGCCTCCCTTGAGACCGCGGGACACATGCACTGGAGGATAAGTTCCAAAGGATTCTGAGGAGTTTTCTAAGACTCTAGCCTTGGCTCTGGAGGGGCCTCCTCTAAAGGAAGGATCCTGGCAATTGGGAAATGGCATTTATTTCCCAAAGAAATGGCTGCCACTTCACAGACTCATTACGACCACAGCCACAAATGTATCAAAAAACAAATTGATAACTTTTTTGGCACATGTGTGTAGATGATACTCACCAAATTTGGAGCTGTTTAGATGAAAAGCCTTTAGCACAAGGGGTGAGATTTAGGTGGTCACGCATTCCACCCAACATAGTAGACGTAACTCCTGTTGAGTTTACGGTATGGCTGTAATAAACTTTTCTGTTTGCCCTAAGGTGTCCTATGGATGTACCAAGTTTTGTATTTCTACATTGGAAAAATTTACTTTCATTTTCCATAGAACCAATTATTTTGACTTTTCTAGGGGTCGCCACCGAGTCATTTTTCATATTTTTTTCGGGACTTCAAATACATAAATTTTTGCGGGCTTGAAGTCTGGGACCAATAAAAATGACTTTTAGTTGCACGTTTACTGGGTCAAATTGAAAATCATTTTTCAGAAAAATTATAATAAAAAAATATATACCAAATTATAATAAAAAAATATAACTCGAGCAAACGCATAAGAAAAACGCCTGTCTATTTTATACACGTGTTTAGCCTATTTTGCCCAAGTTTGGTGTCTGTGGAATGAAGCAGCTATTTTCTGTTGTTTTTTAAAGAGAGGTTGTATTCTAAGTCGGTTCACATCTTCAATTTAAAATGGCCGCCTTCCCGTGTGTGATAAGGTGTGGTCCCTTTGGCTTTTTGTTCATAAGCCCATACTGGATGTGTGTACTAAGTTTCATTTGCCTACGACAAACTAAAATTTTCACTTCCCATTGACTTTTTCCACATATTTGGGACGCTATGGCAACACATTTATAGATAGGGGTGGTTGTCATTGGCTTTTATGCTCCTCATGACATAGGAGATGTGTGTTCCAAATTTTATGTCTCTATGACAAACTAAATTCTTGGGTCCCATTATAAGTTTGTAGGGGGCGCTGGAGAGCCATTTCTAAAGATAACCCTTTTATTTACATATCTTTGTGTTCAGGTCATAAATGTGCACAAACGCCTTTTTGGGTCCAACTCGATCTGAGAAGGCGTTTGAGAGTTAAGAGACGTTTATTTTCGTCTTTCAACCGGAAGGTAGGCGGTTCGATTCCCGCTCTCCCCACAGTTCATACTATCGTTGTGTCCTTGGGCAAGACACTTAACCCACCTTGCCTCCAGTGACTGTAACACTGGTAATGTAATGTAAGTCGCTTTGGATAAAAGCGTCTGCTAAATGAATAAATGTAAATGTAAAAATGGCCACCTAGTTACAGGCTTGCCACACCCATACCCGATAAGATATCAACAACAAAGTCACAACTTTGGTTGGCACACGTGTCTAGATACTACTCACCAAATTTGGGGCTATTTAGATTAAAACACAATGATTTGCATCTTTTTGCGCAAGGGGTGCGATTTTAGTGGCCGCGCGTTTCACCCCACATGGCGGACTTCCTGTTAAGTTTAGGGTGTGACTGTCATTGACTTTTCTGTTTGCCTGAGGTGTCCTATGGATGTACCAAGTTTCATTTTTCTACGTTGGAAAAAGTTACTTTCACTTTCCATAGGCCCAATGTATTTTGATTTTGTAGGGGTCGCCACTGAGTCATTTTTCGTATTTTTTTTTCCGGGGACTTCAAATACATAAATTTTTCGCTGGGCTTGAGGGCTGGGACAAATAAAAATGACTTTTCGCTTCATGTTCACTGGGTCAAATTTAGGATCATAGGTGGAAAAAAAAAAAAAAAAAAATAAAATAAAAATAAAAATCCGAGCAAAACAATAGGCCCTCCCGGTCATCACCGCTCGGCCTAATTATAGACCACCATGGGTTAAACCCATTTGTGTCCACCAGAGGTTTTTTGGCCATTTTACAGAAAATATTAATGATCACACAAAAACCTTTCTTTCACTCATAGTTAGTGGTTGAGTGAAGCCATTTATTGTCAAAAACAACTGTTTACTCTTTTTAAATCATAATGACAACAGAAACTACCCAAATTACCCTGATCAAATGTTTACATAACCCAGTTCTTAATATAATTTATTGCCACCTTTAACATCAATGACAGCTTGAAGTCTTTTGTGGTGGTTGTGGATGAAGCTCTTTATTTTCTCAGATGGTAACGCTGCCCATTCTTCTTGGCAAAAAGCCTCCAGTAAATTCTTGGGCTGTCTTGCATGAACGGCACGTTTGAGCTCTCCCCAGAGTAGCTCATTGATATTGAGGTCAGGAGACTGAGATGGGCAGTCCAGAACCTTCACTTTATGCTGCTGTAGCCAATGACAGGTCGACTTGGCCTTGTGCTTTGGATTGTTATTATGTTGGAATGTCAAAGTACATCCCATGTGTAGCTTCCGGGCTGTTGAGTGCAAATTTTACTCCAATATTTTCTGATAACAAATGTATGTTAACTCCTCTCCAAATGTAACGTTTATGGTTGTGGCCAAAATGTTCAATTTTGGTCTTATCACTCCAAATGACCGTTCCAGAAGTTTTGAGGCTTGTCTCTGTGCTGTTGTTTTGTGGCATTTGTGTAGTAATGGCTTTCTTCTGGTGACTACACCATGCAGCCCATTTTTCTTCAAGTGCCTTCTTATTGTGCATCAAGAAACAGCCACACCACCTTTTTTCAGAGAGTTTTGTATTTCAGTTGAAGTTATTTTTGGTTTTATTTGCATCCCGAACAATTTTCCTAGCAGTTGTGGCTGAAATTCATTAATATTATCTGAAAAATGGCCCAAAAAATAAAAATACACAAATTCTGCTAGGGTATGCTTATGAGCAGAACTGCATATTTAGGATATGCATGACTGACTTAAAGAATGACTGTGTTAAAGTAGGCATCTCAGTTGATTTAATTCAACTTTGCTATAATTTACAAATGTCTAACTTTATTCTATAAATCTAAAAGAAAAATGACAGTGAGAACTGAAATGTCAGGTTTCTAACTCTAAAAAGGTGTCAAGCTTTAAAGATCTCAACGGACCAATTTGCTATTTTTGCGCAAATAAGGAGCTTAGTTCTGTAGAGCATTTATTATGTTTCACAAGAAAAAAAACTTGTAGTGTACATATAGTAAAGGTTATGTTGTTAAAGGAGTAGTCAAATGCCACAATTATCTGCAGCATGACTGTTAGCAATAAGAATTTTTTTTTCCTCATTACATTTGAAGCTGTTGTCTAGCTTTTGGTCAATGAGAATACTACCTGTATAATTTCAATTTTTACTCAAACTCCAAACATACAAATTAATACAAAAAAAAAAAAAAAGGTGCTAAGGGTTTTACTTTGATGTTTAACTTGTTTGTCATGCTCGACCAAAGCTTTTATATGAACGCATCTGATTAAAGAGATGACTATTGTCTTTGAGTTTCTTAAAAGCAATATATAAAATTAAATAAATTTTTTAATTAATATTTTCTACCACTTTGTCCCGTTAGGTGACTGAAGCCTATCCCAGCAGCTTTTGGGCCTGAGGCAGGGTACACCCTGGATAGTGGCCAGTTAGTCGAAGGGCTGATATTTTGAGACAGACAACATTCACTCTCATTCATTCACTAGGGACACTTTAAAGTTGACAATTACATGTACATGCATGTGTTTGGACGGTGGGAGGAAGCCGGAGTACCCGAAGAGAACCCACAGTAACACGTGGAGGACATGCAGACTCCTCACAGAAATACCGGAGTCGACAGAGAATGTTTGAGTCGGCCAGATTTTAAACTCACAACCTTGCTGTGAAGCATTATTATTATTAGGCCCGAGCCGGTGATGACCGGGAGGGCCTATTGTTTTTGCTTGGATTATTTTTTTATTTATTTTTTTTATTCTTCTCCCCATATGATCCTAAATTTGACCCAGTGAACATGAACGAAAAGTCATTTTTATTGGTCCCAGCCTTCAAGCCCGGCGAAAAATTTATGTATTTGAAGTCGCCGAAAAAAAAATACGAAAAATGACTCAGTGGCGACCCCTACAAAAGTCAAAATACATTGGGCCTATGGAAAGTGAAAGTAACTTTTTTCCAACGTAGAAAAATGAAACTTGGTACATCCATAGGACACCTCAGGGCAAACAGAAAAGTCTATGACAGCCACACCCTAAACTCAACAGGAAGTCCGCCATATGGGGTGAAACGCGCGGCCACTAAAATCGCACTTTGCGCAGAAAGATGCAAATCATTGTGTTTTATTCTAAATGGCCCCAAATTTGGTAAGTATCATCTAGACACGTGTGCCAACCAAAGATGTGACCATTTTTTTGATATCTTATCCGGTGTGGGTGTGGCAAGCCTGTAACGAGGTGGCCATTTTTGTGAAAATAAAATGTCTCTTAACTCTCAAACGCTTCTCGGATCGAGTTGGACCCAAAAGGCGTTTGTGCACATTCATGACCTGAACACAAAGATATGTAAATAAAAGGGTTATCTTTAGAAATGGCTCTCCAGCGCCCCCTACAAACTTATAATGGGACCCTAGAATTTAGTTTGTCATAGAGACATAAAATTTGGTACACACATCTCTTATGTCATGACGAGCATAAAAGCCAATGACAACCACCCCCTATCTATAAATGTGTTGCCATAGCAACGTCCCCAAATATGTGAAAAGTCAATGGGAAGTGAAAATTTTAGTTTGTTGTAGGCAAATGAAACTTGGTACACACATCCACCATGGGCTTATGAACAAAAAAGCCAATGGGGACCACACCCTATCACACACGGGAAGGCGGCCATTTTGAATTGAAAATGTGAACCGACTTAAAATACACCTCTTTTTTTAAAAGAACACAGACAATAGCTGCTTCATTCCACAGATACCAAACTTGGGCAAAATGAGCTAAACACATGTATGTAAAATAGACAGGCGTTTTTCTAGACTTTTTTGCTCGAGTTATATTTTTTTTTATTATAATTTGGTATATATTTTTTTATTATAATTTTTCTGCAAAATGATCCTCAATTTGACCCAGTAAACGTGCAACTAAAAGTTATTTTTATTGGTCCCAGCCTTTAAGCCCGGCGAAAAATTTATGTATTTGAAGTTCCCGAAAAAAATATACGAAAAATGACTCAGTGGCGACCCCTAGAAAAGTCAAAAAACATTGGGCCTATGGAAAATGAAAGTTAATTTTTCCAATGTAGAAATACAAAACTTGGTACATCCATAGGACACCTCAGGGCAAACAGAAAAGTTTATTGGAGCCATACCGTAAACTCAATAGGAAATCTACTATGTTGGGTGGAATGCGTGACCACCTCAATTGCACCCCTTGTGTCTAAAGGCTTTTCATCTAAACAGCTCCAAATTTGGTGAGTGTCATCTAGACACGTGTGAAAAAAGTTATCAATTTGTTTTTTGATACATTTGTGGCTGTGGTCATATTAAGTCTGTGAAGAGGCAGCCATTTCTTTGGGAAATAAATGCCATTTCCCAATTGCCAGGATCCTTCCTTTAGAGGAGGCCCCTCCAGAGCCACGGCTAGAGTCTTAGAAAACTCCTCAGAATCCTTTGGAACTTGTAAACTTGTACTTTTAGACAAGTAATATTTACATTTTGCCTTTTTAAACAGGGGGGTGCAGCGAAACCTGAGTCATCTCAAATCTCCAGCCAGTACTTTGTGCATGAGTGCATGTGTCCCCACGGTCTCAAGGGAGGCGAGGGCCTTTATCGCGCTAGCTTTAATTATTATTATTATTATAATAATAATAAGCAAAATGAATAAAAGAACATTTGAAATGTTAAAGTTAATAGGATGTTAACCATTTCAATTTCTTTGTGAAGCTTAATTCTAGTAAGATTGAAGGAAACAGATGTGCCCTACAAAATCAAATAACCAGTAACACTAACACAACCATCTAAAGCTTAGTTTTTTCTTTAAAATAAAACATAAAAATGAAAACAAAAACAAGTGTTTAATGTGTCAGACCTGCCAATCCATTGACTCCAATAAGGCCAGCAGAACTAGCGATGCTAACCAGGTGGCCGTGGTTGTTTGCAATCATTGCAGGAAGGAACGCCTTGTACGTCTACAAGGGCAAATAATGTGCAAAAAGCACCAAAAAGGTCAAATAAATACAACTCTTGCATCTACGAAAAAGGACCAAAAGTACACCAAAAAAGAGCAAAAGCAAACTTAGAAACCAAATAAATAGATCTAAACAGAACTGCCAGCAGCTTTTTTATGTGTGACACTTACCCAGAAGTGAGCCATAGTGTTAATCTCCATTGTCTTTTCAATCAGAGAATCAGAGCGTCCATAAACTTCTTCCCGGTGACAATGCCGGCATTGTTCACCAAAATACTGACATCTCCCACCTCCCGCTTCACCTGCACAAAGGAAAAAATATATGGTTTATATTACATTTTATTTATTGTCTAAAGACAATAAATTCATTTTGACATATTAAACAGGAAATATTGAAAGTGTTTTTGTGAAATAAAGGCTTTAAATCAAATTGTTAAAAAATAATAAATAATAATAGTGTATATGCAATAGGGTTGGGCGATTTCATCTAAATCGGCAGCTGACGATGTGTACAGTAAAACATCGCGATGGGGGTGGTGGGTGGGGGAAGTAAGGGGAAAAAGTAGCTTCCTTCCACTTAAGAGCTGTGCATTTTAAGCAATTTTTATTTTAATATTTCTTTACATAATTTTTTTTTTCTATTTAAAAGCAATAATTTTGTTATTTTACTAACTCAACTAATGACTCATCCGCGCTTTACAAAAGTTTGCACATAAAGGGAAAAATAGCTTCCTTCCACTTAAGAAGAGCTGTGCACTTTTAAGCACTTTTTATTTTAAAATCTCTTTACATAAATATTTTTTTATTAAAAACTATAATTTTGTCATCCGGGCTTACCAGGTTGCACGTGAGCAGAAAAAAGTAGCGTGCTTCCACTTAAAGATTTGATACAATGGCGTTGGTATTGGTTGCTAAACAGGGTACTACTTCGCCTTTTTTGGATTTAGACCTTATGAGAGTGGGCAGTCAAGTGACCTGACTGAAGTTGTGTGCAAGATTTGTTCATGTGTGATCCGCGCAAAAGATGGACAGACGACCAATCTTCATGACCACCGTGTTTGCCATCCAGCAGAATATGCCACCTTGCCTGCACGTGCTAGGCCTAGCAAAAACGCTAGCCAGGGTCAGCAGATAACTGGGGCTTTTGCAAAAGCACTAAATATAAAACCAACAGTGACAGATGGAGGCAGTTGACAAATGCGGTAACTCGGTTCCTTGCCAAAGAGATGGTTTCGTTCAATACAGTGGAGAAGCCGTCATTCAAGGCCATGCTGCATACCTTTGATAAACAGTACGAGCTGCCAGGCGGAAATATTTCTCAAAGACGGCTATCCCAAACCTTTTCAACGAGGTTAGAAGTAACATCACGAAAGAGCAGGGTGATAGGCCTGCACGATTCTGGGAAAAATATGAATCACGATTTTTTTAGCTTAGAATTGATATCACGATTCTCTACAACGATTTTTTTTCTCATAAAATGTAATGTTTATTGCACACATGAACCCTGACAAAACAAAAAAAATTGGAAGTATCAAAAATATTTGTTTTGGCACCTATAGAACATTGCACATCACCACAAGCCTGTAAACATAGAGGCTTCAATGAATAAACAAGAAACACTCTTTAACTGCTTGCCTTTTGTACAATTAACATTCAACTGGACATTCAAGTAGGTAATAATAATAATAATGGATTGGATTTATATTGCGCTTTTCTCCCGAGGGACCAAGGGACTCAAAGCGCTTACAGTCCGTCCATTATTCATTCATACACAGTCATACTGGTGATGGTAATCTACAACTGTAGCCACAGATGCCCTGGGGCAGACTGACAGAGACGTGGCAGCCATTTTGCGCCTACGGCCTCTCCGACCATAGACATATATAAAGGCTAGATGGCTCAAGGCGGAGTCAGCTGTGTCGTCACTTGGCGGCCATCTTAGGTCAGTGCTGCCATAGTGCTGCTCCCTGCTGCTGTGGACGGAAGGTGAGTGACATACGCCAACTAAAATGCTCGAACTTGCTGAATTCTTGACGGATTTACAAACGGTTTGGTGTATTACAAACCTTATTAACGTGGCTATGATTTGTGCTGATGCCGATGTTTAAATTGTAGCTTCACGTTTTGAGAAACGCTTAACATTGCAGCGTAGCTGTGTGTTTCATGGCTGCCCTCTACTCTAAAGTGATACCACACAGTCGACATTTTCAATTATTAACAGGTTTCCTGAGACCAGTTTCTTGACAACCTAATCTTTTGTCTAAATGTCATTTTGTGGATGTGGTTGTATTTATTTGCTGGCTAGCAGTGAAGAGGTCGTAAGTGAGTCACCAAGCAATTGTAAATTGGTGGGAGAGGCAGGGTTAGTCTATCGTTTCAACATAGCTTTGAGTTAACGTTACACATGATTTCCAAGTGGTTTGGTTTCTTAAAAACATCTTTACATTTGGATTACTTTGTTGGTTTTGTTTACAGAACTTCTGATTACGCTTGTGGAAAATGCCTGATTTTTGTGCTGCCTACGGCTGCACCAACGCAGAGCCTCCAAACCAGAACGCGTGGGATCACCTTTCACAAGTAAGAAAAGAAAATATTATGACTATTATTAGGATACTTAGTAATACAAGTTCTGCTAGGAATAGTGTAACTGAGACAACATTACAAGATTGGCTACATATATTTGCATACATGCAGTACATAGAATCAAAATGATAATATATTTTATACTGTATTTTAGTCCATACCCTCAATGTTGAAGGAAATAAAGGTGCAAGGTTAACAATCATTTATATCTGACTACTATTTCTCCCATTTGTAAGGTTTCCCAAATGTAGCGAGCGCCGGATACAGTGGGAGCGTGCCCTGAGAAGGGAAGGTTTTGTGGCTAATGACAGAACACTGCTCTGCAGTGAACACTTCAGAAATGAAGATTTCGACATTTTACAGAATGGCAACTTGAGACAGATTTATATTATACATAAATTTACACATGTATTTAATAATGTTAATATTAGTAATAAACTAAATTGCACTATTTCATGTTTCATGTACCTTATAAATATTGACATCATTACTGTGTGTGTGTGTGTGTATGGGTATACCTAGTACTTTACCTGTCTAGTCTGCTTAATATACTATTTTCTTAATAAACTCCGTGGCTATAATTTTTCACAAGTATGCAGTTAAATAGCCGCATCCCTGACGTTTATGACACACCAAGCCGTTTGAAAATCGGTTGAAAATTGAGCAAAATATAGTTATTTCAGCACTACATGCACAATAGACTTTAATGTTATAACTGGACGAGCGGTCCTGTCCTAAGATGGCCGCCGTGTGACGTCGTCGGGTCCCATTGGCTCTCAGCGCCGGTAAGCCATCTAGCCTTTATATATGTCTATGTCTCCGACCATCACCACATACATTCACTCAACATTCTTACACATTCATACGAGGCAAGGTGGGTTAAGTGTCTTGCCCAAGGACACAACGACAGAAGGTTACCAAAAATAGATGTTTAACGCACTGCGCTGAATATGGCCTGAATATGGCCTGAAGAGCCATGTTCAGGCCCTGAACATGGCTCTGAATAGGCTAATTGAAACGACTTTCGGATCTCTTGCCTTGTACGGCTGCTTCATCATATTGCACTTTGTGGTGACGTTTGAGGTGCTGGTAAAGGTTTGTGGTGTTACCTTGCGGTGCTGCAACAAGGGCAAAGCATACCTTGCAAATCACACCAGATTGACCCTCGTCTTCTTGCTTGAATCCAAAATACTTCCACACCACCGAATGTGAGCCTTTTTTCGGAACAAGTTGAGACTGAGTGGTTGGCTGATTCTCGTCACAAGGACCTGGGTTTTCATAAATATCCATTTTGTTTATTTCCGCGCTCGCTCGACGAGTGAAACACGAGACTAAAAGGCGCTTTGTCGTTGGCTGAGGGTGAAGTCCTGTGAGAGCGGTCCTTTCAAAATAAAAAAGGCAGATTTTTTTTATATATTTTTTTTAAATCGAAGTCATTTAAAAATTTAATCGTGAACAGGGTGAATCGAGATCGCGATTTTATAACGATTTATCGTGCAGGCCTACTGGGGATGTAACATATTTGGCCCTGACAACGGACATGTGGTCCAGCTGCAATATGAGGCCCTACATGTCTGTGACAGTGCATTATATAAATAAAGAGTGGACACTGCAGTCCAAATGCTTACAAAATTGCTTCATGCCCGAAAGCCATACAGCAAATAATTTGGAAGAAGCACTGCGCGAGGCAATTAATGACTGGAAACTACAGGAGAAACAAATTGCCTGTATAACTACCGACAATGGGGCAAATATTGTTGCAGCCATTTGGCAGTTGAAATGGCCTTGGTTAAGTTGCTTTGGGCACAACTTGAACCTGGCCATAAACAACAAACTAGGCGCAACAGAGGGCAAGCACAGATCGAGCTTTTGGGGTTTGCTGGGCAGTCAACGCTGTGTTTTCGCACAGCTGGCTAAGGCGACGTGAGCTGCAGAAAGCGCAAGTGAAAATGAAACTGCCTGAGCACTCACTGATCACGTAATTTTTAAAACGAACTACTAACAAATTATTTTAAAAATATTTAAATATAATGTAAAAAAAAAATATATATATATATATATATATATATATATATATAGTTTAAATTAGCTATTCAATATGTAGGCCTATTTTATTATTTACTGCGTCTTTACTGACAGGACTGTGCAACACGATAGGGCTCAAAACAGCAAATGGTGGAGAGAATGCTGGAGCAGGAGCAAGCCATCAAACGTGTGTTTGCCCAAGACAAAAGCTGCCGCCCACTCCCCCAGCTGACATGGCAAGACATAAGCGTTCTGGAATCTGTGAACAACGCGCTGAAGCCAGTAGCGGACTTCACAGACATTCTCTGGAGAAAAGTACGTAACTGTGTCCTCACTGCTGCCCATGGTGGCCCATTTTGAAGGTGTGCTGGAGCAGTCAGAAGATGATTCCAAACTTACAGCCGACCTGAAACATGTTATCCTGGAGCAGATGGAAGGCAGATATGGTGATGACACCATCCAGAGAACGATGCGTAAAGCAACACTGCTTGACCCAAGATACCGTGGGGACCATATGAAACCTCCCGAACTTCAATCTACAAAATCGGAAATGATGGAAGATATTGTGAGAGAGATTGTGCTGTCGCTGCCAAGGCCAATACCAGGTCCCTCGCATGCTGGAAAAGATGGAGAGGAACCAGCCGCCGGCGTTGCCACCGTGCCTTAGAAAAAAAAGTGGTCTTTGGGCAGCCTTCTTGCGAAGAGAGCAGCCACAGCAGCTGCAGCCAAACTCACTGATGAGCAAAAGGTCGAGTCAGAAATGAAACAAAGCAAAAGTATAATGAGAATTGATTTAAAATAAACACATGGATTGTTCCATTTTCAAGCTATTGCAGGTGAGGGGAAGTGCTTTCAAGCTCCGGATAACCCTTGTTTGCGCAGTGACCATTGTGGATGGTCTGAGACTTATTACTCAATTATGCCTTCGGGGGCTGTAATTTAGGCAAGTTCCAGCGAATGAGCACATTGTTAGTTTTAATCACTGGGATTTCACTTTAGCTGGTGACACAAAACATGCAGCATGTGACTTATGATAAAGAGATCAAGTAATAGTAAACAATTTTTATGCAAAAGTAAAACTGAATGGGAAACGCAACCGAGCAATGGTTTCATAAATAAAGCAAAATCAAACATGTATTTGAAACAGCTTCCTAGTTTTTTTTTTTTTTTAGAGATTATTGTTATAACAATATGCAGTTGGGTGATTAAACAGTTTTTCTTGATATTCTTCTGCATTTTTATAATTTTGTAAAGTAAAATCCCAGTGAGTTAATTTGCAGTGTTCATTTTACTCAGACAACTCTACTGCCCTTCTCCCGGAAATGGAGCTAGTGTAAGCAAAACACTGATGACACAGCAATAGTGGTTAGTATCAGAGAGGGACATTAAAATGAATACAGGAGCCTCACAGAGAGCTTTTGTACTAGATGGAGCTAAGAAAATGGTCTTATTGTGAACACATCCATCTCCTGAAAGAGAGGGTCATTGACTTTAGGTATGATACACCCCCAATTCAAACTGGGACCATAAGTTGAGAAAACATTGAAATAGTGTCCACCTATAAATAGCTGGGAGTACAGAAGTGCAAAAAAGATTGTATGCGACTTGAAAAACTTAGAGAGAGCTGATTCAACTGCAGCCATTAGTTTAAGTCTGGTTAAAGAAGTGGAGCAACAGACACACAACAGGACAGGACAGATGCTATACTGAACAACATGGATCATCCCCTGCATTGGGCTTTTGAACAGAGAGCATTCATGCAAACGCCACATTCATTATTCAATCTTTACATTTTATTACCTTAAAAACATTTCCAAAGTCAAAGGGATAATGTCTCAACTAGACTAGAGGGACTTATCCATACTTTTATCTCCAGCTGGTTAGATTACTGCAACGGCCTGCTCACTTGTCTCTCAAAACGAAGGTTAAGACAGCTGCAGCTTATTCAGAACGCTGCTGCTCGGATTCCAATTAAAACCAGGAAATACAACAACATCACTTGTTTTAAAAAACATTTGCACTGGCTTCCTGTTGCTCAGAGAATAGACTTTAAAACAGCACTGCTGGTTTACAAGTCTCTTAATGGTTTAGCACCAGAATATATTTCTGACATGCTAGTTGATTATGAACCTTCTCAGACTCTGAGAACATCTGGGACAGGCCTTCTGCTCGTGCCCAGAGTTAGAACTAAACAAGGTGAAGCAGCGTTTAAGTTTTATGCAGCAAAAACCTGGAACAGCCTCAACTTTAACAAAGTTCAAGAGGAGGTTAAAAAAAAACCTTCCTCTTTAGCTCCACCTACTTAACAACCTAAAGTGTTTTTTATCTGCACTCTTCTTTTAAAATGTTTAAATTTTTCTTATGTTTCTTATTCTAAATCTTGTAAATTGTTTTTTTATTTCTGTAAAGAAATTTAAGTTACAGTGTATGAGTTGTGCTATACAAAGTCGTGATTTACAACGTTAACGCCAGAAAAGTGGATAAGTAAAAAAAAAATAAATAAACAGCTTTTTGCCCATATTTTTTTTATTACAGTCCTCAGTAACCTTAACTGTAGAGAATATATTTAGGCCTAAATGTTGGGTGGTGCCAGCTTCCTAAGCCTATGACAAGGAGATTTCATTAAATGCATCTATAGCAGGCAAAAATAATGTGTGCAATTTAAGCAGAAAAAAACTACATCTAGGGTAATAGATACAATCCAAAACCAGTTCATTTGCAGGCGTAAAGCCAGCTGGCTGACAGAAACCCTAATTTATATCTACTGACAAAGCCCTAACACTCACCTGGTTGGCCACTCTGTACACTTCATTCTTGTCACTGCAGTCACACAGATAGTAGTGCACTCGGGCCGCACCACTCTCTTTGGCAAGCTGCGCCGTTTCCTTCATTCCCTCCTGGTTGATGTCCCACAGCACCACCACTGTGCCGTGAGAAGCAAACTCCCGGGCCATGAGCCGACCAATGCCGCTGCCCGCACCCGTGATCAAGACCACCTCACCTGTAATGTTCTTCTTCTTCCGTGGGATAAACATATGAACGAACGACTCAATGTTGAACCACAGAGACAAAAGCATCATTTGCAGGGTTTCCAGAAAGAAATTCATGTTGGCAATGGGCTAGAAATGAAGAAAGAGGGAGTTAAAGACAATATGCTACATTCGTATTACACTCATTCATTCATCTTCTACCGTTAGGGGTCGCGGGTGACAGGAGCCTATCCCAGCAGCTTTGTGCCTGAGGCAGGGTACACCCTGGACAATGGCCTGTTAGTTGCAGGGCTGACAGTTCGAGACAGACAACCATTCACTCGGGACACTTTAGAGTTGCCAATTGTCCTGCATGTCTTTAGACCGGGGGTACTCAATAGGCGGACCGCGGTCCGGATCCGGACCTCGAGAGGCTTTGATCTGGACCGCAAGATATTATTCATAATTACAAGCGCATTGTGTAAAACATATTTTTGAACAGGCACTTCTAGGACACCTACGTCTACACGCTGGTCTCAGGTTACTATGGTTACAGACAGAGCAGTGGGAAATTTCAACATGTTTAGCGTAGCCTGATAATGCGTTAGAAACGACTAGGATCTAAAAGCTGAGCCTTGGCAAAACATAACGAAGATTCACTGACGTTATGGACGGAGAGGGAAAGTTTATTTTAGTTTATTCAGCTCCTCAGCTCCGTGTCAGTGTCAAAGCTGAACAACAGCCCTTTATACTCTAGTCCCGGCTGCTTTGATAATCAGAGAATGAATCAAGAACTGAACCAGGACTGGACAGTTTTCATGTCAGGATTAAAAAGACTCTAGCTCAGAGGAAAGTGAGGACGTCTAATGTGGTGAGTTGTACATTTGTCTGTCAACTTCTTTATTCTGTTGTAGGTTAGGTACTTGACTCGTTTGTCGCATATTTTACCTAATTTACAATCGTGAGTAATTAGCATTCATGTTCATTTGAACCCAACATGTGTTTATTTGGGTGATTAAAAACAGAAAAGGTGTGAAAGGAGGGTGTTGAAGCCACAAAGGGTTTGGAGATAAGTGACATAAGTCTTCCTTAAGTTGTGTCAGTTTCTGTGTGAATCCTAAATCCTGTTACAGAACTAATCATAAGCATTTTAATTAAACATTCCCCACACGGGGAAAATACAGGAAATAAATCTTTCTATTCTAAATTTTGTTTTAAAATGAACCTGCAAATTAAACAGTAACTATTGGCTGTAGTTAATTATTGGCAACAGATAATGCTAAAGAAATGCTCAGTGCATTTTCCTTGTTCCTGTAGTTTTCAGAGGAATGAAAGAGATAAATTATGACAGGCATCTTTGTCATATTTGTTTTACAAATATGTTTTGGCTTGATTTGATGATTTCGTATTTAAAATGTTCTCATACATGTTTAAAGGAGTATTGGGCATTATATGCAGGATTCCAGGCTGTTGTCAATAAACAACCAGGTCTTCAGCTTTAGCCTCTTTTGATTTTGTAGTATTTTTCTTTTGTCTATGAGCTGTGTTTGGTGAAAACTAAACACTCAAACACCCTCCTCATGGAAACAAAGGATAAAATACAGAAAACAGTGGATTATCAACATTCATCTCCATATTGTTTAAGAGGCTGTAGGTGTAGAATAAATGAGACTTTACTTTAAAGAATTATATTCAAACCCACCTTGCCTCGTATGAATGTGTAAGAATGTTGAAGGTGTTGGTCGGAGAGTCCGTAGGCGCGGAATGGCTGCCACGTCTCTGTCAGTCTGCCCCAGGGCAGCTGTGGCTACAGATGTAGCTTACTACCACCAGTGTGTGACTGTGGAGTGAATGAATAATTGATATGTAAAGCGTCCTTGAGCTCTGGAAAGGCGCTATATAAATATAACAATTATTATTATTATTATTATTATTATTAAATACATATCCTTTTATTTAAATTTTCCGGACCCCTCACGGTGAGGAAAGTTACTAAGCGGACCTCGGCTGATTTTAATTGAGGACCCCTGCTTTAGACAGTGGGAGGATGCCGGAGTACCTGGAGAGTACAGTACGTGCCACAGTAACACATGTAAGACATGCAGACTCCTCACAGAAAGACCGGAGTCAGCCGAGGATGTTCAAGTCGGGCTGGGGTTTGAACTCACAATCTTCTTGCTGTGAGGCAGGAGTGCCAACCAGTGTTGCTTTCGTCAACGAAAATTTGGACTAAATATTGTCGTCAACAAACCTTTATCACATGACAAAAACGAGACACAACGTAAATGCTGGCCATGTGACGATGACTATAAATGTATAATGCAATTTTGTTGATGAATAACAACAAGACTAAATGTGGTTCACAAAATAAAAACTATGCTAAAATGCCTCTTCATTTTTACTGACCAAAATGAGACGAGACGAAATGTTTTAACACTATTTCATCACGGTTAGTTGCGTTATTATTATTTTGCAGTATTTCTGTGCGTCTAAATTCAGGGGCTGCATCAGGTCACACTGCGCAGACGCAGGCGACGCCACTCTCTTCAAGTGTGACTCGCGTTATTATATAAAAGAGGCAAGCTACTGTGAATTAGCGAGAACCACAACAAACAGAGTCTGACACAGACAGCGGGACAGATGAACAGTTTTGGGAGAAAAAGAAGAAACGAAATTTGGAAACATTTTCTTTACATAGAAGTGGGAAAAAAAAAACGTAATGTGCCGTGGAAAAAGATGGAGAAATGCAGCCACAAAAATCACTGGAAAAAAAACACAACGAACCTTAAAAGACATCTCAAGGCATTCCATAATGAAATTGAGGTCAAGACATTAATCTAATGGTAACATTGGCTTACATGCCAACTTATGAGGCTTATGACACTTGACTAGACTAAAAAGGGCATGAACGTTATTAAAACTAATACTACTAACAGGCCGCCGAAAACAACACTAGTGCCAACCACTCTGTTGCCATTTTATTTCATTTTATTGCCATTTTAGTTTTAAGCCAAGTTATTTAATTTTATTGATAATTGTTGTATATGTGTTTAAAATCCATTTCTCTCCCTTTTGTAAAGCACTTTGAATTGCTGTTGTATGAATTGTGCTATATAAATAAACTTGCCTTGCAAGTGTGACATTTTAAGCTGCTGTTTGTTTTTTCTTATGGGCTTACCGAGATGTCAAACAAAATCATGTTTCATGATGATTTTATGATTTTATGTTTTTGTTTTTTCAGCGTTTTAAAGTCATTATGCATAGACACATACTGTGGTCGAGGAAAAGATGTTAATCTGTTTCAGAAAGATCAAATTATAGGCATCAAGTAAAGAAAACATCTAAAGAGATTGATGAAATTACTACAATTGGGTTATGAACCCTCCAACGCATTATTTAAAACTGGAAGGATAGTCGGGAACCATCATCTTTAAAAGGAAGAAATGTGGTCACTACGTTGAGTTCTCTTGCTTTAAATGTATTATTTTTGGTTGCTTTAATTAAAGTGCTTTTTATATTGTACTGTGGACAAGAGAAAACACAATATTTTTTTATTCAATGTGTGTTTCTAACACTTACAACACATTTACAGTGAATTCGGGACCAATGGGAAACACGTTAGCCTACTAACAAGGTCACTAGTTGTAAAGGCGTCTCAAATCCCGTCCAATTCATTTTAACCATTCAAAACTAAGCAACCACCAACAGTGACACAACAGCTATTTGCGTGACATTAGCAGGTAGCGTTTACTTAATACTTCCTTTAGTAAAAAATGTACAACTTACCAAATTAGGATTCCTGCAGAGCAAAAAATGTGAACAGCGCCTATCCTCGAGTCTATCGGAGACCTTTGCTCTCCACGAACGCTAACGTTACATCACACAAACGCTGTTCTTTAATAGGCGCCTTGTCATCGATAACTTGGTCTAAGTAACGCAAACTTTAGGGGTTTTCAGATAAGTTAACGTACCTTTGACTTGATTTGGGCGGAACCCGGATTGAGACTGGCGGACAAAGGTTAGCTGGATGTCCGGGGTAGGGGCTGAAACTTCTGCTTAGCCCGCGGCTAGTAAAAACGGCTGTCAAAGGAAACGCTGGGCACGCCATGTGATCAGTGCACAGCCAATCAGCTCCTGGCGCAACTCTCCTCCCGCGTAAAGCATTTTGGGATTTGTAGTGTCTTAGTATTCTGCTATTATCGTCATTAAGATGTAAAAAACGAATGGAAATAAAATTAAAGCCGCAAGCGGCGATAAAGGCCCTCGCCTCCCTTGAGACCGCGGGGACACATATATTCGGAGGATTGCATGTCGTGCTTTAAAGCAAATTTGGAGCTGTTTAGATGAAAACCCTTTAGCACAAAGTGTACGATTTAGGTGGTCATGTATTCCACCCAACATTTTCTGTTGAGAAGGATCCTGGCAATTGGGAAATGGCATTTATTTCCCAATAGTTGCCTCTTCACAGACTCATTACGACCACAGCCACAAATCTATCAAAAAACAAATTGATAACTTTTTTTTGCACACGTGTCTAGATGATACTCACCAAATTTGGAGCTGTTTAGATGAAAAGCCTTTAGACACAAGGGGTGCAATTTAGGTGGTCACGCATACACCCAACATAGTAGATTTCCTGTTGAGTTTACGATATGGCTGTAATACATTTTTCTGTTCGCTGAGGTGTCCTATGGATGTACCAAGTTTCATTTTTCTACGTTGGAAAAAGTTACTTTCACTTTCCATAGGCCCAATGTATTTTGACTTTTGTAGGGATCGCCACTGAGTCATTTTTCATATTTTTTTTTCCGCGACTTCAAATACATAAATTTTTCGCCGAGCTTGAAGTCTGGGACCAATAAAAATTACTTTTAGTTGCACGTTTACTGGGTCAAATTGAGGATCATTTTGCAGAAAAATTATAATAAAAAAATATACCAAATTATAATAAAATAAAATATAACTCGAGCAAAAAGTCTAGAAAACGCTTGTCTATTTTACATACATGTGTTTAGCTCATTTTGCCCAAGTTTGGTGTCTGTGGAATGAAGCAGCTTTTTTCTGAGTTCTTTTAAAAAAGAGGTGTATTTTAAGTCGGTTCACATTTTCAATTCAAAATGGCCGCCTTCCTGTGTGTGATAGGTGTGGTCCCCATTGGCTTTTTGTTCATAAGCCCATGGTGGATGTGTGTACCAAGTTTTATTTGCCTACAACAAACTAAAAATTTCACTTCCCATTGACTTTTTTCACATTTTTTGGGACGTTGCTATGGCAACACATTTATAGATAGGGGGTGGTTGTCATTGGCTTTTATGCTCGTCATGACATAAGAGATGTGTGTACAAAATTTTATGTCTCTATGACAAACTAAATTCTTGGGTCCATTATAAGTTTGTAGGGGCGCTGGAGAGCCATTTCTAAAGATAACCCTTTATTTACATATTTTTGTGTTCAGGTCATGAATGTGCACAAACGCCTTTTGGGTCCAACTCGATCCGAGAAGGCGTTTGAGAGTTAAGAGACGTTTTTATTTTCACAAAAATGGCCACCTCGTTACAGGCTTGCCACACCCATACCCGATAAGATATCAACAACAAAGTCACAACTTTGGTTGGCACACGTGTCTAGATGATACTCACCAAATTTGGGGCCATTTAGATTAAAACACAATGATTTGCATCTTTCTGCAAGTGCGATTTTAGTGGCGCGCTTTCACCCCACATGGCGGACTTCCTGTTAAGTTTAGGGTGTGACTGTCATTGACTTTTCTGTTTGCCCTGAGGTGTCCTATGGATATACCAAGTTTCATTTTTCTACGTTGGAAAAAGTTACTTTCACTTTCCATAGGCCCAATGTATTTTGACTTTTGTAGGGTCGCCACTGAGTCATTTTTCGTATTTTTTTCGGCGACTTCAAATACATAAATTTTTGCCAGGCTTGAAGTCTGGGACCAATAAAAATGACTTTTAGTTGTTCGTTTTACTGGGTTAAATTGAGGATCATTTTACAGAAAAATTATAATAAAAAATATATACCGAATTATAATAAAAAAATATAACTCGAGCAAAAAGTCTAGAAAAACAATTGTCTCATTTACATACATGTGTTTAGCTCATTTTGCCCAAGTTTGGTGTCTGTGGAATGAAGCAGCTTTTTCTGTGTACTTTTAAAAAGAGGTGTATTTTAAGTCGGTTCACATTTTCAATTCAAAATGGCCGCCTTCCTGTGTGTGATAGGGTGTGGTCCCCATTGGCTTTTTGTTCATAAGCCCATGGTGGATGTGTGTACCAAGTTTTATTTGCCTACAACAAACTAAAAATTTCACTTCCCATTGACTTTTTCACATTTTTGGGACGCTATGGCAACACATTTATAGATAGGGGTGGTTGTCATTGGCTTTTATGCTCGTCATGACATAAGAGATGTGTGTACAAAATTTTATGTCTCTATGACAAACTAAATTCTTGGGTCCATTATAAGTTTGTAGGGGCGCTGGAGAGCCATTTCTAAAGATAACCCTTTTATTTACATATTTTTGTGTTCAGGTCATGAATGTGCACAAACGCCTTTTGGGTCCAACTCGATCCGAGAAGGCGTTTGAGAGTTAAGAGACGTTTTATTTTCACAAAAATGGCCACCTCGTTACAGGCTTGCCACACCCATACCCGATAAGATATCAACAACAAAGTCACAACTTTGGTTGGCACACGTGTCTAGATGATACTCACCAAATTTGGGGCCATTTAGATTAAAACACAATGATTTGCATCTTTCTGCGCAAGGTGCGATTTTAGTGGCCGCTGCTTTCACCCCACATGGCGGACTTCCTGTTAAATTTAGGGTGTGACTGTCATTGACTTTTCTGTTTGCCCTGAGGTGTCCTATGGATATACCAAGTTTCATTTTTCTACGTTGGAAAAAGTTACTTTCACTTTCCATAGGCCCAATGTATTTTGACTTTTGTAGGGTCGCCACTGAGTCATTTTTCGTATTTTTTTCGGCGACTTCAAATACATAAATTTTTGCCAGGCTTGAAGTCTGGGACCAATAAAAATGACTTTTAGTTGTTCGTTTACTGGGTTAAATTGAGGATCATTTTACAGAAAAATTATAATAAAAATATATACCTAATTATAATAAAAAAATATAACTCGAGCAAAAAAGTCTAGAAAAACAATTGTCTCATTTACATACATGTGTTTAGCTCATTTTGCCCAAGTTTGGTGTCTGTGGAATGAAGCAGCTTTTTTCTGTGTACTTTTAAAAAGAGGTGTATTTTAAGTCGGTTCACATTTTCAATTCAAAATGGCCGCCTTCCTGTGTGTGATAGGGTGTGGTCCCCATTGGCTTTTTTGTTCATAAGCCCATGGTGGATGTGTGTACCAAGTTTTATTTGCCTACAACAAACTAAAAATTTCACTTCCCATTGACTTTTTTCACATTTTTGGGACGTTGCTATGGCAACACATTTATAGATAGGGGGTGGTTGTCATTGGCTTTTATGCTCGTCATGACATAAGAGATGTGTGTACAAAATTTTATGTCTCTATGACAAACTAAATTCTTGGGTCCATTATAAGTTTGTAGGGGCGCTGGAGAGCCATTTCTAAAGATAACCCTTTTATTTACATATTTTTGTGTTCAGGTCATGAATGTGCACAAACGCCTTTTTGGGTCCAACTCGATCCGAGAAGGCGTTTGAGAGTTAAGAGACGTTTTATTTTCACAAAAATGGCCACCTCGTTACAGGCTTGCCACACCCATACCCGATAAGATATCAACAACAAAGTCACAACTTTGGTTGGCACACGTGTCTAGATGATACTCACCAAATTTGGGGCCATTTAGATTAAAACACAATGATTTGCATCTTTCTGCGCAAGGTGCGATTTTAGTGGCGCGCGTTTCACCCCACATGGCGGACTTCCTGTTAAGTTTAGGTGTGACTGTCATTGACTTTTCTGTTTGCCCTGAGGTGTCCTATGGATATACCAAGTTTAATTTTTCTACGTTGGAAAAAGTTACTTTCACTTTCCATAGGCCCAATGTATTTTGATTTTGTAGGGTCGCCACTGAGTCATTTTTCGTATTTTTTTCGCGTCTTCAAATACATACCATTTTTGCCGAGCTTGAAGTCTGGGACCAATATAATGACTTTTTGTGCATGTTCACTGGGTCAAATTTAGGATCATTTGGTCACAATAAAGATAAAAAAAAAAAAAAAAAAAAATCCGAGCAAAACAATAGGCCCTCCCATCACCGGCTCGGGCCTAATTAAAGCCGCAAGCGGCGATAAAGGCCCTCGCCTCCCCTTGAGACAGCGGGGACACATATATTCGGAGGATTGCATGTCGTGCTTTAAAGCAAATTTGGAGCTGTTTAGATGAAAACCCTTTAGCACAAAGTGTACGATTTAGGTGGTCATGTATTCCACCCAACATTTTCTGTTGAGAAGGATCCTGGCAATTGGGAAATGGCATTTATTTCCCAATAGTTGCCTCTTCACAGACTCATTACGACCACAGCCACAAATCTATCAAAAACAAATTGATAACTTTTTTTGCACGTGTCTAGATGATACTCACCAAATTTGGAGCTGTTTAGATGAAAAGCCTTTAGACACAAGGGTGCAATTTAGGTGGTCACGCATACACCCAACATAGTAGATTTCCTGTTGAGTTTACGATATGGCTGTAATACATTTTTCGCCCTGAGGTGTCCTATGGATGTACCAAGTTTCATTTTTCTACGTTGGAAAAAGTTACTTTCACTTTCCATAGGCCCAATGTATTTTGACTTTTGTAGAATTCGCCACTGAGTCATTTTCATATTTTTTTAGTGACTTCAAATACATAAATTTTTCGCCGAGCTTGAAGTCTGGGACCAATAAAAATGACTTTTAGTTGCGTTTACTGGGTCAAATTGAGGATCATTTTGCAGAAAAATTATAATAAAAAATATATACGAATTATAATAAAAAAAATATAACTCGAGCAAAAAGTCTAGAAAAACACTTGTCTCTTTTACATACATGTGTTTAGCTCATTTTGCCCAAGTTTGGTGTCTGTGGAATGAAGCAGCTTTTTCTGTGTACTTTTAAAAAGAGGTGTATTTTAAGTCGGTTCACATTTTCAATTCAAAATGGCCGCCTTCCTGTGTGTGATAGGGTGTGGTCCCCATTGGCTTTTTGTTCATAAGCCCATGGTGGATGTGTGTACCAAGTTTTATTTGCCTACAACAAACTAAAATTTCACTTCCCATTGACTTTTTCACATTTTTGGGGCGTTGCTATGGCAACACATTTATAGATAGGGGTGGTTGTCATTGGCTTTTATGCTCGTCATGACATAAGAGATGTGTGTACAAAATTTTATGTCTCTATGACAAACTAAATTCTTGGGTCCATTATAAGTTTGTAGGGGCGCTGGAGAGCCATTTCTAAAGATAACCCTTTTATTTACATATTTTTGTGTTCAGGTCATGAATGTGCACAAACGCCTTTTAGGTCCAACTCGATCCGAGAAGGCGTTTGAGGATTAAGAGGCGTTTTATTTTCACAAAAATGGCCACCTCGTTACAGGCTTGCCACACCCATACCCGATAAGATATCAACAACAAAGTCACAACTTTGGTTGGCACACGTGTCTAGATGATACTCACCAAATTTGGGGCCATTTAGATTAAAACACAATGATTTGCATCTTTCTGCAGAAGTGCGATTTTAGTGGCGCGCGTTTCACCCCACATGGCGGACTTCCTGTTAAGTTTAGGGTGTGACTGTCATTGACTTTTCTGTTTGCCCTGAGGTGTCCTATGGATATACCAAGTTTCATTTTTCTACGTTGGAAAAAAGTTACTTTCACTTTCCATAGGCCCAATGTATTTTGATTTTGTAGGGGTCGCCACTGAGTCATTTTTCGTATTTTTTTTTCGGCGTCTTCAAATACATACCATTTTTGCCGAGCTTGAAGTCTGGGACCAATATAATGACTTTTTGTGCATGTTCACTGGGTCAAATTTAGGATCATTTGGTCACAATAAAGATAAAAAAAAAAAAAAAAAAAAAAATCCGAGCAAAAACAATAGGCCCTCCCGGCCATCACGGCTCGGGCCTAATTAAAGCATAGCGGCGATAAAGGCCCTCGCCTCCCTTGAGACAGCGGGGACACATATATTCGGAGGATTGCATGTCGTGCTTTAAAGCAAATTTGGAGCTGTTTAGATGAAAACCCTTTAGCACAAAGTGTCACGATTTAGGTGGTCATGTATTCCACCCAACATTTCTGTTGAGAAGGATCCTGGCAATTGGGAAATGGCATTTTATTTCCCAATAGTTGCCTCTTCACAGACTCATTCGACCACAGCCACAAATCTATCAAAAAACAAATTGATAACTTTTTTTGCACACGTGTCTAGATGATACTCACCAAATTTGGAGCTGTTTAGATGAAAAGCCTTTAGACACAAGGGGTGCAATTTAGGTGGTCACGCATACACCCAACATAGTAGATTTCCTGTTGAGTTTTACGATATGGCTGTAATACATTTTCTGTTGCCCTGAGGTGTCCTATGGATGTACCAAGTTTCATTTTCTACGTTGGAAAAAGTTACTTTCACTTTCCATAGGCCCAATGTATTTTGACTTTTGTAGAATTAGCCACTGAGTCATTTTTCATATTTTTTTGGGACTTCAAATACATAAATTTTTAGCTTGAAGTCTGGGACCAATAAAAATGACTTTTAGTTGCACGTTTACTGGGTCAAATTGAGGATCATTTTGCAGAAAAATTATAATAAAAAAAATATACCAAATTATAATAAAAAAAATATAACTCGAGCAAAAAGTCTAGAAAAACGCTTGTCTATTTTACATACATGTGTTTAGCTCATTTTGCCCAAGTTTGGTGTCTGTGGAATGAAGCAGCTATTTTCTGAGTTCTTTTAAAAAGAGGTGTATTTTAAGTCGGTTCACATTTTCAATTCAAAGTGGCTGCCTTCCGTGTGTGATAAGGTGTGGTTCCCCTTTGGCTTTTTGTTCATAAGCCCATGGTGGATGTGTGTACCAAGTTTATTTGCCTACAACAAACTAAAATTTCACTTCCCATTGACTTTTTCACATTTTTGGGGCGTTGCTATGGCAACACATTTATAGATAGGGGTGGTTGTCATTGGCTTTTATGCTCGTCATGACATAAGAGATGTGTGTAAAATTTTATGTCTCTATGACAAACTAAATTCTTGGGTCCATTATAAGTTTGTAGGGGCGCTGGAGAGCCATTTCTAAAGATAACCCTTTTATTTACATATTTGTGTTCAGGTCATGAATGTGCACAAACGCCTTTTTGGGTCCAACTCGATCCGAGAAGGCGTTTGAGAGTTAAGAGACGTTTTATTTTCACAAAAATGGCCACCTCGTTACAGGCTTGCCACACCCATACCCGATAAGATATCAACAACAAAGTCACAACTTTGGTTGGCACACGTGTCTAGATGATACTCACCAAATTTGGGGCCATTTAGATTAAAACACAATGATTTGCATCTTTCTGCGCAAGAAGTGCGATTTTAGTGGCGCGCGTTTCACCCACATGGCGGACTTCCTGTTAAGTTTAGGGTGTGACTGTCATTGACTTTTCTGTTTGCCCTGAGGTGTCCTATGGATATACCAAGTTTCATTTTCTACGTTGGAAAAAGTTACTTTCACTTTCCATAGGCCCAATGTATTTTGACTTTTGTAGGGTTAGCCACTGAGTCATTTTTCGTATTTTTTTGGCGACTTCAAATACATAAATTTTTGCCAGGCTTGAAGTCTGGGACCAATAAAAATGACTTTTAGTTGTTCGTTTACTGGGTTAAATTGAGGATCATTTTACAGAAAAATTATAATAAAAAATATATACCGAATTATAATAAAAAAATATAACTCGAGCAAAAAGTCTAGAAAAACACTTGTCTCATTTACATACATGTGTTTAGCTCATTTTGCCCAAGTTTGGTGTCTGTGGAATGAAGCAGCTTTTTCTGTGTACTTTTAAAAAGAGGTGTATTTTAAGTCGGTTCACATTTTCAATTCAAAATGGCCGCCTTCCTGTGTGTGATAGGGTGTGGTCCCCATTGGCTTTTTGTTCATAAGCCCATGGTGGATGTGTGTACCAAGTTTTATTTGCCTACAACAAACTAAAAATTTCACTTCCCATTGACTTTTTCACATTTTTGGGGCGTTGCTATGGCAACACATTTATAGATAGGGGTGGTTGTCATTGGCTTTTATGCTCGTCATGACATAAGAGATGTGTGTACAAAATTTTATGTCTCTATGACAAACTAAATTCTTGGGTCCATTATAAGTTTGTAGGGGCGCTGGAGAGCCATTTCTAAAGATAACCCTTTTATTTACATATTTTTGTGTTCAGGTCATGAATGTGCACAAACGCCTTTTTGGGTCCAACTCGATCCGAGAAGGCGTTTGAGAGTTAAGAGGCGTTTTATTTTCACAAAAATGGCCACCTCGTTACAGGCTTGCCACACCCATACCCGATAAGATATCAACAACAAAGTCACAACTTTGGTTGGCACACGTGTCTAGATGATACTCACCAAATTTGGGGCCATTTAGATTAAAACACAATGATTTGCATCTTTCTGCAAAGTGCGATTTTAGTGGGCGCGTTTCACCCCATATGGCGGACTTCCTGTTAAGTTTAGGGTGTGACTGTCATTGACTTTTCTGTTTGCCCTGAGGTGTCCTATGGATATACCAAGTTTCATTTTCTACGTTGGAAAAAGTTACTTTCACTTTCCATAGGCCCAATGTATTTTGATTTTGTAGAATTAGCCACTGAGTCATTTTAGTATTTTTTTGGCGACTTCAAATACATAAATTTTTGCCGAGCTTGAAGTCTGGGACCAATAAAAATGACTTTTGTGCATGTTCACTGGGTCAAATTTAGGATCATTTGGTCAGAAAAATTATAAAAAAAAAAGCAAAAAAAGCCATGCAAAGCAAAGAAACCTAATTAAAAAGCCCAGCGGCCTGTCCCCTTGAGACAGACACATATATTCGGAGGATTGCCGATAGTGCTTAAAGCAAATTTGGAGCTGTTTAGATGAAAACCCTTTAGCATGTTATGCATTTAGGTTTGTCATGATTCTGAAGTTTTCTAAGACTCTAGCACGTGCTCTGCCTCCTCTAAAGGAATCCTGGCAATTGGGAAATGGCATTTATTTCCCAATAGTTGCCTCTTCACAGACTCATTCGACCACAGCCACAAATCTATCAAAAAACAAATTGATAACTTTTTTGCACACGTGTCTAGATGATACTCACCAAATTTGGAGCTGTTTAGATGAAAAGCCTTTAGACACAAGGGTGCAATTTAGGTGGTCACGCATTCACCCAACATAGTAGATTTCCTGTTGAGTTTACGATGTGGCTGTAATAACTTTTCTGTTTGCCCTGAGGTGTCCTATGGATGTACCAAGTTTCATTTTCTACGTTGGAAAAAGTTACTTTCACTTTCCATAGGCCCAATGTATTTTGACTTTTTGTAGGGGTCGCCACTGAGTCATTTTTAGTATTTTTTTGGGACTTCAAATACATAAATTTTTGCGAGCTTGAAGTCTGGGACCAATAAAAATGACTTTTAGTTGATCGTTTACTGGGTTAAATTGAGGATCATTTTGCAGAAAAATTATAATAAAAAAATATATACAATTATAATAAAAAAAATATAACTCGAGCAAAAAGTCTAGAAAAACACTTGTCTCATTTACATACATGTGTTTAGCTCATTTTGCCCAAGTTTGGTGTCTGTGGAATGAAGCAGCTATTTTCTGTGTTCTTTTAAAAAAGAGGTGTATTTTAAGTCGGTTCACATTTTCAATTCAAAATGGCCGCCTTCCGTGTGTGATAGGGTGTAGTCCCCATTGGCTTTTGTTCATAAGCCCATGCTGGATGTGTGTACCAAGTTTCATTTGCCTACAACAAACTAAAATTTTCACTTCCATTGACTTTTTCAAATATTTGGGGCGTTGCTATGGCAACACATTTATAGATAGGGGTGGTTGTCATTGGCTTTTATGCTCGTCATGACATAAGAGATGTGTGTACCAAATTTTATGTCTCTATGACAAACTAAATTCTTGGGTCCCATTATAAGTTTGTAGGGGGCGCTGGAGAGCCATTTCTAAAGATAACCCTTTTATTTACATATTTTTGTGTTCAGGTCATGAATGTGCACAAAGCGCCTTTTTGGGTCCAACTCGATCCGAGGCGTTTGAGAGTTAAAGGCGTTTTATTTTCACAAAAATGGCCACCTCGTTACAGGCTTGCCACACCCATACCCGATAAGATATCAACAACAAAGTCACAACTTTGGTTGGCACATGTGTCTAGATGATACTCACCAAATTTGGGGCCATTTAGATTAAAACACAATGATTTGCATCTTTCTGCGCATAAGTGCGATTTTAGTGGCGCGCGTTTCACCCCACATGGCGGACTTCCTGTTAAGTTTAGGGTGTGACTGTCATTGACTTTTCTGTTTGCCCTGAGGTGTCCTATGGATATACCAAGTTTCATTTTTCTACGTTGGAAAAAGTTACTTTCACTTTCCATAGGCCCAATGTATTTTGACTTTTGTAGGGTCGCCACTGAGTCATTTTTCGTATTTTTTTGGGGACTTCAAATACATAAATTTTTGCGGGCTTGAAGTCTGGGACCAATAAAAATGACTTTTAGTTGCATGTTTACTGGGTCAAATTGAGGATCATTTGCAGAAAAATTATAATAAAAAATATATACGAATTATAATAAAAAAATATAACTCGAGCAAAAAGTCTAGAAAAACACTTGTCTCTTTTACATACATGTGTTTAGCTCATTTTACCCAAGTTTGGTGTCTGTGGAATGAAGCAGCTTTTTCTGTGTACTTTTAAAGAGGTGTATTTTAAGTCGGTTCATTTTCAAAAAATGGCCGCCTCCTGTGTGATGAAGGTGTGGTCCCCATTGGCTTTGTTCATTTAAGCCCATGGTGGATGTGTGTACAAGTTTTATTTTGTTGCCTACAACAAACTAAAAATTTCACTTCCCATTGACTTTTCACATTTTTGGGACGTTGCTATGGCAACACATTTATAGATAGGGGGTGGTTGTCATTGGCTTTTATGCTCGTCATGACATAAGAGATGTGTGTACAAATTTTATGTCTCTATGACAAACTAAATTCTTGGGTCCATTATAAGTTTGTAGAGGCGCTGGAGAGCCATTTCTAAAGATAACCCTTTTATTTACATATTTTGTGTTCAGGTCATGGGAATGTACCAAGTTTCACTTTGATCCGAGAGGCGTTTGAGGATAAAGGCGTTTATTTTCACAAAAATGGCCACCTCGTTACAGGCTTGCATACCCGATAAGATATCAACAACAAAGTCATTTTGGTTTGGCACTTCTAGATGATACTCACCAAATTTGGGGCCATTTAGATTAAAATACAATGATTTGCATCTTTACTGGCAAGGGATCATTTAGTGGCAGTTCACGGACTTCCTGTTAAGTTTATGACTGTCATTGACTTTTCTGTTTGCCCTGAGGTGTCTATGGATATACCAAGTTTCATTTTCTACGTTGGAAAAAGTTACTTTCACTTTCCATAGGCCCAATGTATTTTGATTTTGTAGGAATGCCACTGAGTCATTTTTCGTATTTTTTTGGCGACTTCAAAAACATAATTTTAAGTCGAGCTTGAAGTCTGGGACCAATTCAAAATGACTTCATGTTCACTGTCAAATTTAGGATCATTTGTTCATAAGAAAAAAAAAATAAGAGATGTGTGTACCAAATTTTATGTCTCTATGACAAACTAAATTCTTGGGTCCCATTATAAGTTTGTAGGGGCGCTGGAGAGCCATTTCTAAAGATAACCCTTTTATTTACATATCTTTGTGTTCAGGTCATGAATGTGCACAAACGCCTTTTTGGGTCCAACTCGATCCGAGAAGGCGTTTGAGAGTTAAGACATTTTATTTTCACAAAATGGCCACCTCGTTACAGGCTTGCCACACCCATACCCGATAAGATATCAACAACAAAGTCACAACTTTGGTTGGCACACTGTCTAGATGATACTCACCAAATTTGGGGCCATTTAGATTAAAACACAATGATTTGCATCTTTTGCAGCAAGTGCGATTTTAGTGGCCATGCGTTTCACCCCACATGGCGGACTTCCTGTTAAGTTTAGGGTGTGACTGTCATTGACTTTTCTGTTTGCCCTGAGGTGTCCTATGGATATACCAAGTTTCATTTTCTACGTTGGAAAAAGTTACTTTCACTTTCCATAGGCCCAATGTATTTTGACTTTTCTAGGGGCCGCCACTGAGTCATTTTGTATTTTTTTTTGGGGACTTCAAATACATAAATTTTTGCCGGGCTTGAAGTCTGGGACCAATAAAAATGACTTTTAGTTGTTCGTTTACTGGGTTAAATTGAGGATCATTTTGCAGAAAAATTATAATAAAAAATATATACCGAATTATAATAAAAAAATATAACTCGAGCAAAAAGTCTAGAAAAACACTTGTCTCTTTTACATACATGTGTTTAGCTCATTTTGCCCAAGTTTGGTGTCTGTGGAATGAAGCAGCTTTTTCTGTGTACTTTTAAAAAGAGTGTATTTTAAGTCGGTTCACATTTTCAATTCAAAATGGCCGCCTTCCTGTGTGTGATAGGGTGTGGTCCCCATTGGCTTTTTGTTCATAAGCCCATGGTGGATGTGTGTACCAAGTTTTATTTGCCTACAACAAACTAAAAATTTCACTTCCCATTGACTTTTTCACATTTTTGGGACGTTGCTATGGCAACACATTTATAGATAGGGGTGGTTGTCATTGGCTTTTATGCTCGTCATGACATAAGAGATGTGTGTACAAATTTTATGTCTCTATGACAAACTAAATTCTTGGGTCCATTATAAGTTTGTAGGGGGCGCTGGAGAGCCATTTCTAAAGATAACCCTTTTATTTACATATTTTTTGTTCAGGTCATGAATGTGCACAAACGCCTTTTGGGTCCAACTCGATCCGAGAAGCGTTTGAGAGATAGAGAGGCGTTTTATTTTCACAAAAATGGCCACCTCGTTACAGGCTTGCCACACCCATACCCGATAAGATATCAAAACAAAGTCACAACTTTGGTTGGCACACGTGTCTAGATGATACTCACCAAATTTGGGGCCATTTAGATTAAAACACAATGATTTGCATCTTTCTGCATAAGTGCGATTTTAGTGGCAGCGTTTCACCCCACATGGCGGACTTCCTGTTAAGTTTAGGGTGTGACTGTCATTGACTTTTCTGTTTGCCCTGAGGTGTCCTATGGATATACCAAGTTTCATTTTTCTACGTTGGAAAAAAGTTACTTTCACTTTCCATAGGCCCAATGTATTTTGATTTTGTAGGGGTCGCCACTGAGTCATTTTTCGTATTTTTTTTTCGGCGACTTCAAATACATAAATTTTTCGCCGAGCTTGAAGTCTGGGACCAATAAAATGACTTTTCGTGCATGTTCACTGGGTCAAATTTAGGATCATTGGGTCGGAAGAAAAAAAATAAATAAAAAAATAAAATTAAATTAAAGCATGCGGCGATAAAGGCCCTCGCCTCTCTTGAGACATGGGGACACATGCACTCGGAGGATCGCATGTCGTGCTTTAAAGCGTAAACTTCACGGTAATGTCAAATAACCGGGCCTATGCTACTGCTGGGGCCTGCTACACCACCTTGTAATTTAGAGTTAAAGGTCTCCACAATCCCTGGTTTTCCTGGGAGCTGTCTGAACCTTTGAAAATAATAGATTATGCTTGGGCTAAGGCGAGAAAAACAAAGTACTGGCTGGAGATTTGAGATGACTCAGGAATCGCTGCACCCCTGTTTAAAAGGCAAAATGTAAATATAACTTGTTTAAAAGTACAAGGTTACAAGTTCCAAAGGATTCTGAGGAGTTTTCTAAGACTCTAGTCTTGGCTCTGGAGGGCCTCCTCCAAAGGAAGGATCCTGGCAATTGGGAAATGGCATTTATTTCCCAAAGAAATGGCTGCCTCTTCACAGACTCATTGCCACACCCATACATAAGATATCAAAAACAAATTGATCTTTTTTGGCACACGTGTCTAGATGATACTCACCAAATTTGGAGCTGTTTAGATGAAAAGCCTTTAGCACAAGGGGTGCGATTTAGGTGGTCACGCATTCCACCCAACATAGTAGATTTCCTGTTGAGTTTACGATATGGCTGTAATAAACTTTTCTGTTTGCCCTGAGGTGTCCTATGGATGTACCAAGTTTTGTATTTCTACATTGGAAAAATTTACTTTCACTTTCCATAGGCCCAATGTATTTTGACTTTTCTAGGGGTCGCCACTGAGTCATTTTTCGTATTTTTTTCGGGGACTTCAAATACATAAATTTTTGCCGAGCTTGAAGTCTGGGACCAATAAAAATGACTTTTAGTTGCACGTTTACTGGGTCAAATTGAGGATCATTTGCAGAAAAATTATACAAAAAAAATACCAAATTATAATAAAAAAATATAACTTCGAGCAAAAAGTCTAGAAAAACACTTGTCTATTTTACATACATGTGTTTAGCTCATTTTGCCCAAGTTTGGTGTCTGTGGAATGAAGCAGCTATTGTCTGTGTACTTTTAAAAGAGGTGTATTTTAAGTCGGTTCACATTTTCAATTCAAAATGGCCGCCTTCCTGTGTGTAATAGGGTGTGGTCCCCATTGGCTTTTTGTTCATAAGCCCATGGTGGATGTGTGTACCAAGTTTCATTTGCCTACAACAAACTAAAAATTTCACTTCCCATTGACTTTTTTTGGGACGTTGCTATGGCAACACATTTATAGATAGGGGTGGTTGTCATTGGCTTTTATGCTCGTCATGACATAAGAGATGTGTGTACCAAATTTTATGTCTCTATGACAAACTAAATTCTTGGGTCCATTATAAGTTTGTAGGGGCGCTGGAGAGCCATTTCTAAAGATAACCCTTTTATTTACATATTTTTTGTTCAGGTCATGAATGTGCACAAACGCCTTTTTGGGTCCAACTCGATCCGAGAAGGCGTTTGAGAGTTAAGAGACGTTTTATTTTCACAAAAATGGCCACCTCGTTACAGGCTTGCCACACCCATACCCGATAAGATAACAAAAACAAAGTCAGAACTTTGGTTGGCACACGTGTCTAGATGATACTCACCAAATTTGGGGCCATTTAGATTAAAACACAATGATTTGCATCTTTCTGCGCAAAGTGCGATTTTAGTGGCAGCGTTTCACCCCACATGGCGGACTTCCTGTTGAGTTTAGGGTGTGACTGTCATTGACTTTTCTGTTTGCCCTGAGGTGTCCTATGGATATACCAAGTTTCATTTTTCTACGTTGGAAAAAAGTTACTTTCACTTTCCATAGGCCCAATGTATTTTGATTTTGTAGATTCGCCACTGAGTCATTTTTATTTTTTTGGCGACTTCAAATACATAAATTTTTCGCCGAGCTTGAAGTCTGGGACCAATAAAATGACTTTTCGTGCATGTTCACTGGGTCAAATTTAGGATCATCGGGTCGGAAGAAAAATAAAAAAAAAAAAAAAAAAAAAAATCCGAGCAAAAACAATAGGCCCTCCCGGTCATCACCGGCTCGGGCCTAATAAAAAATCCGAGCAAAAACAATAGGCCCTCCCGGTCATCACCGGCTCGGGCCTAATTAAAGCCGCAAGCGGCGATAAAGGCCCTCGCCTCCCTTGAGACCGTGGGGACACATGCACTCGGAGGATTGCATTTCGTGCTTTAAAGCGTAAACTTCACGGTAATGTCAAATAACCGGGCCTGTGTTACTGCTGGGGCCTGCTACACCACCTTGTAATTTAGAGTTGAAGGTCTCCACAATCCCTGGTTTTCCTGGGAGCTGTCTGAACCTTTGAAAATAATAGATTGTGCTTTGGCTAAGGCGAGAAAAACAAAGTACTGGCTGGAGATTTGAGATGACTCAGGAATCGCTGCACCCCCCTGTTTAAAAAGAAAAAATGTAAATATTACTTGTCTAAAAGTACAAGTTTACAAGTTCCAAAGGATTCTGAGGAGTTTTCTAAGACTCTAGCCTTGGCTCTGGAGGGGCCTCCTCTAAAGGAAGGATCCTGGCACTTGGGAAATGGCATTTATTTCCCAAAGAAATGGCTGCCTCTTCACAGACTCATTACGACCACAGCCACAAAATATATCAAAAACAAATTGATAACTTTTTGGCACACGTGTCTAGATGATACTCACCAAATTTGGAGCTGTTTAGATGAAAAGCCTTTAGCACAAGGGGTGCGATTTAGGTGGTCACGCATTCCACCCAACATAGTAGATTTCCTGTTGAGTTTACCGTATGGCTGTAATAAACCTTTCTGTTTGCCCTGAAGGTGTCCTATGGATGTACCAAGTTTCATTTTTCTACGTTGGAAAAAAGATACTTTCACTTTCCATAGGCCCAATGTATTTTGACTTTTGTAGGGGTCGCCACTGAGTCATTTTTCGTATTTTTTTTTTCGGGGACTTCAAATACATTAATTTTTCGCAGAGCTTGAAGTCTGGGACCAATTAAAATGACTTTTAGTTGCACGTTTACTGGGTCAAATTGAGGATCATTTTGCAGAAAAATTATAATAAAAATATATACGAATTATAATAAAAAAACTCGAGCAAAAAGTCTAGAAAAACACTTGTCTCATACATGTGTTTAGCTCATTTTGCCCAAGTTTGGTGTCTGTGGAATGAAGCAGCTTTTTCTGTGTACTTTTAAAAAGAGGTGTATTTTAAGTCGGTTCACATTTTCAATTCAAAATGGCCGCCTTCCTGTGTGTGATAGGGTGTGGTCCCCATTGGCTTTTTGTTCATAAGCCCATGGTGGATGTGTGTACCAAGTTTTATTTGCCTACAACAAACTAAAAATTTCACTTCCCATTGACTTTTTTCACATTTTTTGGGACGTTGCTATGGCAACACATTTATAGATAGGGGTGGTTGTCATTGGCTTTTATGCTCGTCATGACATAAGAAATGTGTGTACCAAATTTTATGTCTCTGACAAACTAAATTCTTGGGTCCCATTATAAGTTTGTAGGGGCGCTGGAGAGCCATTTCTAAAGATAACCCTTTTATTTACATCTTTGTGTTCAGGTCATGAATGTGCACAAACGCCTTTTTGGGTCCAACTTGATCCGAGAAGGCATTTGAGAGTTAAGAGATGTTTTATTTTCACAAAAATGGCCACCTCGTTACAGGCTTGCCACACCCATACCCGATAAGATATCAAAAACAAAGTCACAACTTTGGTTGGCACACGTGTCTAGATGATACTCACCAAATTTGGGGCCATTTAGATTAAAACACAATGATTTGCATCTTTCTGCGCAAGGGGTGCGATTTTAGTGGCGCGTTTCACCCCCACATGGCGGACTTCCTGTTGAGTTTAGGGTGTGACTGTCATTGACTTTTCTGTTTGCCCTGAGGTGTCCTATGGATATACCAAGTTTCATTTTTCTACGTTGGAAAAAGTTACTTTCACTTTCCATAGGCCCAATGTATTTTGACTTTTCTAGGGGCCGCCACTGAGTCATTTTTCGTATTTTTTTCGGGGACTTCAAATACATACATTTTTGCCGGGCTTGAAGTCTGGGACCAATAAAAATGACTTTTAGTTGTTCGTTTACTGGGTCAAATTGAGGATCATTTTGCAGAAAAATTATAATAAAAAATATATACGAATTATAATAAAAATATATAACTCGAGCAAAAAGTCTAGAAAAACACTTGTCTCTTTTACATACATGTGTTTAGCTCATTTTGCCCAAGTTTGGTGTCTGTGGAATGAAGCAGCTTTTTCTGTGTACTTTTAAAAAGAGGTGTATTTTAAGTCGGTTCACATTTTCAATTCAAAATGGCCGCCTTCCTGTGTGTGATAGGGTGTGGTCCCATTGGCTTTTTGTTCATAAGCCCATGGTGGATGTGTGTACCAAGTTTTATTTGCCTACAACAAACTAAAAATTTCACTTCCCATTGACTTTTTCACATTTTTGGGGACGTTGCTATGGCAACACATTTATAGATAGGGGTGGTTGTCATTGGCTTTTATGCTCGTCATGACATAAGAGATGTGTGTACAAAGTTTTATGTCTCTATGACAAACTAAATTCTTGGGTCCATTATAAGTTTGTAGGGGCGCTGGAGAGCCATTTCTAAAGATAACCCTTTTATTTACATATTTTTTGTTCAGGTCATGAATGTGCACAAACGCCTTTTTGGGTCCAACTCGATCCGAGAAGGCGTTTGAGAGTTAAGAGACGTTTTATTTTCACAAAAATGGCCACCTGTTACAGGCTTGCCACACCCATACCCGATAAGATATCATAAACAAAGTCACAACTTTGGTTGGCACACGTGTCTAGATGATACTCACCAAATTTGGGGCCATTTAGATTAAAACACAATGATTTGCATCTTTCTGCGCAAAGTGCGATTTTAGTGGCCGCGCGTTTCACCCACATGGCGGACTTCCTGTTAAGTTTAGGGTGTGACTGTCATTGACTTTTCTGTTTGCCCTGAGGTGTCCTATGGATATACCAAGTTTCATTTTTCTACGTTGGAAGCATTACTTCACTTTCCAAAGGCCCAATGTATTTTGATTTTGTAGGGGTCGCCACTGAGTCATTTTTCGTATTTTTTTTTCGGCGACTTCAAATACATAAATTTTTCGCCGAGCTTGAAGTCTGGGACCAATAAAATGACTTTTCGTGCATGTTCACTGGGTCAAATTTAGGATCATAGGTGGAAAATAAAAATAAAAAATAATTAAAAAAAAAAAAAAAAAATCCGAGCAAAAACAATAGGCCCTCCCGGTCATCACCGGCTCGGGCCTAATGATAATACATTTTATTTGTAATGCACTTTTTGTTTTAAACAAAACGTCAATGTGCAACATAAAAATTAATCAGCATAAAATGAATAAAAATAAATACATTAAAATGCAGTAAACAGAGTATAACAACTATAAAAATAATGATATGGACAGAGATTAAGTTAAGTTAAAATACGCTTTTTTAAAAAGGAAGGTTTTTAGTCCTTTTTTAAAAGCATCCACTGTCTGTGGGACCCTGAGGTGGTCAGCCAGGTCATTCCACAGACGGGGAGCAGCTGCCTTAAAGGCCCTGTCACCCATGGTTTTTAGCTTTATCCTGGGAGCACGTAGACGGTGCATTTGGCCAGACCGGGTTCTGGAGGTGGTGTGTGGTGTGAGAAGTTCTGTGAGGTAAGTGGGGGCATCACCGTGCAGGCAGTGATGGGTGTGGAGGAGGAGTTTGTATTCAATACAGAGGTGAATGGGGAGCCAGTGAAGAGTGCGGAGGATGGGCGTGTGATCATATTTCCGCACCCTCATCAGGACCCTGGCAGCGCTGTTTTGTACAGACTGGAGCTTTTGGATGCTCCTGCCAGGAATCCCAATGAGGAGTGCGTTACAGTAGACCAGTCTGGAGGAGACAAAGGCATGGACGAGCTTCTCTGCAGTGGGGAGAGGGAGGCAGGAGCGGAGTTTGGCAACTTTGCGGAGGTGGAAAAAGAAATTTTTACAAATAAAATTGATGTGGTTGTCAAAAGTGAGCTGGGGATCAAATTTGATCCCCAGGTTAGTAACGGAGGGGCAGGGTGGAATGTTGTGGCCGGAGAAGGATATGGTGGTAATGGGGGAGGAGTGCCAATCCGAATGGCTTCAGTTTTTGAACTATTAAGCTGCAGGAAGTTTTGACTCATCCAGGCCTTTATCTCCTCCAGGCAGGAGGTAAGACAAGTGACGGGGGGGGGAGGTGGGGGTGACCTTGATGTATAGCTGTGTGTCATCAGCATAGCAGTGAAATGAAACTCCATACTTGCTGATGACACGACTGAGAGGGAGCAAGAAGATGATGAGGGTGGGACCGAGCACTGAGCCCTGGGGGACCCCACAGGTGACCATGTGGGGCTGAGATTAAGCATCCTCCAGGGCCACAAACTCGGTCCACTCCGTGAGGTAGGAGTGAAACCAGAGGAGGGCACTGTCAGAGAGTCCAGTGTAGTGTTGGAGGCAATGGAGGAGAATGTGGTGGTCAACGATGTCAAACGCAGCAGAGAGGTCAAGAAGGATGAGGAGAGATGGGGAGCCTGAGTCCGAGGCCATCAGCAGGTCATTGGTGACCCTGATCAGAGCAGTTTCTGTGCTATGGGAGGAGCAAAAACCAGATTGAAATTTTTCATAAAGACTGTGTGATTTGAGATTGTTGTGGAGTTGTGCAGAGACTACTTTTTCTAAAATTTTGGATATGAATGGGAGGTTGGAAATGGGTCTGTAGTTGGACAGATTTTCAGGGTCGAGAGTGGGTTTTTTGACTTGTGCTGTCCGAGAGGTTCTTTACCCATCTGTCCAGAGTGGCTGGTACCTATCCTACTATATCCTGGTTACAGATAGGATGGTCTGGGTTGTGTTGTCCAATAACCAAAATATGAGACTTCTTGATTTGGCGATCCTTGCTCTTGTTGTGCTGTGGTGTTCTATGTAAAATTGGAGATCTCCTATAGACTTCCCCTGGAACTAACGCAACTGTAGAAAATCTAACTTGATCTGGATGTTATCTATCGTAAGATACAGTAAGTCTGTCTGATCCTTCCACGCAAAAGCTGGGTCCGGGCCAGGCGTAGGATGTTTTCAGCTCTATGTTCCTTCACAGAAGAACCCAGCCTTAGGAACAACAACACCTGAATGGAACAGTGTCACTAACGACTCACATGAACCTTTAACAACTCTCACATCAGGAGACACACTGCCCTTTTATAGCTAACGACTATGAGACCAGAATAGCCTAGTCCATTTAGAGTCAGTTTCAGGTCAAACACCTCCCTCTAGTGATAAAGCTCAGCTTTCTTACCAGTTGATCTCAGAATTGATAAAGTCTCTTGGAATTCAGAGATGAAATGTCTTCATCTTGAAAAAGTCCAGCGTCTCGGCATGCCTGAGTGACATCTCACTTTGGATGAAGGGCCATCACCTGCAGCTGAACCTTGCAAAAACAGAACTGCTTGTGATTCTGGCCAACCCAAGAACCTGCCACAACCTCTCCAATAGACTAGGCCCATCAACCATTACACCGTCCAGCACTGCCAGAAATCTGGGAGTGGTAATTGATGATCAGCTAAACTTCACAAGTCATGTCGCCAGCACCACCCGGTCCTGTAGATTCATCCTCTACAACATTAGGAAAATTAGACCTTTCCTATCAGAGCACTCTACACAAATTCTAGTTCAGGCTCTTGTCTTGTCCAAACTGGATTATTGCAGTGCTCTACTGGCTGGACTCCCTCCCTGCACAACCAAACCTCTGCAGCTGATCCAGAATGCAGAGCCAAGTGTAATCTTTAATGAACCGAAGAGAGCGCACGTAACTCCTCTATTCATTAGGTTACACTGGCTCCCTGTTGACGCCCGCATCAAGTTCAAAGCTGTGCATCTTGGCCTACAAGACCACCACTGGTTCTGCACCCTCATATCTTCACTCACTAATACAGACCTACGTAACTACAAGATCAGCAGATTCTGTAGCCATCTTTAAAAAACGCCTGAAAACACATCTCTTAGATTAGATTACATTAGATTCAACTTTATTGTCATTACACAAGTACAGGTACAAGGCAACGAAATGCAGTTTAGGTCTAACCAGAAGTGCAATAGCAGCAAGTGCAGGATATATACAATGGTTGCATACGTGCAGGATATGGAGATGTACAGCTTGTGTTCTGTCAACACCTGACTGACAAACACTGAGTTCTACTTCCTTTCTAACTCTTCCTTACTTAAAAAAAACAAAAAAAACAAAAACATTCTCTTATCCTTAGCTTTGTATACTGTGCTGGGTTTAAACTGACTAGTTTCTAGTGCACTTATACTTTTTGTACCTTGTGTTGTTAAAACTGCTTCCATTGTTTTCCTTACTTGTAAGTCGCTTTGGATAAAAGCGTCTGCTAAATGACTAAATGTAAATGTAAATGACACCTGCCTGGTCCACCGTCCTCTGGATCTACACCTCTTGCTCGTGCTTCAGTTTTTGCTTAAATAAACCTTTTGAACTGCCATTCAGTCTCGGTGTCTGCCATCTTGGTCCTCCAGCTTCCCATTCAATACAACACCCCAATAGCTGGTAATTCAAGGCGTGGGTATTCACACCAAATGCTGATTGACCAATGGAGATGATTGGTACTGAGGTCATTGTGCTTGGGCTGTAAAAAATAAGCCTCCGTTCTTGTTTTGTGGCAATTTAGACATATTGGTGCTTTCAAAAGTATAATCACTATGTTCTAGAATCTTCCACTAAATAACATGGAAAATATATGTTATATTCAGTGGAATTTTACTAGATATATGGTAATATATCTAGTAAAAGTTTAACAATTCATTCAAAAAGCTTACTTGACAGGAGGGGCTTAGCCCACCTAGCCCATTGATAACAGCTGGCTCTGAATGGAAACATTGTTTTTTTAGCAGCATTTTTTCCCCAAATGACAATATGGGCATATTCTACATCAGACCAAATCTGAAAAAGAAAGTGAGCAACTGGTGAAATGGGGAAGTGAAACTTCTTTCTAGAGTTTTAATAAGATGGCTTGTGTTATCTCAGGCTCAGTGTAAGATGTCTGAGATATCTGCGTTCCTTTCAGATGGAGATCAGACTGACATCTTTAATCTCATTCATATTAGTCTCAGACTGAATAATGTAATAACTGAGAATTGGATGAGAGGTGTAGCAAGGACACCACTGCAGAACCTGAGACTGTCTCGGAGATACCATCATCAAATTAGACAATGGTGAAGGCTTTTTCATTATGGAAATTATGGCAATTTTAATTTTTAAAAACTAAATTATGTTGACGGTAAAAGGAAAGAAGTGTTTGATATCAGAAGAATAGTTATTTGACACTACACTTTCAGTGAAATCAAGTTAAAGGTTTAGTTTTTGCAGTTTGCTGGGTTAGCGACCTAATTGCTGCTAGCCGTTCATGTCTCTCATCCCTGAGGTACCTGGATTTATTTACTTGCTTGTTTTGACCATATCATCATTTTATCCATAATTTCCAACTCCAAGCTGTATAAACTTGAATCCTTATTGGATTTAATGCATATCAGGTGATGTGTATTTGGCTTAAGGAGATCAACACACATCAAGGTGTGCATAATTATTGGGCAGATTCTTCTCAGAAAAAATGGGCCAAAAAAGAGATTTACCTGACTCTGAAAAATCAAAAATTGTGAAAAGTCTTTCACAGGGATGCAGCACTCTTGAACTATCTAAGATATTGGGGCGTAATCACAGGCCATTAAAGGCCTTAAAGATGACATGGCCCCCTTCTTCACCTGACTTAAACCCTATTGAGAACTTTTGGGCCCTTCTTATGCAGGAAATTTACAGTGAAGGTAAACAGTACACCTCTCTGAACAGTGTCTAGGAGGCTGTGGTTGCGGCTGCACAAAAAGTTGATTCTGACCAGATCAAGAAACTGACTCCGTGAATGGAAAGGCTTGTGACTGTTATCGAAAAGAAATTTCAGAAATGTTTATTTGTAATTTTTTTATTTTTTATTTAGTTGCATAATAATTCTGCACACTAATAGTTGCCTATTAAGGGTGTACATGTATAGTAGATATTCTCTTAAGAAAGCCAAAACTTCACTTAAACTTTACTTAAATGTTCAGGTTTGAGGGTTTGTTAACATTTTGGATTGACCAAGAGCACTTTAGATGTACAATAACAAAAAACTTGCCTAATAAATGTGCACACAGTGTAAGTGTTTATTTACTCGATTAAGCATAAAATGCAATAAGATCTGCAAAACCAAAGCTTTTTTGTAGCCAATGTAAAGAGAAAAAACCTGTGAAGTGATGTTTATTTGAACACCAAATTGATCTCAATCTAAACTTGTTTTTGGTCCTTCCACTTCTTAGCTGAGCTGCTCAGGGCTCCGCACTGCAGTGGATCTGAAACACATCCAGTGGGTGATGGTCTGCAGCGTTGTTCCGCAGCGGAGCAGAGTGTGATTTGGGGGTTACTCTTCAGCAGGTGGGTAGGACAAAACTTTTAAGCACTTTTTTGCCTTGAAACAAAAATAGACTTTACGGAAATCCAGTAGATTGATGTGAAATCAGACGCTGAGCACCCCAATATAGCAAGAATGGCATGAACCTTGTTTCATAACACCTCCACAATAATTTGACTGTGAGATTGGTAGTCGAATCAGGCTCCTCGAATCAAAGCATTGAATCGCCGACTATTTAGGGGTTACCCCTAGTTTACACAGGTATGTGTAAAAAAAACACTAAAATTGAAGACCTAAACTTGTAGATGTTCTGGGCTTTGTGTATAAACCGTGGTAATGCAGTTTATAATGCAGATGATCCTGGAACAATTCCCATCTGGCCACGGGCTTTTCTGCAAATAACAAGTCACATATGGAGCTTTTCATAGTCTGCAATATTCACAAGCATACAGTTATGTTCAAGGCAGGCCCAGGTGTTTGATTCTCAAAGTTCATCTGTTTAGGAGCTGATACCATCTTGTAATAAACAGTGACATCATGCCCCAATAACACTTAGATCATGTACTCAAACATCCATTTAACTAAAAAAATCCTAAATCCTAAAAATGATTGAATATTTGGGCGTTTTGAGAGTGGTTTGAAAGATTAATGCAGAAAAAAGCAGAAAAAAAATATAATGATTTTATAGCAGTTATGGCAGTTCACATATCCATTTTTATCTTGACGGTCACCAGAGGGAGCAGAAAGTGTCAGAAATAGTTATTGACATTAGTTTAAGAAATAAGTAAAAAAAAAAAATTTTCTTTCAGAATTTCATGCTACAATCTGTAACATAGTCAAAATGATCACCAAATCAAAAATGAATGTCCCGTTAGGGGTCACAGTCTATCCCAGCAGCTTTGGGCCTGAGGCGGGCACGCGCGGCAGTGGCTCAGTGGTAGAGCGGTCGTCCTTCAACCGGAAGGTAGGCGGTTCGATTCCCGTTCTCCCCACAGTTCATACTGTCGTTGTGTCCTTGAGCAAGACAATTGACCGGAGAGTGGAATGGCTGCCACGTTTCTGTCAGTCTGCCCCAGGGCAGCTGTGGCTACAGTTGTAGCTTACCACCACCAGTGTGTGACTGTGGAGTGAATGAGTCCCATGGTCCCTTGGGAGAAAAGCACAAAATAAATCTAATCCATAATTATTATTATTATTATTATAATTATTATTATTATTATTATTATTACACCCTGGACAATGGCCAGTTAGTCGCAGGGCTGACCTTTAGAGACAGAAAGTGACAGACAACCATTCACATTCATTCACTAGGGACCAGGGATCTTGATTGACTTCCTGCCCTTCTGTGTTTTCCTCCACTGTGATTACCTGCTCCGCCCCTAATGTGTTCCACCTGTGCCTCGTTGTCAGTGTTGGAAGTAACAGCATTAGAGTATAACGGCATTACTAACGGCGTTAATTTTTCAGTAACGGAGTAATCTAATTAATTACTTTTTCCATCGTTATCGTTACTGAGAATGTAAAGTGTTGCGTTACTACAATTTTGCTACACATCAGCATGACACCACTGCAAAAGCGATGATTGGCTAACGCGGTCTCACTGCGCGTTCTGACTTCCACTAAACACAAGACAACGAGCCGGGGAAATTCAAAGGTGCCGTTCTCGAACTGGAAGTACCGGCACTACTTCTCGTTAATTGAAATTAAAAGCAAGAATGTTTCTGTAACATGCTATGTCCAGGAAAAAAGACTTTATCCATGTCTGCCTGACGCAACTCAAATCTTATAAAGCACCTCACATCAACACATGCTAACACGTCACTTGTTGCTGCTGCTAACCCCAAAGGCAGCTGTGTGAGTTCCAGTGAAGGAGACAGAGCCACTGTTAAAACATGCAACGCTCGATTTTATGTGTCAGCAACAACCACTGGTTTAGTTGTTAGATGAGGAGTATTTTAGAATAGATTAATGTATTATTAATTTTCTTTGAGAATGAACATGTTAATCTACAGAGAGAGTTAGATAGTGTTTTGTTTATTGTGCAATAATTTACAGGTACAGAGATTTGCACTACTTCTTGGCCAGGTCTCCCTTTGTTTCTTTTTACACAAGTTTGTGTGACTATATAATATTTATTTTTTATATATTTTTATTTATATCATATGGCAGACTGCAATCTATTGAGTTGAAATAAATACCAAATGTTCTAAAATACTATAGTGTTTTTATTCTTCAATCAGTTAATTTGAACGTAATACCCTTTTAGAACATAAAAATAACTTCAGTTACTTTGCTGAGTTACTTTTACAATGTCGTAACTGAGTTACTAACTCAATTACTTTTTTAAAGTAAGATGACCAACACTGCTAGTTGTCTTACCCTTGTGTGAGTTCTCTGGGCTGTCCTCGTGTTTATTGTGCCAGATTGTCTTTACCCTTTGTGTGAGCTCTCTGGCATTTTCCCCGTGTTTATTGTATCGGTCTTCTGGTGTGTTCTGATCTCAACTTTGTTTTGACTTTGTCTTCTGGATTGTGTTTTTGTACCTCTTCCTCGGAATAAACCCTGTGTAATATCTTCCTTGTGGGATCTGCCTTGTGAGTCCTTTGCCTGTTCCCTGACAACAGAGGCTTGCGTTTGCTTTTTGTCATGCACATCGGCCACTTTGTAGAGACTTGAGAGAGTAGCGCACATGTCAAAACATGAGGTGTAAAAGGCTAATTAAATCTTCAATTTATTGTGAGTGTCATTTGAAAGTATATGGACTGATAGAAATATTGATATCAATAATTGTGATTTATGAGATTAAATAAAATATTTGGGGGGGAGAACATTTAACTAGTCTTGAGTACTTTTCTATAATTGATGAATAAAATGTAGCATCTCCTTAGCTCAGACATTCTTTACAAAGTTCATGCTCATTGGTTAGATCCACATTGGTGCCTTCCTCTGGGAGATTGTCAGAATTTATTTATTTATTTATGTAATTCTTTTTTTTTAAATTTATATAGCGCTTTTCCACCTAGCACTCAAAGCGCTTTACCAATGTTACAGCTGACCACTGGAGGCAAGGTGGGTTAAGTGTCTTGCCCAAGGACACAACGACAGTATGTATTGTGGGGGAGAGTGGGATGTTATGATGTTTTGGGATGTTTTGAGCAAGGATTGAAGCGCTCACCCGCCAGTCGAAGGATGGCAGCTCTACCACTGAGCTACTGCCACTTCTCTGCCGTAAATTCTATTGATTGATTGATTCCTAATCATGCTCACTGTGGCTATGTTATATATCTTTTCAAAAGCAGTCACTTTAGTCATCTCCACAGCCAAATTCTGGACTGATGGTGGCCCAGCGGTCGCGTTAACCGAATACAGGTATTTTTTTTTAGCAGTGATAGAAAAATCTGAACTCTGTCCGTCATTTTGACGGATTAATCTGAGGGTGATTTATTGTAATTCCTACTCCTGTCCAGTTGTCGGTAAATGTACATATCAATTATCAATTATCTTGAATCGCATTCAGTTGCAAAAAAGTCACGGCGGAGTAGTGAGTAGTTTCTTCAAACCGACAAATAGTTTGATATTATATTTTGTAATATACTGTGTTCTATTCCGGGAAGCACAAAAGAGCCCTCCGCTGTCAGTGCAGGAAAAATAAAGATATCTGCTTTGTGTTGAACATGAAGTGCTGTTTTTATTCATCTGTTGCTCATAAATAAAACAAATAATCTGTCCTCCATACTGATCTTGTCCATCCATTCAACCATCTTCTACCGCTTATCGGGTCGCGGGGGCAGCAGTCTAAGCAGAAACGCCCAGACTTCCCTCTCCCCAGACACTTCCTCCAGCTCTTTCGGGGAATACTACTCCTTCATCCAATCACCTAACAAGTTTCTGACAGAAGGCGCCTCCCTTTTGCAAAAACTTTCAACATGGGGCCTTCCTAGGTGATTCTGTAAAATAAAGTGTTCTGTGAGCAGTTCTATATTGCGGAATCAGATTAACCAAATGTACCATTTACAGACGAAAAAAAAGAGAGATAATCCTTTTAGCAGATTTTTTAAAGCTGTGCAATAACAAAAGTTTTTTTTAAATGATAACATACAGTTGTGCTCATAAGTTTACATACCCAGACATTTATTGTCAAACAATTGTGTTTATTCTCTTTAAACCATGATGACAACAGAAACTACTCAAATTACCTTGATTTCACAAATTCTGCCATGGTATGGAAACCTATGAGCATAAATCATTAGACCCTTATATTATCAATTTAATAACTATTTTGTTAATGCATATGCACTTCAATGGAAGAGAGTTGAGCTTATATCTCTAGAGGGAGGGGTTTGACTTGAAACTAAACCTGATTGGACCAGGCTGTTCTGGTCTCATAGTTGTTATCTCTGAAAGAGAAGTGTGACTCCTGATATGAGAGTCGTTAAAGGCTCAGGTGAGTTGTTAGTAACACTGCTCCATTCAGGTGTTGTTGTTGTTCTAGAGTAAAACTATTTTGATTTAGGTTTCAAAACACTGTTGAAAATAGTAGGTAACATGAATCTGAGGCCACCTCCTCTGTTCAGAGAAGGCTTTTCCATAAAAAAAAATGGCTTCCTTCACACCTTTGTTTGTGCGAGGGGATCTTGTCTTTAGGGTAATTAAACTTGCAAATGATGCCAGTAATTATCACTCACCATTCACATTTATTTGAACCTAACATATGTTAATTTGGATAATAAAAAATCTGTGTCATCAAAGAGTTTTTGGAGTTGAGTGACAAGACTTAGTGACTAAGTCTGCCTTAGAGTCAGTTTCTGTGGGAACCCTAAATGCAGTTACAGAATCACAAGCATTTTAATAAAAATGTTACTCCATACTGTGAAAACACAGGAAATAAATCTTTGTATTCTGATTTTGAACCTGTTTTAAGAAAAACCTGGAGTAATTGAACAGTAACAGCTTAGTTATTGGCAACAACTAAAAAATAAATGCTCAGTGCATTTTTCCTTGAGCCTGTTGTCTTCAGAGGAATGACAATAGAAAGAGATGAATTATGACTGATCTTTTTCATATTTCTTTAACAAACAAATGTGTTGAATTAATTAAAAAATGTTCTCACACATTTATAAAGGAGCATTTAAGACATAATATGCAGGATTTCAGGCTGATGTTAATGAACAGACCTGCTCCGGAGCCTTATCCTTTCTCTCAAATCCAGTTTTATTCTGGCTTTTAATAAACTCTAGCCTCTTTTGATTTTGTAGCATTTTCCTTTTTTTTGTCTGGTGAAAGCCAAACACTCCTACTCCACACTAAACATCCTCCTCATGTAAACAAAGGAAAAATACAGAGAACGCTAGATTACCTACATTTATCTCCACAGTGTTCAAGAAGCTGTAGGTGTGGAAAAAATGAGATTTTACTTAAATAAGAGTATATTTAAATTTTCCAGATTTTCCCTCATGCTTGGAAAGTTAGCGGACCTCGACCAATTTTAGTTGAGGACACCTGGTATAGAGAGTACATAACAAGTTCTCAAGCTGAGCTGTCTGAATGATGTGAGTTGTTTTGATACTGGCAGGGGTTTTATATCTATATATTATATTGGAATTTCAAAAGTTGTCACAACACCTGATTGGCTCATTCATGTCCATGTCAGTGGTCTGACAGAAAGTGACTAATCAGAGAGAGATGAAGATTCATCTGGGAACGTGGCAAAAAAATAACACAGCACTTGTCACTTGTCACTAGTCACTTGTACTAAGCTATGCTTCAGCTCTTCTCATTAGACCCTTCCTTCTCTTCTTTGCCCTTGCCCTCGCCCTCATCCTGTTCTGACTCGGACCAAAACACTTTGTCCACATCACAAGATATGTTTTCTCTTGCCAAACATCGAGGGAAGTATCACCCAGCATGGAACATCCAACCTTGGACAGAGGCAACCTCTGCCCCCACATGCGTCCTCCATTGCCTGGAGAAGCAGCATGCAGACATAGGGTTGGCAATCATACACTTTTCAGGCTGAGAAGAATTCCTCTATGGGATTCAGAAAAGGTCAATATGGGGGTTGGTACAAAACTACAAATTGTGGATGGGTGCGAAACCAGTTTTGGACCAGAAAAGACCCATATATTTTTCAAAACACTACACGCAATTCTCTGCATTTGCACAATTGTAGAGAAAATTTTCTGCATGAACACAGTGCCATTCAAATATGCACACTGACTCATCACATGGGCAAACACCAGTCACACAGTTAAACACTTAGCAATCAGAGCTTAAGCATAAAAGGGCAACAGGTGAGCTCTTCTGTTTTGGAGCAATGGATGCCAACATTGGAAACAGAGCCAGAAGAGTGAGAGTGAGCGTGAGAGTGAGAGGAGGAGGACATAAAGAACGAGGACGGCCAAGGACCGTAATCTCTGAGTTCCAAGATTTGGTCTAACAATGAGGGAGGCTGGGCAAAGACTACAGCCAGATTTGAGCAGGTACACTGTAGCATCCATCATCCAGACTTTCCGAAATGAGAATAGGTAAGAAATCTACTCTCACTAGAAAATTGCAGTACTGCAAATCAATACAGTACTCAGTGAGTACAGTACAGTATTGCTTGTGGACAGTTCTGTAAAAATAAAGTATGTTTCAAGTATTTGTGAAATGTATTCCTACTTTTTATTCCTACACGTGATTTACAATTTGTTTTGCAGAATTGAAAGATTACCAACACAAGGTGGTTGGGAATGTCTTCTGTCTCCTGAACAGGAAATTGTTGAAAATAATGCCATAACAATTCGGCAGATACAAAGACAAATAATAAAAAACAATGAGATATTTCAAAATATTGATAGAGTAAGCTTATCAACACTGGACCGTGCCTTGCGCAGAAATAACCTGAGGATGAAGCAGGTCTACATGGTGCCATTTGAATGCAATTCAGAAAGAGTCAAATAATTGCCACAATCCCACAATTTTTAGTTGTTTATCTCCCTCCATAGTCTCCATTCCTCAATCCTATTGAGTCCACAAACGCATATACTCCTTCTCCAAGCTATGGAAGACGCATGTGAAGAGATATGGCAGTTGATGCTTTTCATGGCTGGAATCGCCATTCTAGGCAATATTTTGCTCGCTGCTTAGCCAGGGAAAAAATTGCTTGTGATGTGGATGAGGTGCTGTGGCCAGACCAAAACTGTAAAGAGGATGCAGCATAGTTATTTATTTTTTTATTTTCTGTAACTGTATACAGTAAATGATTCTGTTTTGTATGTAGACCACTGTACTATTTTTAAGAAGGAATGTAATTGTTTTGAATGTAAAGTTTCATTTTGCAAGTTTTTTTTTAATTTCTATTTTTTTATTTGTTTGTAGAGTTCTGAGAGTATGGGCGGCAGTGGCTCAGTGGTAGAGCAGTCGTCTTTCACCCGGAAGGTAGTGGGTTCGATTCCCGCTCTCCCCACAATTCATACTGTCGTTGTGTCCTTGGGAAAGACACTTAACCCACCTTGCCTTGTATGAATGTGTAAGAATGTTTAGTGAATGTATGTGGTGTTGGTCGGAGAGGCCGTAGGCGCAAAATGGCTGCCACATCTCTGTCAGTCTGCCCCAGTCTACAGTTGTAGCTTACCATCACCAGTATGACTGTATGAATGAATAATGGATGGCCTGTAAACACTTTGAGTCCCTTGGTTCCTCGGGAGAAAAGCGCAATATAAAACCAATCCATCATTATTACTATTATTAGTATGAGGCATGCTTTCAGAAAATGTGTGTAGACAATCAAGAAAAATTCTAAAGCCAACCTCATCCACATAAATAAATTCATGGCAATTTACATGGGCATCCATCTCCAATACTCTGTAACAGAAAAAGATACAGATTTACATAACCCTAACCCTAACCCTAACCCTAACCCTAAATATGGTATGTCTGAAGTACTGGAAGTAGTGTTGCATATACATCCATCCCTTTACAAAGTCATGTTGCCGATAAATATGGTGTCATTATGTAACCAGTTCAGTTATTACTTTATTATAATTACACAAAATTGTCGTTCTACTTATCATTGTGTTGTGTATATACCTGGTGTTTTGAAATGTTGTGCTGTCTTGGTCCTCCAGCCACTCCTTCTGCATATTGTTTCTTCTTCGTGTGTTACCTTCAGTGCATTGTTATAAATTCCATTGTCACGACTTCCTCTTCCCTTTTGAAAATCCCGTGTTGGGAAGAGGTCAGTCATCTTTTGTAATCCTTTGTTTTAAGTGTCCTCTTGTTATTATTTTGTCTTTATTTATCATTGTTGTGCTATTGTAGTTGTTTTAAAGTCTATAATGAGCACTTATGTCACGTCGATGTTTTGTTTTATTGATGGGAAAATGCGGTGGGTGCTAATTATATTCATTTCCTTTGTAGTTTGGGCTGGACCGGAGAATTGTGGCACATGTTGATTGTGTTATTTTCATGTTGATCAGGTATGTTTCCTCTTACGCTCTTTTGAAAATCCTGTGTTGGGAAGAGTTCGGGCTGGACCGGAGAATTGTGGCACATGTTGATTGTGTTATTTTCATGTTGATCTGATTAAAGAGTCTTCGTACGATCACCTGTGTCCAGTGATTCCCGAGTGCACTATAAACAATTAAAATCTACACATCGCAGAGTTGCACCGGTCACACTTGGTGCCGTTCGACCCGTGCCGTCGCCATTCAGCGGTCTTCTCCTCCTGGTCCCCGGATCGCTGTCGGCGCTCTCGGCTTCTCGGCGCTTCTACTGCCACTGCCTCTTCACTTTCGGCGCAGGCGCGCTACGTTTTGTGGACCAGTGACGTCACATCGTAGCTGTTTAGTGCTGCCCTGAGCACTGTCCGCCAGGATTTAGGCTTGCAGTACGTAGTTTGGGGTTATTGCCTGGTTTATTAGGTTTTATCCTGTGTGTATTTAATTTTATTTTTGAAAAAAAAAAAATTTTAGTTTGAGTTTGATTTGATTAATTTGAGAAATAAGAAAAACATTTTCTTGTGAGCACCCTTTTGTTTGTGTTCAACCGAGATGTTTAACCCTAATCCGTCTTGTATTGGGAGGGGCATGGCTTTGAATACTGGGGGTGATGTACTCTCTGTTAATAATAAGACAAAGTTGAGTCCCCCAATTGCCACGTCTACCCCTATTGCTAATGTACATTCAGAACCCACACGTGTCGTGACACATGATGCACTCAGTGGTATCATAACTGATTTGGCAAAACAAATAGGGGATAGTATCGCTAACAGTCTGAACACAATGCAAAAAAATCAGCCCTGCCCTACCCAGCTGCTTCCAACTGACGGTGTGTCCCCCAGTCACCTGGAGTCTTCCCAGCTCAAAGTAGTTGTGCAGTCAGAAGCCAAGGCCCCGCCATTCTTCAGAGGTGACCGCACTGACACATTTTCCATCCAAGAGTGGGAGGGATGATGAAATATTACCTGTCTAGAGCGAACTGTGAGACGTCTGAGGAACAATATGAACTGCTCATGTCCAGACTGACAGGAAAAGCTCGAGATGTGGTCAAAGTGTCACTCCGCTGCCGCCCTGACCTGAAAGGAAGTGAGTTGGTTGCTGCCGTGTTTGACATCCTGAAACGTAACTTCAGTGAACTCACTTGCTCCAGTATGCCGATGAGAGACTTTTATAGTACAGTGCCAAGAGCTGGTGAGGATGCCATGGACTACTGGATTCGCCTGAATAAATCTATTGATGCTGTGGATGAGTGCCTCAGGAGACGTGGCAAATCTGTGGAGGACCCCACCGCTGAGGTTGTGATGATGTTCATAAGTCACTGTCCTGACCCTGCTCTCTCTCTGTCATTTCAAATGAAGGCCCCCGAGGAGTGGACAGCGGCTGAGGTCCAGCGCCGCTTGGACAGTCGTGTGGGACAAGTGAAGGGTGTGGCAGCTAATATGCATTTAGTGACCAGTGCTTTATCACCGCAGGCTCCTGTTTATTCCCGCTCTCAACTGCCGACTCTTCAGGACTGCACTGAACAGGCACCCCTCTATTCGGGGGCCCTGCCTCCCAATGTCACCAATGCGTCCCCACAGCCGCTGCTTGGAACAGGAGGCCATCCGCACACTTCAGTCATTGGCACACCAGAACCTGTCACTCAGCAAATGGTGGACATGTTTGACAAAGTCCTTTCTCTGTGCACGGCTTCGGTAACTAACAATCGACAGAGGGTTGGTCGTGGTCAAGCCCCTCACCGGTCCCACAGCCGAGCGTGCCAGGTTTGTGGTTCCAGTGAACACACCACTCACTCACATTGCAAGTTATACAGACTATGTCTAAGCTGTTTTGGACCTGGTCATGTGAGAAACGAATGCACACAGAAGGCCAGACCCACACCTGCCGCTGCTCCATCTAATGTTGATTTAAACTAGCCAGCCTGTGTGATGAGAGGGGCAGCATGGGCAAAGTTAATGATACCCTCACCAGTCCTCCGGATCCTCACTCTGTGTACGTTGACTGTTGTAAAAGTTACCTTGGAGACAGGACAGTCATTCTGGTCGGGACTCAAAGAATTGAGGGAGCTAGTGAGCTATTTTATACTCCTGTGACAGTGAGTGATCAGACGTCTTTAAGAGGGATGCTGGCAGCACCCGGCAGCATGTCATGTACACTTAGTGAATTAGCAGAGGCCAAGTTGAGCTGCTGGTGTGGTTTTAACTCCTCAACCTGTCCCTGAGCGGGTGGTTCTCATCAGTTGCGGTGGTCTGGTTACTTAACCTAAATGTATCTACAATTTGGACATCGAGATCTACGGCTTCAAGTTCGTGGTGCCAACGTTCCTGGTTCCTGGGCAAAGGGATGAGTTTATTGTTGGCACAAATGTGATCCGTCCAGTTGTCCAGAAGATGAAATCTGAAGAGAAGTAATGGGAAATGATATCCTCACATACTTCTGACCCTGACTGTGAACAGTTTCTTCAGTTGCTGAGCTGCGCCTCCCGGTGGTTGGGTCCAGAAGTTCCTGGGTGGGTACAGTGAAGTTGCAACAGGCTGTGACGCTGCTACCACACAAGGAATACATTGTTTGGGGAAGGCTGCCACCATCTTCTCCTGTGTCACCTGGTAGCACGGTCATTGTTGAACTCCACGCCCAAGAACATCATGGTTGGCAGAGTAGTCACACCTATGTGGGGAGATCGCTGGATCCCCATGAGGGTCCTCAATCCCACTCAGACTGCTATTACCCTACAGCATAATGCAAAGCTGGCGGATGTGTTCCCCTGTGTGGCCTTGGAGGATTTTCCTGTTGCTCAGGGTTTGTGTGAAGCCCGGGTGGGCCCATCCCCTGTTCCCTCTGACCATCAGAGCGACCCATCTGACCCTCTCCAGTTGCTGAAGGACTGTGGCCTTGGGGATGTGGACGTGGAGGGCTGTGAAGTGTCCGATGAGTGGAAGAGTAGGCTGGCTGACCTGGTATTGAGCTTTCAGGATGTGTTCTCAAGGGATGGTCTGGATTGTGGGGAGGCGAAGGAATTTGTCCATAGGATTCACCTTGCTGATGACCGCCCCTTTTGGCTGCCTTTTCGCAGAGTGCCACCTGCTCATTATCAAAAGTTGAGGGAAGTGGAGATGGAGATGAGGGGCATAATCAGCAAATCCATCAGTGAATATGCCTCTCCCCTGGTGTTGGTGTGGAAAAAATCTGGAGATTTAAGAATATGCACTGACTTTCGCTGGCTTAACGCTAGGACTGTCAAGGACGCCCACCCACTGCCTCACCAGTCAGACTGCCTTGCTGCCCTTGGGGGTAACGCATTTTTCAGCACTATGGATCTGACCTCAGGGTTTTACAACATTCCTCTCCATGAGTCTGACAGGCGTTACACAGCATTCACTACACCTCTTGGCCTCTATGAGTACAACCACCTTCCCCAAGGTCTCTGCAACAGTCCAGCCTCCCTTATGCGGATGATGCTCAGTATATTCGGTGACCTAAACTTCTCAAACCTTCTGTGTTACCTGGATGACTTGTTGGTGTTTGCGCCTTCTGAAGAGGAGTCTTTAAACCGCCTCAGTGTTGTCTTTTCCCGGTTGAGGTCCAGTAACTTGAAGCTCTCTCAAAGAAGTGCCACTTCCTCAGGAGATCAGTGAGATTTCTCGGACATGTTGTGAGTGCCAGCGGTGTCTCTGTGGATCAGGAGAAGGTGAGCGCCATCTCGGAGTTCAAGAGGGAGGATCTGATGGAATCTGATGGCTGTACTCCATCTCAGCAGAAGGTCAGATCTTTCCTCGGGATGGTCCTGTTCTATCAGCACTTCATCCCTGCATGTTCTCGTATTGCCAAGCCACTTTACGCCTTAACTGCTGGACAGAAGCGGCGCATTAAGGGTGCTCAAGGCCGAGGCAAGCCTGATGCGTATAGGCAGTTGACACCGCAGGACTGGACTCCTGAGTGCAAAAGGGCCTTTGAACAACTAAAGGGTGCCCTCCTCAATTGTGTGGTTCTGGCCCATACGGATTTTGATAAACCTTTTATCCTCTCCACCGACGCCTCCACTGATGGACTCGGAGCGGTCCTTTCTCAGGTGCCGGAGGGTGAAGAGCGGGCCAGACCGGTTGCTTTTGCTAGCAAGTCCCTGAGCCGCAGTCAGGCTAAGTACCCCGCTCACAGACTTGAGTTCTTGGCTCTTAAGTGGGCAGCTTGTGACAAATTCAGTCATTGGCTCAAAGGTCATCAGTTCACCGTTTGGACTGATAATAATCCTCTCACCTACATCTTGACCAAGCCGAAGCTGGGCGCCTGTGAACAACAATGGGTTTCCAAACTGGCTCCATACAACTGCGACATCAAGTACGTCCCTGGCAGACTGAACGTTGTTGCAGATACCCTAAGTCGGAAGCCTTTTGTTAAACCATTGGCCAAGCGTCTCCTTTCAGAGCCATATGTTGATTTGTTGAAGCAGTCTTTTGAAGTGAAAGAGGAGTCTGTGCAGGACGCTTTTCATCTGACCTGCCAGCCTCAGTCATTGGTCGATCCCCCTTTTTCTACAGCGGTCAACGTCTCCATGTCTGAAGATGAAGTTTCCACTGTTCTGTCAGCGTCGAGTGACTGGGAGGTTGCGTCCAGGCATCGTGCTACTTCTCTTGCTGCCTATCTCAACACTGTTGTTGGGCCTGAACCCTGCCTGTCATCTGCGTTGTCCAAACCTGAGCTCCAGTCCCACCAGGAGAGTGATACTGTGGTATCCAGGGTTGCTGTCTATGTGAACAGAAAACGCAGGCCTTCCAGACGTGAGCGTTGCCACGAAAGTCAACAGACCCTGAGAATTTTGAAGCAGTGGGACAAGCTGGTGGTTTTGGAAGGGATTCTGTATCGTGTCACTAGGGACCCTTTGACCAAGCACAAGCGCTTCCAATTTGTTGTACCAGAGTCCCAGAAGTCATCTGTGCTCTCAGGTATCCATGATAACGCCGGTCACCAAGGCCAGCCACGCACTCTGTCATTGGCACGTCAGCGATTCTTTTGGTATGACATGGAGAAGGATGTTCGCAATTATGTAAGACAGTGTCCACAGTGTGTCCTCAGTAAGACTCCTGACCCGTCCGCCAGAGCCCCACTGGAGAATATAAAGACCAGTGCACCACTGGAACTGGTGTGTATTGACTTTTGGTCTGCTGAGGACAGCAATAACAGATCTGTGGATGTCCTTGTGGTGACTGACCATTTTACTAAGCTGGCACATGCGTTCCCCTGTTGCGACCAATCTGCGAAGAGTGTCGCTAAGAAACTTTGGGAGGGGTTCTTCTGCATCTATGGCTTTCTTCAGCGCATCCATTCCGACCAGGGTTCAAGCTTCGAGAGTGAGTTGGTGGCACAGTTGCTGGAAATGGGTGGCGTCATCAAGTCTCATACCACACCATACCACCCCATGGGCAATGGCGTCACAGAGAGGTTCAATAGGACTTTGGGGAACATGTTGAGATCTTTTCCCCCAAGAGCAAAGCTGAAGTGGCCACAGATGATTCAGTAATTGACGTTTGTTTATAATTGCACAGCTCATGAGACAACAGGATTTGCGCCCTTCTACCTAATGTTTGGGAGGGTTCCCCGGTTACCAGTTGATCTCCTCTTTGAGAACGTACTCCATGATGACTCTGTATGCAGTTACAACACCTATGTGAAGGCACTTATGGATGATCTTCGAACCGCCATGATCCTGGCCCACGGAAACAGCAGTGTTGAACAAAAACACCAGTCACACCAGTACAATAAGTGGGTCAAGGGCTTACCTCTGTCAGTTGGGGACCGGGTACTCTTGGCGAATAAAGGAGTCAAAGGAAAAGGGAAGTTATCGGATAAGTGGGAGGCAGTAGTTTATGATGTTGTTGCTTCTAAGCCAGACCTCCACATCTATAGAATCAGAGACCATGCATGTAATGAGAAGACTGTGCACCGCAACTTACTTCTTCAAGTCAACTTCTTGCCGTTGGATGCTTCGCTGGATGTGACAGAGGCTCTATCTGTGACTGGTGTTGCCCCGGAGGAGTCCGGAATATCGGATATGGACAGAGAAGCTGTATTTTCCCTGCCCAGAGTCCCTCTGAGTTTCAACGAGTCCAGCGTTGAGCGCACCTCATCCTGGGTCCAGCAGCAGTCGCCCACTGAGGGCATAGAGCCTGATGTGGTGTCTTGTGCTTCCTCCCCTGAGTTTGTTTGTGCTTCCTTGGGCCCTTGTGATGAGTCAGACAAGCCTTTTGTTGACCCTCAAGTCACTGATTTGGGTCACAACCTTACCACACGATTTGGTAGAATTGTTAAGCCAGTCTGTAGATTGATTGAGTCTATGACACAGGTTGAATCTCTGTTTGGCACTGAGAGAGTTAATGCTTCTGTAATATCTATTTGATTTTTGTGTCTTCACATTCTTTGGATTGTTACTTGAGCTAGTAACTCTGTTAGGCTTCATACCTATTTCCACTGCTCCTATGCACGTTGTATATGGTTGCTGTTTTGTGGTGTAAAGGGCACCACTTTTTGTCACTTGACCTTTGAAAAGATGGATTTCATTCTGACTGAACCCACGGATTATGTGGCCGTTTTTCTTTTTGGCAACCAAAGTTATGTGCGTTTGGTATTTTGTGTAATTTTAGGGGGGTGAATGTAACCAGTTCATTTATTACTTTATTATAATTACACAAAATTGTTGTTCTACTTATCATTGTGTTGTGTATATACCTGGTGTTTTGAAATGCTGTGCTGTCTTGGTCCTCCAGCCACTCCTTCTGCATATTGTTTCTTCTTCGTGTGTTACCTTCAGTGCATTGTTATAAATCCCATTGTCACGACTTCCTCTTCCCTTTGAAAATCCCGTGTTGGGAAGAGGTCAGTCATCTTTGTAATCCTTTGTTTTAAGTGTCCTCTTGTTATTATTTTGTCTTTATTTATCACTGTTGTGCTATTGTAGTTGTTTTAAAGTCTATAATGAGCACTTATGTCACGTCGATGTTTTGTTTTATTGATGGGAAAATGCGGTGGGTGCTAATTATATTAATTTCCTTTGTAGTTTGGGCTGGACCGGAGAATTGTGGCACATGTTGATTGTGTTATTTTCATGTTGATCAGGTATGTTTCCTCTTACGCCCTTTTGAAAATCCCGTGTTGGGAAGAGTTTGGGCTGGACCGGAGAATTGTGGCACATGTTGATTGTGTTATTTTCATGTTGATCAGATTAAAGAGTCTTCGAACGATCACCTGTGTCCAGTGATTCCCGAGTGCACTATAAACAATTAAAATCTACACATCGCAGAGTTGCACCGATCACATTATTCAAGATATGCTCTAATGTCTCTCAAATCCTAATTGCATTGTTGGCCAAAGTGATTTCATAATTGTAGTCTCTTGTATATTTGTAAAGTGTCCTCGTCCTCCACGGTGTCTTTGCCTTTCCACTCTTTACAGAAGCCAAACACAATATGTGTTCAGCATAGAAACTGTATTCAATTTACAAAAAATATATATATTGTACAGCATGTTAACCAACCTCATTTTTTCAGTTCAGTGCAGTAAATGGATGGCTTATAAATACCAGTGTTTATGCAATACTATGCAGTCATAGTTGCATACCTGTTCTCATTTCTGAAGGTTTGAATTATGGACGCCACTGTAAATGGTCAAACCGGGGTTAATCACATGATCAATAAAAAGTGTTGCCCTAATCTCATCAGAGATGGCTCTCCTTCCTTCTCTTCTTTGCCCTCGCCCTCATTCTCTTCTTCCTCTTTCACAGACTCCTCTTGCTCTCAAGTCACTTCCTGTTAGATTTTTGTGTTTTAGGTAGAGAAGTGTGTGTAGTGTTTTGAAGTTTGAGTTTTTTTATGCAAATAACAATTTAGTCAAAGGCAGAAAAATAGTTTATGGTTTTGGAGATTTGATGTGTCATTTTGCACTTTGAGTGAGAGGTTTTAAAAATTATGTGACATGAAAAGATTTTGTGTGTAAGTAGTTAGAAAAAACTGTAAAAGTTTCCCAAAGCTTTTTTGTGTCCTCAACAATATAGCACTAAAACTAATATCAAAACTAAATGAAAAGGAAAGCAAAAGCATCTGGACTCAGTTTTCAAAGAGAAGACGTTTTGATTCTAATTCCAAGAGACTTGGACTGAGAGCCGTAGAGAGGAGGAGGAGCGGAGGAAGCGGGCGGGGTGGAGATTTGGAGGAGCTCAGAGAGATATAGAGGGGCGAGGTTGGGTATGTCTTTAAATGTGAGGAGCAGTATTTATATATGTGATGGAGCCAGTGGAGCTGTTGCAGGACGGGTGTGATGTGATTATTGGAGGGGGTGCGTGTGATGGTGCGGGCGGATGACTTCTGGACCAGTTGAAGTTTATGGAGGATTTTTTGAGGGAGACCAAACAGAAGGAAGTTGCAGTAATCCAGGCGGGAGGTGATGAGGCTGTGCACAAGGACAGCAGCAGAGTGAGGGGTGAGGGAGGGGTGGAGGCGGTGGATGTTGCAGAGGTAAAAGTAGGCAGAGCGGGTGACATTATTGATGTGGGAAGTGAAGGAGAGTGTGCTGTCAAGGATGACACCCAAACTCTTTACCTGCGGGAGGGGGTAATGGTAGAGTTTTCAAAAGTAATGGAGAAGTTATTCATTTTGTTTACAGTGTTTTTGGTGCCTATTAAGAGCAGTTCAGTTTTATCACTGTTTAGTTTGAGGAAGTTTGTTGAGAACCAGGATTTAATTTCAGAGAGGCAGTTGATTAGGGAAGAGGGTGAGGGTGAGGAATTTGGTTTGTTTGAGAGGTAGAGCTGGGTGTCATCAACATAGCAGTGGAAGTCTATGTGATGTTTTCAGAAGATGTGACCAAGAGGGAGAAGGTAGATGATGAACAGTAGGGGCCCTAGTACCGAGTCCTGAGGTACACCTGTGGTGACGGGGACAGGATGGGAGGTGAAGGATTTGAGCTGGATAAACTGAGTGTGTCCTGAGAGGTAGGAGTGGAACCAAGTGAGGGCTGTGTCTGTAATGCTGATAGATGAGAGTCTGTGCAGAAGGATGGAGTGTGAGATGGTATCAAAGGCTGCAGTTTGATCCAGCAGAAGGAGGATGGAAAGTGAGCCGGAGTCAGCCGAGAGGAGAAGGTGATTAGTTATTATAAGGAGGGCAGTTTCAGTGCTGGGGAGGGGTCGGAAGACAGATTGGAATTTTTCAGAGATTATTGAAAGATAAGTGGCTGTCCATATGGCACCGCTGATGGATGCCCTGGCGTTTTGGTGCTCTATGTCTTGTCTTTTTGTGTGTATAAATTGTGTGTCCACGTGCTCTTACACACGTGAAGAGCTCTTAAACATCAGACCTACCACTTCTGAACCTCTAACTCCAGTTTTTTTAGTTTCTGCTGCAGATTTTGTTATTTTTTTGGCCAAAACAGCGAGGCGCTGCAGACAAGGTTAACGAGCGGGGGCTTTGGTACGCTTACGGAGACGCGGCGTGCATACGGCCTTACCTGCAGTTTTCCTCTCTAATGTTCGCTCGCTCACTCAGTAACAAAATGGACGAACTGGCGCTGCTGATGAGAAGAAACAGAGACTGTTTTTCATCTTCTGTTTTGTGCTTCACGGAGACATGGCTCAGCGAGTCCATCCCGGACTGCGCGCTTCACCTGGAGGGATTTTAGCTCATCCGCGCCGACAGATAAAGGGATCTCCCCAGGGGAAAAACAAAAGGCGAAGGAGTCTGGTGCGTTACAGCATGTAACAGTGATCTCCAAACCCTGCTCTCCTGCTCTGGAATCTCTCTTCATTACCTGCAAACCATTCTACTCTCCACTAGAGTTTGCCTCATTCATTCTGGCCGCTGTTCACATTCCACTGAGCGCCAACGTGCAGGAGGCACAGCGTGCACTCACAGACCAGGTACTGAGTGTGGAGCGGACCTTTCTGGACTCATTGCTTATTATTCTTGGGGATTTTAACAAGAGCCACGAACTACCAAAGTACAGACAGAACACGCTGGATCATTGTTACACTACTGTCTGCAACGCCTTTCGCGCCGTGGCCTGGGCTCTTCAGATCACGCCATGGTTCACCTGATCCCCACATACAGACAGAGGCTGAAGCTCTCCAAACCTGTAGTGAGGACTACCAAGAGGTGGACTAGCGAGGCAGTAGAGGAGCTACGCACGTGTTTGGACACTACTGACTGGGAGGTGTTTAGAGCTGTCACAGATAGTTTGGATGAGTACACAGACACTGTAACATCATACATTTGATACTGTGAGGACAGCATTATACCAACACGCACCAAAGTGACTTTCAATAATGACAAACCCTGGTTCACCTCCAAACTGAGAAAGCTAAGGCAGCAAAAGGAAGCAGCCCATAGAGTTGGAGATTGGGGCAGCTACAGGTGGGCAAAGTATGGATTTAACAGGGAGGTGTCAAGAGCTAGATCTTTGGATTTGAACAGGTCTTAGTTGGATTTGATCAGGTTTTAATTGGATTTGAACAGGTTTTATTTGGATTTGAACAGGTTTTAGTTGGATTTAAACAGGTTTTGGATGGATTTGAACAGGTCTTAGTTGGATTTGAACAGGTTTTAGTTGGATTTGAACAGGTCTTAGTTGGATTTGAACAGGTTTTAGTTGGATTTGAACAGGTCTTAGTTGGATTTGAACTGGTTTTAGTTGGATTTGAACAGGTTTTAGTTGGATTTGAACAGGTTTTAGTTGGATCTGAACAGGTTTCAGTTGGATTTGAACAGGTTTTAGTTGGATTTGAACAGGTCTTGGTTGGATTTGATTAGGTTTTAGTTGGATTTGAAAAGGTTTTAGTTGGATTTGAACAGGTTTTAGTTGGATCTGAGCAGGTTTTAGTTGGATTTGAAAAGGCTTTAGTTGGATTTGAACAGGTTTAAGTTGGATTTGAACAGGTTTTAGTTGGATCTGAGCAGGTTTTAGTTGGATTTGAAAAGGCTTTAGTTGGATTTGAACAGGTTTAAGTTGGATTTGAACAGGTTTTAGTTGGATCTGAGCAGGTTTTAGTTGGATTTGAAAAGGCTTTAGTTGGATTTGAACAGGTTTAAGTTGGATTTGAACAGGTTTTAGTTGGATCTCTAAACCAGCTTCTTAACATCCCCATGCCTCTACCTAATGTTCATCTTATCTCTTTACTTCATACACTACCTCACATTGACACACTAACAGTGTCACCCTGTTTTGCACATTTGCTTCTTGCACCTTCCTGTACATTTTAATATTTAAGTCTACAGTTTACATTCATGTACATTATTTTGCGATCTAGATTTAATCCCACAATACACATTTTTTATATTCTATTCTTATATATATTTTTTTATTGTTTACTTTAATTTCATTCTTACATAGCTATATTCATGCATATTTTCATCTGTGTGTTTTCCTTAATAATTGCACTGTCCATGGAGCGGACCTGACTCACATTTCACTGCTGGTTATATATGCTGTATATAATTTTGTATGTGACGAATAAAAATCTTGAATCTTGAATCTTGAATCTACAGTAAATACAATACACGTCTGGAGCAGCAGTTCTCTGTTAACGACTCTGCTTCTGTGTGGAGGGCTCCAGCTTCTTAGAAACTACAGGCCTAGAGCCCCCCGCGCTGCTGACGATTGGAAACTGGCTGATCAACTGAATTCACATTATGCACGGTTTCAAACTTCACACTCCTCCCCCACCCCAATCACTACAGTGGACACTTCAGCCAGCCCCAACCTGGTCACCCACTCCTCCCCCACTGCCCTTTCAGTTCTGGAACAGAACGTGTGGAAGCAGTTCAGGAGACAAAACACCCGCAAAGCACACGGTCCAGACGGTGTCTCCCCCGCCACCCAGCCTGGTCCCAGCCTGCTTCAAGTCCTCCACCATCGTGCCTGTCCCCAAGAAGTCCCGCATCACTGGACTTAATCACTACAGGCAAGTTGCGCTGACATCTGTAGTCTTGAAGTCATTTGAGCACCTGGTTTTGTCCCACCTCAAGTCCATCTCCTCCTCCCTCCTGGACCCCCTGCAGTTTGCCTACAGAGCCAACAGATCAGTAGAAGACGCCATCAACCTGGCCCTCCACTTCATCCTGCAGCATCTGGACTCCCCGGGAACCTACACCAGGATCCTGTTTGAGGACTTCAGCTCTGCATTCAACACCATCCTCCCTGCTCTGCTCCAGGACAAGCTCTCCCAGCTCAACGTGCCTGACTCCACCTGCAGGTGGATCACTGACTTCCTGACGGACCAGAGGCAGTGCGTGCGGCTGGGGAAGAATGTCTCGGACACTCTCATCATCAGCACTGGAGCTCTACAGGGCTGTGTACTTTCTCCTCTACTCTTCTTCCTGTACAACAACTGCTGCACCTCCAGCCAAGATTCCGTCAAACTGATTAAGTTTGTGGATGACACTACCCTCATTGGGCTCATCTCGGACGATGATGAGTCTGCCAACAGGAGGGTGGTGAACCGGCTGGTGTCCTGGTGCAGTGGCAACAACCTGGAGCGCAACGCCCAGAAGACAGTGGAGATGTTCGTGGACTTCAGGAAAGTCACTCACTCACCTCCTCCATCATCGTGTGGTACGCTGGAGCCACAGCCAGGGACAAACAAAGACTGCAGCGCATTGTCCGCTCTGCAGAGAAGGTGATCGGCTGCAGCCTTCCATCTCTCCAGGACCTGTACGTCTCCAGGACTCGGGGACGAGCAGTTCGGATCACAGCCGACCCTTCTCACCCTAGACATAGACTATTTGAGTCACTTCCCTCGGGCAGGCGGCTACGGTCCATTTGGACCAGAACCTCCCGCCATAAGAACAGTTTCTTTCCCTCTGCCATTGGACTCTTTAACACTTCATAACACTTGTCACTTTAACACTTCATAACACTTGTCACTTTAATAAGCACATAAATCAAGAACTATCCATTGCACTGCAAATTTTGCACCATATCCAACAAACTATAAATTGTGTGTTTATATTCAAGTTTTAGTCTGTATATTTTTATTTATCTTGTATTTTATTTTATTTTATATTTTATGCATGCCCTTCATGTTGCACCTTATCGCCGAAGCAAGTTCCTATTTTGTGAATCTTGTTCACTGACAATGGCAATAAAAAATGTGTGATTCTGATTCTGATTCTGGTGTGAATTTGAGCAGCAACAATTTTACCAGAATTTTGGCGATGAAAGGAAGATTAGAGATAGGACAAAAGTTATTAAGGTTGGTGTGGTCTGAACCAGGTTTTTTGAGTTTTTTGAATTTTGAGTGACAGCAGCATTTTTGAGAGAGGAGGGAACATGTCCAGGGAAGAGGGAGGCATGAATAATGTTTGTGATGAGAGGGGACAGAGAAGGTAATGTGGCTTTGACGAGGACAGTTGGGAGTGGGTCCAATTTGCAGGAGGAGGATTTAGATTTTAGAATTTGAGTTTAAATTTAGTTAACAGAGGGAAGGGAGAATGTGGAAAATGAATGAATAGGAGGCAGATGGAGTAGGGGTAGGTGAGTAAGGGGCAGAAGGGGGGGTGAGTTGCTGTTGAATGTGGTGAATTTTTGATATGAAAAATGAGGCAAGTGTATTACAAAAATCTGAGGAGTAAAGGTGAGGGGGAAGAGAGTCAGGAGGTTTTGTGATGTTAGTAATGAGTGAGAAAAGAGCCTTGGAGTTTCCTTCATTTGAATTTATTAAACCGGAGTAGTGTGTGGATTTGGCTTTGGAAATGAAGTCTCTGTAGTGGAGAGTGTGGTTTGAGGACATGTCCTTGTGCACAGTAAGTCGTTGTTCAGGGGAGTGAAGGTTGTCTGTACAGGGAAGGTTGTCGATGTGAAGGGATAAGTTGTTCAAGTCAATGTCCATAATTTTGCGGAAATTTAAAGTGCGTGGGGGGTTGGATTTGGATAGTGACAGATTAACATTGAATGAGAGCAGTGAGTGATCAGAGAATGGGACGTACTTTGCTTTACAGTCAGTAGATGTAATGCCAGAGCAGCAGATGAGATCCAGAATATGTCCTTTTGTGTGTGTGGGAAAATTGACAAATTGTTGAATGCCAAAACTGTCCAAACAGGATGTAAAATCTTTAGTGGGAGTGTTATTGAGAATGTCCATGTGAATATTGAAGTCCCCCTGTATTATTGAGTTGTATGAGAGTGTGGATAGATGTGTGAGGAGTGTTGTGAAGTCCGTAATAAAATCCTTGTTTGACTTTGGCGGTCGGTAGAGGGTGGCCACAATAGTAGAAACAGATCCAGACAGTTCAAACGCAGTGGCCTCGAATGAATGGTAGGCATCTAGACGCACCGGCGCTGTCTTCCAGTTCTCGCGGTAGATTACCGGACCAGAAAGAATTGATGTGGTTGGAGTTGTCATATTGGAAATTCTGACGTGAGCCCCGGTGAGTACATCTCCGTTGGGGCATGTATAGGATGTCCGGTTGCTGGAGCAGAGCTGGCGTTGGTGGTCTTAAACGTTGGCGTTGGTTTAAGATCTTAAAGCTGGTGAAAACCTGAATTTCCTCAGCTGGCGCAGGTGGTACAGTCTTTGCCTGGCTTTTTTTTTTACCTGTGTCTGAATGTGTGCAGTCCAGGTCAGGTCTTCGGAGATGTTCACACCCAGGTACTTGAAGCTGCTCACTCTCTCTACAGGTGTCCCGCTGATCATGAGAGGGGAGTATGACTGTATGGAGGAGACTGCAGAGTCTCCAGGCCAGGACCAGCAGACTGAAGGACAGCTTCATCCACCAGGCTGTCAGGAAGCTGAACTCCCTCCCGAACCTGCCCCCTCCCTCTTCTTCCCCAGGCACCACTGAACTATGAACCCCACTAATTATATGATGACATGCACTAGTCACTTGTGCAGCATTGGTCTGCTCACTCACCGCACACTACCTCATTTGACATGGAACTGATGTCACTCCACTACCTTATCAGTCAGTTAAATAACTGCTCTTGGTCACTTGTCACTTTAATCAGACAAGATATTTTAATAAGTGATTTTTTTTTGCACTAAAAAAATCTTTTAACTGCACAGTTGTTCACTTTATTGATTTGCACAATATCTGTCATTTACCTTGCGCTGCTTTATTTAACTTTATTTTTTAAATATAATAATATTTTTAATTTTATTATGTCTTTTTTTTATCACTCCCTTATTGTATAGTTGTATCTACATTTTTAAATTTGATCTAGTTATTTTTTTAGGCTTTAATGATAATGTTATCTGTATGCACCGGGGACTGAGAGTAACACAATTTCGATTCTCTGTATGTATGTACTGTACATGTGGAAATTGACAATAAAGCAGACTTGACTATGACCACTGCTGTCTCTTCCTGAAGTCCACAATTAGTTCTTTGGTCTTGCTAACATTCAGAGAGAGACAGTTGTCCTGGCACCATGATGTCAGTTGCTCCACCTCGTCCAAGTATACCGTCTCATTGTTTTTGGAAATGAGGCCCAGGACAACAGTATCATCAGCAAATTTGATGATAGAGGTGGAGTTGTGTGTGGACAAACAATCATGGGTGTAGAGAGAGTAGAGCAGGGGACTCTGGACACAGCCCTGTGGAGCTCCCACACGCAGGGTGATGGAGGTGGAGGTGAATTGGCCTACTCTCACGACCTGAGGTCTGCCAGTGAGGAAATCTTCTATCCAGTGGCAGAGAGAAGAGTTCAGGCCGAGAGCCAGGAGTTTGGTGTTAAAGGCTGAGCTATAGTCAATAAATAGCAGCTTTACATAGCCCACTTTTGCTGTCGATGAGAGTGAGGGAGGAGTGGAGGACGTGAGAAATGGCATCTTCAGTCGATCTATTGGGACGACAGGCAAACTGAAGAGGGTCCAAAGTGTCAGGGATGGAGGAGCAAATGTTAAATGTTTTTAATGAGTCTCTCAAAGACCTTCATGACTATAGATGTGAGAGCCACTGGACGATAGTCATTTAGGCAAGAGGGTTTACTGTTCTTAGGAACAGGGATGATGGTGGATTTTTTGAAGGAGGTGGGGACCACAGATGTAGCAAGGGACTCATTAAAGATCAATGTAAAGAGCTCAGCGAGCTGATCAGCACAGGACCTCAGAACACGACCTGAAACACCATCCGGCCCGGCAGCTTTCCTGACATCCACACGCTTGAGTGCCCTCCGAACTTCATCCTCCGAGACAGAGATCACGTGATTGTTGCTGCTCTGAGAGATTCTCTCTGACGCGTCACTCGGAGTCGCGCTGCCGCGATTACAATCAAAGCGAGCATAGGAAGAGTTTAACTCGTTCACAAGCAACGGATCAGCTCTCACCTCTGCAGAGGATTTAGTTTCAAAAAGCACAGATGGTCCTCAGTCCCTGCCACATCCGCCGGGAGTCGTTGAGTTGAAAATTAGACTCCACTCCGAGATTCCTATAACGGAGCTTTGTGGCTTTGACTGCACGGAGAGCATAGCAGGATGATTTATAGTCACTCATGCTCCCTGTTAGGAGACCGACGTTGTATGTGGCAGTGCGTGTGTTCACTGCAGCGCGGCAGTGGCTCTTCTGTGCTGATACATCCTCTTGTGAAGCTGTTGTTTTGTTTCCCGACATAACTGTCACTGCACTCTTCACTGAACTGCATAAACTACATTACTCTGTTTGTGCGAGGGGATCTTGTGTTTGGGATGGACGCAGAGTTTTTGAACCTGCAAACACAAATGTGTTTTGCAATATTATAGGAGCTATTGTTTAAGTTAAGTTAATGCAAATTGACATTATTATTTCTTTAATGCTTGAGTTATTAGATTATGGCTCTTGCATAGAAAACATTTCTAAGTGTCCAGGCTGGGTTGTGTCCTAAATAGTGCCTGGGCCTTTTCAGGCAGCAGGAGTTGTACAGTTCCTGTAAAGCGTGAACATAGCAGCTGATGATCCTCTGGGCTGTGGTGACGACCCTTTGGAGCACCATCCTGTCTGCTGCAGTGCAGCTGGAAAACCACACGCAGATACAGTATGTGAGAATGCTCTCTATGGAGCATCGTAAAAGGACAACAGCAGTCTCTGGGAGACGGGGTTGGTCCTTAGAGTCTTTGCTGTGCTTTTTTCACAATGGCTCTCGTGTTAGTGCTCCAGGTCAGGTTGTCCTCAAAGTGCACACGAACCGGAAGCTGGAGACCCTCTCCACACAATCCCCACTTATGAACAGATGACCGCTTTATTCATTCATTCATTTTCTACCGCTTTGTCCCGTTAGGGGTCGCGGGTGACTGAAGCCTATCCCAGCAGCTTTGGGCCTGAGGCGGGGTACAGCCTGGACAGTGGCCAGTTAGTCGCAGGGCTGACCAGACATACAGACATAGATGTTATGTTGTTATGGGCTTTAGGTTAATGGACTCCGGGGCCCCTTCCTTCCTCCCAGACATATGGACACAGGTTTTTATGGTTATCTGTGTTAGTTCAGGCTTAATGTGAACAGAGACCATTTCTATGTCCCACCATAAAGGATGACATTGATGTATAAAATATGTTTGTTAGAAGGTATAGGTAGGACATTGCTTTTAATGCTCTTTGTCAGTCTCTGCTAGTAGGTGTCTGTCCCAAATATCTGGAATAAACCTAAATGAACCAATCTAACTGCCTTGCTAAATTTTCTCAATCTCTCTGCTTGACTACACAAAGAGAATACGAATCAATCAATCGCCTTCCAACAACCACAGATTGAACCAAGGTGCTTAACAACATTAATACAAAATAAACATATTTACAAAAACACATTTGTTTAAAAACACATTTACACAATAAAAACAGAGCAGTGTCACAGAGCCATTAAGTGCAAAAAGCCATTTTAAATAAATAGGTTTAAAGTTTGGCTTTAAACTGAATCCGGTCAGTGATGGAATGTAACTCAATGGGCAACAAGTTCCAGAGTTTAGGACCGCCACTGCAAAAGAACGATCGCTGTTTGAAACGGGACCAGGGCACCTTCAGCAGATGTTGCCCAGCAGAACGTAGAGCTCTGCTGGGTTGGTGAGGGTCAGAATCTCACACAAATAAGAAGGTGCAAGGCTCCTGAGCGCATAAAAACAAACATTAAGATTTAAAATAAATTCTGAACTGGACAGGGAGCCAGTGCAGGGAGTACAGGACAGGTGTCATGTGCTCATGTTTACGACTGTTAGTTAGCAGTCGGGCAGCAGCGTGTTACACAAGCTGCGGTGAAGTCAGTTTGGTTAACTCCACATAGAGCACATTGCAGTAGTCTATGCAGGAGCTAACAAAAGCATGGATGGCTTTCTCCAGGTCAGCGCAACTTAAAAAGGGTTTACATTTGAAAGGAGGCGAAGCTGAAAAAAGCTTGCCCTAACCACGGAATCTATTTGTTTGTTAAATCTTAGACGGCTCTCTAATTTCACCCCCAAATTTTTGACCACATGGTTAAGATGGGGGACCAAGGCAACAGGACCAGGAGCTGAGACATTGGGCAGGTTGGATGTGCCGAACACAATACATTCAGTTTTATCCTCATTCAAACAAAGAAAACTCTGAGACAGCCACAATTCGATGTCCTCTATCTGTTGATCTGATGAACATCTGTTGATGGACTGAAGACTATCTGTAAGATCCGACATTTCAAGCATCACTGTCTTTTCCTCATCAAGGGACAAGAGAATGTCGTTCTGTACTTTGAGGAGGTGCTGTGTCGTGTCCTAAAGCCAGACTGAAACTTTTCAAAGATCTGATTGTTCTCCAGAAAAGACTGTAACTGAAAGAAAACTATAATTTCCAAAACCTTGGATAGAAAAGGTAAATGGGACAAAGGTCTAAAATTTGACAGAACGGTAGGATCAAGGTTGGGTTTTTTTGACAGAAGCCTGACCACAGCTTAAATACAGTCGGTACAGAACCTAAACGGAGGCAGCTGTTTATAAACGAGGAGGCATGGGCCCACTGTGTTAAAAACCTGTTTAAGCATTTTAGATGGGATAATGTCCAGGGGACAGTTGGTCGGTCTCAGCCCCTGGACCACCTCAGAGAGGAGAGAGAGTGATACTGGCTCAAACACATTAAACACAGAGAGGACAGGAGACGAGCACAATTCAAAGCTGTTAGACATGTTATTAATGCTCTGTTTAACAGAGGCTACTTTATCAACAAAATAATGGAGGAAATCATTACAGGTTGACTTGGAGGCCTGCTGTAGAGCATTACTAGATGGATTTATAACAGACTGAATTGTACTGAATAGCGCTCTAGGACGATTAGCGCTGGTGGAAATAACATTATGTGTTATACTGATTATATTAGATACTGACATTTAGCTGCTTTGACCTGCACCTCTGCCTAAGGGCACGGGTGGTGTCATTAAGCCAAGGCTCTAGTTGAGTCCTGACAGTTCTGCATCTGAAAGGAGCAATGATGTTAAAAATCTCTGAGCAGGTGAAGTTGTGCAGAGTGGGAAGCTTACTTAGTTCTGAGAGTAAAGAGTGGTGTTCATAAAGGCAACAGAAAATTATCCAGCTGTGGCGAAAGTGATGATTTTTGAACACCAGCAGGTTTAGGGATTTTGCTGCAGGGACAGGGCCTTTGAATTAAAAACATAACAGGAAGGTGGTTTGAAATGCAAATGTCACTTATTTCTGAGATGAATACAGTGAGTCCATGAGAAACGATCAGGTCCAATGTGTGACCGAGCTGGTGTGTGGGAACGTTCACTGATTGTGTCAGATCCAAAGAGATCAGGAGGCTCTGAAAGTCATTGGCCAGCTGACTTGATGGGCAGCAAATTAATAAACTGTTGTATTGTGTTCGTAATTGTAAAGTAAAGTAACTCAGAGAACTCCGGAATAAAATAAAATTTTGGAGGTCGATAGACAACAGCACACAGAGGACATGCAAATGGAGCCAAGAATAGCTGAAGCTCAAAGCTACTATAGTAGCAGAATCAGCACTTCTGTGTGCTGTTTATCATTGCCATGGCTAGGACAGTTGTCTGCACAATGTATCAAATATATCGATAAACTTGCAATAGTATAAGATATTGGAACACATACAGCTCTGGAAGAAATTAAGAGACCACTGCAAAATTATCAGTTTCTCTGTTTTTACTATTTATAGGTATGTGTTTGGGTAAATTTAACATTTTTGTTTTATTCTTTAAACAACATTTTTACCAAATTCCAAATAAAAATATTGTAATTTAGAGCATGTATTTGCAAGAGGATAGTGTTGACCACAGAAGTGTTTTTTTTTATACTTTTCCTTATTAAATATGATTTGGTTCAGTAGAATGAGGTGTGCCTGTGTTGGGATTCAACAGACATTGGAATGGAATTGCTTCCATACTTGTAGAGATGCTGATTGCTAGCAAAAATTATTTTTTTGAGCTGTATGTTGGTGTTTAGTCTATTTGCACGAAATTAGTATTACCCCTGGACCTCTGTAATTCAGAAATTACCGCACAAAGTGTTATAAGAATTCTTTATTCTTATATTATCCAGAGAGACACGTAGACAGAGTATAATTTAAAAATGAATGGCCAGGTTTAATTCTTGCAAGAATGAAGCAAAAGCACAAACATATTACAAGTGGTACAGAATGAGTTTTGCTTCAAAAAGTAAACAGGGTGTTTCCTGTTCAAGGCTTTGCTATGGTGAATGTGTCTTTTCAGCAGCTGATTAAAACTGGAGAAATACAACAATCAGACTGCAGAGACACATATAACTACTAATAACAGGAAGAGAAACTTAAATGCACTTTTAAATCGCTGTAACACACAAAAGGTTGGCTGCACATGAGTCATCTGTCATAGCATATAGCCTAAATATAGCCTAGCGTATAGCCTATAACTTAACGGCTATAGCAATAAAAATAGAGCAATACAAAACATAAAATATCATCTGTTGATCTTATAAACCCAAAAGATAGCTTCTTTGTATGTTTTCCTGCCTGTTACTTTGTGTCCTGTGCATTTGGTCTGAAAATCCACACAATTATCAAGACTGCTGGTAAAAATAAACAGAACCACAGACATGGGGATTCGCACAGGACTAGTATTATTACAGGATCCCTGCGTTCGACGAAATGTGGTGGGTAATTTGCGGGAGGAATTTTTACTTTACAAATGACAGACAGAGTCACACGGGCTTAAAATCAATGACAAGGTCTGCCATTATTAGAATTACTCATTAGGATGTCTCATGATATTATTAATAACAGCTCTGATTCCCCACCTGACTTTATTCTCAGAATTCTTACTTTAATTACAGAACTCTACCCTCAAAAATTATTAGTCGGTAAATAAATAAATTATAAGGGCAGTCTCAAAAAAAAAAAAAAAAAAAAGAAAGAAAGAAAGAAAGAAAAGGCTTTGGGTGCCTGTACTAATATACAAAGCAGGTTCAACTGTAGGTGTTAGTTTGGAAACTCTGGTAGAGCAACAGACACACAACAGGACAGATGCTATACTGAACAACATGGACATGGACCATCCCTGCATTGGGCTTTTGAACAACAGAGAGCAGCCAGTGGACATCTGACATTAGTGAGCTGCAGGACAGAACACCACAAGAACTCAACCGCCATAAGGCAAGGCAAAGGAAATTTTATTTCTATAGCACAATTTATATACTGGGTAACTCAAAGTGCTTTACAGGAATAAAAGACAATTTACAAGATTTAGATTAAAAACATAAGAAAAATTAAAAACATTTTTAAGAAGAGTGCAGATAAAAAACACTTTATATTGTAATGTAGGACACTACAATTAGTCTGTGAAAGATGAAGTCAACTCATTTTGAGACCTTGTAACAGAATTTTCCCATGGGGATTAATAAATATACAGGTTATACAGTATATTGCCAAAGGTATTCACTGAGCAATTCAAATCATTGAATTCAGGTGTTTCACTTCCATAGCCACAAATGTATAAAATCAAGCACCTAGGCCTGCAGACTACTTCCACAAACATTTGTGAAAGAATGGGTTGCTCTCAGGAGCTCAGCAAATTCCAGCATGGTACTGTGATAGGATGCCATCTGTGCAATATATCTAGTTGTTAAATTTCCTTGCTACTAAATGTTCCACAATTAACTGACAGTGGTAGTATGACAAAGTGGAAGTAATTGGGAACAACAGCAACTCAGCCACAAATAGGTAGGCCAATCAGAGAGCGGGGTCAGGGAATGCTAAGGCGCACAGTGCACAGAGGTCGCCAACTTTCTGCAGAGTCAATAACTACAGAACACCAAACTTCATGTGATCTTCAGATTAGCTCAAGAAAAGTGCATAGAAGGCTTCATAGAATGGGCTTCCATGGCCAAGCTGCTGTTTCCAAGCCTTATATCACCAAGTGCAATGCAAAGAGTCGGTTGCAGTGGTGTAAAGCAGTGTTTCCCAACTGGGGGCACGCGGACCTCTAGGGGTCCATGAGGATATTTCAGGGAGTCCGCAGAATTATTTTTAATTAATGATTCATAAAAAAATATATAATTAATTACATTCATGTGCTGTGTTGTGCATGTGTGCCTTGAGAGGTTGTCAGTGGAAAATTATCAATTTTACCTAATTTACCTATTTTTGAGCGCCCATTGAGACCTATTCAGCTAACGACTTGCCGGCCACCAGAATTTTAGAGAGGGGTCAGACTGTAGACTTCCAGCATCAAGACATTTCTGTCTCAGGCCACCTCCAGGAAATAAAAGCCTTTTTTAAAAAGAATGTAGCATACCATGTAGTTGGATTTGAACATACCAGAAAGAAGATCAAAGCTGGTTGCTAAACGCTATTAAAAGCAAAATAATTGGACAAGTTCGACAACGGTAAGTGACTAATTAGAATTCTCCAAATTGGCAATAAATATTTTATTGTTATTTGCTATCTAAATAGCTATTGCAATAAATTTGAATACATTCAAGTTGCATGTTATTACTAAATGTTGCAAATAACAGGTATTGTGGAACTATTAGGTACACATTTGTGACAGTGATAGCTAGTTTGAACATTTTTAATAACCACTTTCTATTAAGGCTAATAGTTATTGACACACAGTAATAAAATTGCTCAGAAAAGGCAGCGTTAGCATTTGCTCTGTGTTTTCAGAGTTCGGATCTCTGTAACAGACTATTTAAGCCGTAACTTAACAATGACAGAATGTAATGACTGTATGATTTTTCACCCTTTCATTGGTGCAGTGATACATTTTTATTTTATTTTATTTTATTTATATAGCGCTTTTCCACCTATTAAAATAAATTGGGCAATTAAATTGTGAATTACATGTAGTCTAGGACCATCAGGAATCAGTGGATCTTATTGATCATTTAGACTTAATCTTAATCATAGTCATTATCGCTTAGTCCCGTTAGGTTTCACAGGTGACTGGAGCCTATCCCAGCAGCTTTGGGTCTTAGGCGGGGTACACCCTGGACAATGGCCAGTTAGTCGCAGGGCCCTAATCATAGTCTTATTTTTAAAATCCTTCCCAGACCATAAATCCTGTGCCATTGAACAAGAAGACTGGTTTTGAAAATACAGGCAAAACACTTTACTTTCTTCTTTCAAGGGGTTTTCAAGGCGGCAATGACTGTGGCATCTTTATTCTGATGGTATGACACATTATTAATTACTAATTGTATTACTAATATTCTAGTTCCATTCTATTGAAACTAAAAAGTTTTTCTTATAGTATGCTCTTTACACTGTCCTGGAGGTGCTCTATGACTCCACAATTGTAAGTGAACCTTCTTATTTTCCCTACATTCCTTAAAGACATATGTGACTTGCACTCTTTTTAGGGTTCATGTCAACTATGCACTTCTCCATAAATTTTTGAAATGTGCTTGGAGCATTGGTTACCCCTTGGGGCCTGCGATTTAACGCCCAAAATACTAATGGGCACACAAAAGCAGTTTTATACTTATCCAACTCCTCTATCTCGATTTGATAGTAACCAGACTTTAAATCATGGACAGAAAAACATTCTAATCCAGATAGTGCTGTGAAGCTATCTTCAAGTTTTGGTAGGGCTTATGCATCTTTGATGTTCTGAGTATTGAGTTTTCTGTAGTCTATACAGAGTCTTGCACGCTACGCTGTTCTTCTTGCGTACCACAACAATGGGGGAAGCAAATGGTGAGTCTGATTCACATATTATGCCAGATTCAAGCAGTTCTTGATGTGTCTATGTTGTCTGACAGCGTCCAGGTCTGGAGGATGGATTGGCCTAGGTCTTTGGTTGACTGTGATGGATCTGAGAGCTTGATTTTGAAGCTTGACTTTGCCGATGCAGCCAAAATCAATAGATGTTTTGCAAAGACTTCAGGTACATTTACATTTACATTTGTTCATTTAGCTGACGCTTTTATCCAAAGCGACTTACATTGTTCTACAGTAAATACCAGCGTTACAGCCACTGGAGGCAAGGTGGGTTAAGTGTCTTGCCCAAGGACACAACGACAGTATGAACTGTGGGGAGAGTGTAGGTACGCTGTCGAGCTGGGCAAAAACCCGTTGCTCCCATTCTTGCGACAAGGGTGAATCTTTAAAGTTGTAGTTCAACTTGGACTCTGTAGATGACTCTGGTTGATGCACACTATGGTATTTGTGGAGTATCAACTGGACAGCACTCAGTTCAGCAAAGGCAGCTCGGGCTGTGGGAGCACAACATCATGGTCTAACTCGTTAGTGATTACTACTGGCAGATGGCAAGGATGTTGTAGATGGAGGTCAACAAGGCAAGACTTTATCATCAAGCCACCAGGCAACGAGATCGAAGGTCTCCAGGGCGAACATTTGTCGGACTGAGATTGTTTGTGGTCTGTTGGACTGCAGCTTTAAAAGGCCATGATGGTTGACAGTTGTTAGTCTGCATCTGAACTCCAGGAAATTCAGCACTGCTCTGTACCCAACAGGCTGTGGATGGAATGCAGTGTGTTGAGTCTGTGCATGCTTGTCATAAGCCACATCCAGCGTGTTGGTTCTGATCTGGACAGAGGGCTTAGATCTTAGGTCAGGAACCACCAATGCAAGGGCGTCTTCATCCATTGACTCTCCCATGAACTCCGCTGGAAAGGTGACGTTCAACTCCACATATCCCAAATAGGGCACATACTGTCCGTTAGCTCCGTCAATCTCCAGGAGATTGTTAAGAGGCTTGATTTGATGATCGGACGGATGTGTTGTAGAAATAGTGGGTAACGGTAGTAACCTGAGATCCAGTATGAAATAGGCGGTGGAAATCAGTATCTTTGATCTTGACATGGCCTGTTCTCTTTGTGTCAATCAGTCCTGTTGGCAGCGGGGTTCATGGAAAGGAATGTACAGCAAGTTGTAGCAGCTTCCACCTGTCCCTCCAAAGAAGCTGCTTCTAGTTTAATAGCTTTGAGTTTTTGGCTTCCAATGCTTGCTGCTTTTGTCTCCGCTTTCTGCATTTTCCTTCAACAAGGCTGGGATTTGCTGAGTTTGTACAGGCAGGAGCAATATGTCCATCCTTACTGCACTTGAAGCAAAACCAGGGTTTGGGCTTACTAGTTTCTTGTGCTCTTGTGTTTTGTTTGTCCTAATGCTGGTTCGTTTTACCAGCAAGGCGGACATCTGGCTTTGCAGTTTTGACATTTGTTTCCTCAGCTCATCAATTGCGCTTGTGTCTGGATGGCTGCAGGAACAGGGACATGTACTGTAAGACTGCAAGTTGGCACGTTGCTGGTGATGTTTCTTCATCAGATAATCTTTTGCCAACTGTCTATCCTTCTGCACAAACAATAACTCAGAGATGGTCTTTTTTCTGTTCCAGTTGTAGCTTTGTAATAACAGTGTTGTCAGAGCATCCTCTACAAAACTGCTGCTGGGATTCCAACACACTTCACTACTGTGCTCAGTGTCAGTTGTAGCTGCAGCAGATACGTAAGACAGTCGCTCTCCATGGTCCTGGATTGTGTTAAGAAATTGAGCAAAAGATCTTGTCATCATCCTCAACCATAGCATAGGCTAAATCGAGCTGGACAGTGAATTAGGTCCCAAGCCTTTAACAAGGTCAGCAGCTGGGGAAAGCAAGCTTTCCAAAATGCGTCTGGTGATGTAAAGTGGTGACAGACTAGGGTCTGCGCACACCAGTTCAATATAGGAATGCCATGAATCATAGTGTCACTCCCCTCGAGTTCAATCATAGGCCAGTGGTGGAGGAAGTACTTAAGTTTAGTACTTAAGTAAAAGTACAACTATCCTGCAAAATATATACTTAAGTAAAAGTATAATTACTACATCAACATCTTACTTAAGTAAAAGTCATAAGTACATACTTTTAAAGTATTTTTTTAAGTAAAAGTACAATCAGTTGTATCAATGTCTGGGCTGTTCAATTGTAACAATCACAAACAATATCTATTGTGTACTGGAAAGAGTTGTTGTGCAATACTGACACAGTAATAATCTGGTTATTTACTTATTACTCATTAAATAATAATTAGGCTAAGCCAATTATGACATACAATTTATTTTATTTTTACTATACTATTAAGAGCAGTAAAAACTCAAAAGTACACAGGTGAGTGTTATTCTGAACACTTTAATCAAATTTGTATGACCAGTTTATTCTGCTCAGCAACAGTTGCTTTAGTCCTTTACCTAGGCCTGCATGGGGAAAACGTAGCTAAAACTGCATTTGAGGCTTATACTCCATTGATTACAGAAAATCCAAAAGCATTAGGCTAATAATGTATAACACATTAGAATGAGAAAATAATAAGCACCAAACAAAATTTGATATAGCAGTAGTTTGCTCATCTCCAAAAATGTAACATACTAGCAAGCTATCGTCCCTGCTGTGCTAATAACCAGCTAAAGAAGTTGCCCTGTTAGGATACCACTAACTTACGTCAAACAAATATTATACTGGTGTAATATTTTGTTATGTTGACATATAACAGTCATAGCACCATGTCATAGCAAGTTTGCAACTTAAATATTAATAACTAGCATTGCTTGTCTTACCTCTATATGTTTCTTCAAATTTGAAGGGAGTTTTAAACGCCAACAGTTCTTTGCGTTGAGGTAGGCACTTGACACATTGAAAACGCCAGTAGTCATTCTTTGAACCTTTAAATTCAAATAACTTGCTTAAATGAGGCCAGGGATGTCTCTCAGAATCAGAGCTGCAGGGCACAGGCTCAAGCTCAGTCGACGTTGTTGGCTCTTTGTTCATGTTTGATATTTGGTGTCCACCGTGTCCTTTTCTTCGATTTACATCAGTTCCGCTTGTGTTGTTTCAAACGCGCTGAGCGTGAGTTCTTTGACTAATCAGATCTCCGATCTGTTTCAACGTGCATTGGCCAGCAACGCCAAAACGTCAGTCGACCAAAATTTTTTTTATGCAAGATTCGCAAGGATGTAACGACACGCATTTTAATAATGTAGTGGAGTAAAAGTACAGATAATTGCTGAAAAATCTACTTGAGTAAAAGTAAAAGTATGCATTATTTTTTTTACTTAAGTAAAGTATAGATACATAAAAATTTACTTAAGTACAGTAACGAAGTACAAATACTTTGTTACATTCCACCACTGTCATAGGCACAGATCGTTCTTGGTTTTAACACACATTTATTTGGACACGAGTCTTCAACATGTCTTGTACATGCTAATCTTGTGATCTTTAATGCCCCAACAATGCCGTCAGAACTAATAAAAGAAATACATACAACTTACAACTATCTAAAAGCAGTGTTTTACACATAATAATAAATTAAAAATACACACAAAACGAATAAATAAAGTGCACATTCAACATAAAAAATACAATTCAAAATACATTCAAAATACACTTAATTGGCTAATTACACATTAACACACCGTCACACGCAACTTACACATGTTCACATACAGCAAACTAATTAACACCATTAAAACACATCATTGGCCTCTCTAACTCAAGAGGAATGAACTTGGAGGTTTATAACTTCTTCTTAAAACAAAAAACAATATAACTTCTTACAGACGTAACTCTAAAAGACACATTACTAGCGCAGCACCTATTGTGGCTCTTCAACTTCTACTGCACCGGTAAAAACTATCCTGATAGGAAACAATTTAAACCGAAGCGGAACAAAAAATAGGTTCCCTCCCCTTTCTATGATTTTAGCTGAATAATATCAAATTAAATTATATATTTTCTAAAAATATATATTACTTATTCTAATAATTCTTCTGAACATTTTAGCAATTTATTGAGCTTTTAAGTGTAAAGTGCATACTAAAACTGAAATATATAAGAGTTGCCTCTGGCAGCTACACATAGTTTGCTTCATTACTGGGTTTGGGGATTTTTCCAGAAAATGTTTGAAGTTGTAGTGGGGACATGAATTGTGCTTGACGACAACTCTCTGTATTTCAGGAGGATTCAAGTTATTTTTAGAGAGTGAGACTCTTTGTCCCAGAGTGATTAATGGATTAGGCCCCTGCTCGTCAGTGAAGGAATGGCCAGTTAGGTGAGAAGTTAAGTAAAGTTGAGGATATTTAACAGGTACTGCTTGTCCAGTGGCAAGTACCTCAACTGTTGTCTCCTCTTGTCCTTTCTCTGCAGCTTCATCCTCATCCTCATCATCATCATCATCATCATCTCCGCCAGTTGCAGTTGTTCCATTACTCCTTTCAAAACCTCTTCAAAAGGTTTCCCACTTTGTTGGGCAATGCACTTTATCTCATATTCAATAGATGTAGTCAAGTGTGGGCTGTTCCCCACTGTGGCTGTTGCAGCGGACTCGTCTGCAAGTGACTTTATGTGATAGACAATATCCAAAGTATCTTGTGATGTGTATGTTTACAGCAAATGCGGCTTTACCTTAGTTAAAGCAGCAGAGCTCCAAAATTTAACAACCCTTGCATTGTGACCAATATCACTTATGCTTATGCTTTTTGTTTTGAAAACAGAGACCAAAGGCAGGATTCATACCCAAGGTATCTGCACAGAGGTACAACACTTTGCTGGTTGAGCTAAAGACACATGATGATTAACTTAAATAGGCTATATAATGGGAAACCTTTAAAGTCAGATTTTCTTAAGCTTAACTGCTGTGGACCGCAAATATCAACAACATTTTGCCAATAACAAATATGTGGCAAATAAACACTTCTTTTGGTTTTTGTGCTGGTTGTGTCTTATCTCTGACAGGGACTGAGAAAACAGCAGCTGATACTGTTCAGACTCAAGTCAAAATAGTTACCATACGCCACGTGATAATGAACTACACCCACGGATGTATTATAAGACCGTATTTTAATATTATGTTGTAAACTATATGAAATGATAGCCTATATTATAAAGACTTGTAGGCTATATGTTATATGATAGCTTATTTTTTATCTATATGTTATTATGCATCTAGTACATTTGAACATGAACTGTTAGGATTCATGTTTATGTAGTCTGTTTCGTTTGATGTTATGGTTCTTTTTAGTATATTAGTGGTTTCTTTATTGTCTGATTTTCAGTTTGGTTGTGTATTTGATTTTGTTTAGCTTGTATTAGAGTTTGGTTTTATATTGAAATGTCTTGACCCTGTCTGTGTTTGGTTATTGACTTCCTGCCTTGTGTTTTTCCCTCCTGTGTGATTGCATGCTCCGCCCTGATGTGTTTCACCTGTTTCTTGTTGTCTTTGTCTATTTATACCTGTTTGTTCCACTGCTCTTTGCCAGGTCGTCGTGTCTGTTACCGTGAGTCTGTATTGTGTTTCATTGTGTCTGATCCAACGTAGTCTTTGTTTTCTGTGGAGGTTCTATTATTTTTCCAAGTCTGATTTGTTCTGATATTTTATTCCTGGATTGTTTGCTCGGACCCGCCTTGGTTTTTTCCCTGGTTCTTGTATTTTGTTTTTATACCATCGGACCAAATAAACTTTGTTTTTACTCTTTGCCTGTGTCCGTGGGGTTTGCGTTGGAGTCTTCCGGTTCCTGGGCCATTGGACATAACAGTACGACCTGGCCAAGACTGAGACTCCGCAACCCATGGCAATATGTTAACCTCCAAGTCTGCTTATGTTTTGAACCTCCGTGCCTCCTGAGCCTCCGTGCCTCCTGAGCCTCCGTGCCTCCTGAGCCTCCGTGCCTCCTGAGCCTCCGTGTCTCCTGAGCCTCCGTGCCTCCTGAGCCTCCGTGCCTCCTGAGTCTTAGCGCCTACCTGGGCCACCTAAGAGACTTCTCAGCGCCTACCTGGGCCACTTAAGAGACTTCTCAGCGCCTACCTGGGCCAACTAAGAGACTTCTCAGCGCCTACCTGGGCCACCTAAGACCCTTCTCAGCGTCTACCTGAGCTACCTAGACGTCACGGAGACTCTGCATTCAACGCCTGGTTTCCCTCTACGCCTGGTTTCCCTCTACGCCTGGTTTCCCTCTACGCCTGGTTTCCGCCTACGCCTGGTTTCCTCTCCGCCTGGTTTCCCTCTACGCCTGGTTTCCTCCGCCCGGACCCTCGTGTGCCTCCGCCCGGACCTCCGTGAGCCTCCGCCCGGACCCTCGTGAGCCTCCGCCGGACCCTCATTACAGCATCTCTGTGTGGCCAGCCCCGGCATCTCCGACTGTTCCTGTGTGGCCATCCCCAGCATCTCCGACTGTTCCTGTGTGGCCATCTCCAGCATCTCCGACTGTTCCTGTGTGGCCATCCCCAGCATCTCCGACTGTTCCTGTGTGGCCATCCCCAGCTTCCTTGTTTTGGTCAGCTCGAGCCATCCATCTGGTACTTCCCCGGCTCAGATTTTTTCATTTTTTGTAGTTCCCTTTCCAGTGTCGGCCCTGTCCAGTTCCCTTTCCAGTGTAAGCCCTGTCCAGTTCCCTTTCCAGTGTCAGCCCTGTCCAGTTCCCTTTCCAGTGTCAGCCCGGTCCAGTTCCCTTTCCAGTGTCAGCCCTGTCCCGTTCCCTTTCCAGTGTCAGCCCTGTCCAGTTCCCTTTCCTTTGTCAGCCTTCACTCGCCGTACTTTTGTCGTTTTTTTTTGTTTCCCTGCCTGGTCCTGAGAGTTTTTTTTTTGTTTCCCTGCCTGGTCTTGAGTTTTTTGTTTCCCTGCCTGGTCTTGAGTTTTTTGTTTCCCTGCCTGGTCTTGAGTTTTTGTTTCCTGCCTGGTCCTTGAGTTTTTGTTTCCCTGCCTGGTCCTGAGTTTTTGTTTCCCTGCCTGGTCCTGAGAGTTTTTGTTTCCCTGCCTGGTCCTGAGTTTTTGTTTCCCTGCCTGGTCCTGAGAGTTTTTGTTTCCCTGCCTGGTCCTGAGTTTTTGTGTCCCTGCCTGGTCCTGAGAGTTTTTGTTTCCATGCCTGGTCCTTGAGAGTTTTTGTTTCCTGCCTGGTCCTGAGAGTTTTTGTTTCCCTGCCTGGTCCTGAGAGTTTTTGTTTCCCTGCCTGGTCCTGAGAGTTTTTGTTTCCCTGCCTGGTCCTGAGAGTTTTTGTTTCCCTGCCTGGTCCTGAGAGTTTTTGTTTCCCTGCCTGGTCCTGAGAGTTTTGTTTCCCTGCCTGGTCTTGAGAGTTTTTGTTTCTGCCTGGTCTTGAGAGTTTTTGTTTCCTGTGCCTGTTCCTGAGTCCTGAGTCCAGTTCCTGCCTGTTCCTGAGTCCTGAGTCCAGTTCCTGCCTGTTCCTGAGTCCTGCCTGATCCTGAGTCCTGAGTCCTGCCTGCCTGATCCTGAGTCCTGCCCCTGCCTGATCCTGAGTCCTGCCCCGCCTGAGAACGCCCTGTCTATGTATCCTGGGTGCCCCATGTCTGAGTCTGTCTGTCCCGGCACACCTGTTTCACCCCTAGTGCCTGTCCCAGCACCACCTCCCTTCTCGAGCGCCTCGTCCGGCCGACCAGTTCCGAGGGCCAGACCCGACGCCTCTGTTATCCCGGGCGCCGTCCGGCCGACCAGTTCCGAGGGCGGATCTGTCTCCATTGTTATTCCTCGAGCGCCCCGTCCGGCCGACCAGTGTCAAGGGCCGGATCCGATGCCTCTGTTTCTTCCCCGTGCGCCCCGTCCGACCGACCAGTTCCGAGGGCCGGACCCGACGCCTCTGTGTTTCTTTGAGCCCGTTCCTATTATGTGTCCTGTGCCAGTGTCTTATTGTCTTGTTTCCCTCCTTCCGGACCCCCTCCTCCCACCCAGGTTATGTCAATGGTTTGTTTTTGTTAGGGGATTGTAGGCCGCCCGGTGTTCGGCCTTTAGGGGGGGGGGTACTGTTAGGATTCATGTTTATGTAGTCTGTTTCGTTTGATGTTATGGTTCTTTTTAGTATATTAGTGGTTTCTTTATTGTCTGATTTTCAGTTTGGTTGTGTATTTGATTTTGTTTAGCTTGTATTAGAGTTTGGTTTTATATTGAAATGTCTTGACCCTGTCTGTGTTTGGTTATTGTGTTTTTCCCTCCTGTGTGATTGCATGCTCCGCCCTGATGTGTTTCACCTGTTTCTTGTTGTCTTTGTCTATTTATACCTGTTTGTTCCACTGCTCTTTGCCAGGTCGTCGTGTCTGTTACCGTGAGTCTGTATTGTGTTTCATTGTGTCTGATCCAACATAGTCTTTGTTTTCTGTGGAGGTTCTATTATTTTTCCAAGTCTGATTTGTTCTGATATTTTATTCCTGGATTGTTTGCTCGGACCCGCCTTGGTTTTTTCCCTGGTTCTTGTATTTTGTTTTTATACCATCGGACCAAATAAACTTTGTTTTTACTCTTTGCCTCTGTCCGTGGGGTTTGCGTTGGAGTCTTCCGGTTCCTGGGCCATTGGCCATAACATGAACAAAGTTATCACAAAATAGTAGTCACTCAATTAACAGATTATTTTAATAAATAATATAATGGAAAAAAAACAATAACAGACCAAAACATATGATCAATATACAGACTTTATCTTTTCTCATTACAGACCACATAGACCAATAAAAGGCTGTAGAACATTTTACAAAGCAATGGTACAACTTGATTAGCACAGGGTCTATTTCAACACAAACAAGTCCTTGGGCCAGTTTCACAAAGGTTATTTAGACCTGTCTGTTACATTAGACTAATATTATTTTTTGTTTTGTGAAAAATAGTAAAGACATCAAACAGAATGGCATAAACAATGTATTGCAAATGTATCGTTCTCACAATGTCACCAGTCGCATTATCTTTATCGCAAATACTCCCTCCTGATCCAATCATCATCCAAACAGAGCCTTAAATAAAATCGTGGTGTGATCAAATAAGATAACTCAAAAGCCCTGCTTTAGACCTGGTTCAGATCATTATCGCAAAATTCAATGTAGTCATTGAATATTAAATTATTTTTTTTCTAATATTGTGCAGTCTTACTTTGAAGTCCACGAAGTAAGCATTGTTTATGCACACTGAAAGTGAAGAAGAGTAAATCATTGCAACAGAAGAAGGATTTTGTCGCCATGTGCAGTTCTTGCCTCAGCCAGAAGTTGGGATATTGTGTATAGAGTAGTTCTGCAGTGTCATGAGGAGAGTGCATACCTGGAATATTTATAATCCTACTTCTGTCATTTCACTTTGCTTCTGATTCTTTTGATTGTCATAATATTTTTTTATTTAATTTATTTAAGTAGTATATAAGTATTTTATCTTGATTATTTAGTACATGCATAAAACAAAACACATGGAAGATTGGTCTAAAAATCTTTTGTGAAAGTGGTCCCAAAATACATTGTGAGTGGTTGGAGGGAACATGAAGTTGGTTTGACTAGTCCATGAAGCCACCATAGCGCTTCTGAAGCTCGCTGCCGCTTTCCCAGGCACGTTTAAAAACCCCGTTGCTCTTGCCGTTCTCTACAAGCCACTCAGGTCGGCCCACACGTCGCATGAACCCGCCGTAGCGTTTCTTGAGGCCGCGACCTAACACCGCTTCGAGGAGATCACTTTGAGCGTCGGCACCGGCTCTGCGCATGAATCCACCATATCTTTTCACAGCCTCCCCTCCAGTTTCTCCGTGTTCAGTGGCTGCGTTTAGGATTTTTAGGATTTCCATTCGTATGTTTTCTTCTCCATCATGGTTGGTTGGCCCCTCTAGGACCCCTTCAGGGGACATTGATGAGCGTCGCGCCATAAAACCGCCATAGCGTTTCATGAAGCCGCCATATTTCTTGGCTAAAAGATGATCCGGTGTTGTATCGTCGTCCTCATTTGCTGCAATGTTGTCCGTGGTTTCTTCCAGCTCTTGTTGGTTGTCTTCCAGAGGATTCTGGTTGTCTTCCTCCAAAAGGACTTCCCGACAGAGACGGAGTTTTTGAGTGTCCAATGCACCGTCACACTCAAGTGAACATGCCTGAAAAGAAAAATAAATTATTTTTATTTTAGTGATATGTAGAAAGTAATGGGTCAAACAAATCTTTCTGTGGGAATAATTAAAATGTAACTTAAAATTAAACACACACAAAACTAATCCCTGTACCACTGACTCCCAACACTTCTGTGAAAACACATGAGAGGGTTATAATCGCCATCATTTTGATATACAGTTGTGCTCATACCCTGGCAGAATTTGAGATTTTTTGGGCCATCTTTCAGAGAAAATGATAACTCAAAAACCTTTTTTTCACTCATAGTTAGTGGTTTGGGTGAAGCCATTTATTGTCAAACAACTGTTATTACTCTTTTTAAATTATAATGACAACAGAAACTACCCAAACTACCCTGATCAAACACTTTCAGCCACAACTGCCAGGAAAAAAATAAATAAAAAACACAAATAACTTTAGCTGAAATACAGAACTTTATAAAAAATGTTGTGTGGTTGTTTCAAGATGTACAATAAGGAGGCAAGAAAAAAGGGCTTCATGGTTGAGTCGTTAGAAGAAAGCCATTACGACGCAAATGCCACAAAGCATCCAGCTTACAATACACCAAACATCACAGAGGCAAGCCTCAAAACTTCTGAACAAAGTCATTTGAAGTGATGAGACCAAAATCTTTTTGGCCACAACCATAAACGTTAGATTTAGAGAGTCAACATAAGGCCTATGAAAGGTACACCATTCCTACTGTGAAACATGGAGGTGGATCGCTGATGTTTTGGGGATGTGTGAGCTACAAAGGCACAGGAAAAGATGAATGCAGGATGTTATCAGAAAATACTGGAGGAAAATTTACCCTCAACAGCCCGGAAGCTGCACATGAGACGTACATGGACGTTTCAACAAGACTAGGATCCATAGCACAAGGCCAAGTCGACCTGTCATTGGCTACAGCAGCATCAAGTGAAGGTTCTGGACTGTCCATCTCAGTGTTCTGACCTCTGAACCACTCTGGGGAGATCTCAAACAAGCAGTTCATACAAGACAGTCCAAGAATTTACAGGAACTTGGGGCTTTTTGTCAAGAAGAATGGGCAGCCATCTGAGAAAATTAAGAGCCTCATCCACAACTTCCACAAAAGACTTCAAGCTGTCATTGATGTTAAAGGTGGCAATATACAGTATTAAGAACTGGTCTATGTAAACTTTTGATCAGGATTATTTGGGTAGAAGAAAGAGAAGAAGAAGTTTTATTTATATAGCGCCTTTCCGTAGCTCAAGGTCGCTTTACATTTCACAAATACAGTACAGACAAACACTTACATATACACAATGGTGGACGAAGTACACAAACCAAGTACTTGAGTTAAAGTACAGATACACTAGGTAAAATATTACTTCAGTAAAATACAAAGTACTACCTTTTAACTTTCACTTGAGTAAAAGTACAAACGTATTTGCCTTCAAATGTACTTAAGTATCCAAGTACTATCATTTATTATGGCTATAATGCCATTATAATTTTTGTCAGTCTCTTGCCCCCTTTAGGCGCCAGGGTTTATTTTAAAAATATACAGATTTTGAGATCCAAATTTCAAAAGGCTGTGGTTTGAAAATGATAAGAGATAGAGTCCTACTCTAAACTAGAAAAATGTCAGGTATGACCCAAAGTATATAAGTAAATACATTTTAAGCATCTAATTTGCATATAATTTGCATACCATGACATTATATATTGGCGGTTATGTTATTTACAGTACATACACACTAATGAACATATTATAATAGTTTTTTCTTTTTCTGAAATAAATTTTTATAACAGTAATTTGTAAAAGCAACATTACCAAAATAAAGAATAACTACAACTTCTAATATACCATAACAAGTAAAACGTATGCAAATAGTTATGAGAAATATAAATAAATAAATAAATAAATATACACATGTACTGTATGTGTGTGGTTGCAGTTGCTTTATCTTTTCTTATCCATCCATGAGGCATAGTTAGTAGTTTTTTAGAGTGTGGGACCTCTCATAAAACACAGCACACAGCCATCACTTTTATTACAATCGCTGCTTTGATTAGCGCATCTCGCTGACTATCTTTACCCCTGCCTCTCCCTCCTCCACTGGGTAAAGTATCAGGATGAACAACACGTATTTGTCCCAAACAGCTGTCAATAGAAGCTGCATTATTCCCAAACTCCCTGTCACCGCGGCCACGGCAGTACACCCGCCCCAGCTTCTATCACCTGTGCTAAAGGTAAAGCTGCAGGTGCTAAAGGTAAAGCAGCAGATGCTAAAGGTAAAGCTGCAGGTGCTAAAGGTAAAGCTGCAGGTGCTAAAGGTAAAGCTGCAGGCGCTACGCGCTCACGGCTTCCCTTCCCAACCTCCCCTTCACAACCGCGGCCAGAGCAACTAGTTTCCTCCCGTTTCTTTCACTGATGTTTGGCAAAATGTGGGAAAAACAGCGTGTGCTTTATGAGAGACACTGAGAAAGGCACGAGCAGCGCGCGCTGTCCAAGTTACACACGCACTCTCACTCTCGCTCATTCTCACTTTCACTCGGCTGAAAAGACTCTAAAGGTAGATGTTCTCCCTCAGAATCAGAGTCAGCCATTACTAATACCAAAGCTTCATCACAGGTGTATTTTTTATTTGTCATTTTCATGTTTATCAGTGTAGAGAATGAGGCTTCTATTGAGCCGGTCCTGACACTCCCACTGAGACGCGTCTTTGAGGTCTTCTTCTACAAACATTTTTAATGGCAACACAAGGAACGACTAATTTTGCAAAATGTAATTGAGTAAAAAGTAAGATATTTGACTTTGAAATGTAGTGAAGTTAAAGTAAAAAGTATCCCCGAATGGAAATACTTAGTAAAGTACAGATACTGGAAAACTACTTAAGTACAGTAACGAATTACATTTACTTTGTTACTGTCCACCACTGCATATACATCTATATATACACATCACATGAAACATATAGTTGTAATTACCCAAAATGCTTGTTAAATAGATATGTTTTTAACTGAGACTTAAATGCATCCACAGATGAGATGTTTCGTAAAGTAAGAGGCAACGCGTTCCATAGTTGAGGAGCATTTAAACTAAAAGACCTTCCACCAACAGTAGACAGACGGAAACGTGGGATGGATAACAGACCGAGTTCGGCTGATCTAAGGGACCGGACAGGGCGATAGGGGGAGAGTAGGTCAGACAGATATTGGGGAGCAAGACCATTTAATGCTTTGAATGTTAGAAGCAATACTTTAAAGTGTATACGTGATGCTACAGGTAGCCAGTGAAGGTCATGAAGCAGAGGAGTAATGTGAGCAGAGCGCCTAGTGGAGGTGAGAACTCTTGCTGCTGAGTTTTGAACATACTGTAATGTAGCGAGAAGTTTTTTTGGAAGACCAAGAAATAAGGCATTGTAATAGTTTCTGTTGTCATTATAATTTAAAAAGAGTAAACACAATTGTTTGACAATAAATGGCTTCATCCAACCACTAAATATGAGTGAAAGAAAACATTTTTGTGTTATCATTTATATTCTCTAAAAAAGGCAAATAAAATAAAATAACAAATTCCGGGTATGTACAGGAACTGGAGGAACTTATGAGCGCGTTGTATGTAGAAATTTAGTTTCAAATTTTTTTTTGTAAGTGTGACTACAAAATATACATACTTATTATAAATTGTATTTGTATTAAAATATGGGTATTAGTAGTTTTACATCAGATAGAACAGCTGTTTTGTCAGTTCCAGATGACAATTCATTGTGTGTGCTGTGGTTGACAACCACAGCACACACAAATCACTATTTAGTAGAAAACTAACTCTGTGTTGCCTGTTCAGGGACTTTCTTGAAAGCAAGACTGTGCTTAAACCAGTTTCTTTTTCATATCTTAGCTGGTTTAAACGCCAAGAATTAGTGTCAGTGCTTAGGGTAGAAAAACATCTGAGGGTCCTTTGTAACACACATCAGGTGGAAAGAATTTGTTTTCTTAATATAAGTGTATACGCAGAGGTAAAACACTGATAGTGCAGACAATGACATTTTCTTTCATGTTTGCTCTTGACCATTATACTGATCTTGAGCCTCACGTTCATGCAACATATAAGGAAAACAAATTAAATTCTAGTCACTTTACACAGTCGAATGTTGAACCGTTAAGGCCATATTGATCAGTATTTAAGAATGTATCTGATGACTTTCAAACTGGCTTAGAATAGATTTTTGACCACTCTCGCTTAGGGGTGTGACGATAACCGCATCACCGCAATACCGCAATAATGAGATGCCTACCGCGGTGTGAGGTCATCACCGCACATGATTTTTTGGGGGGGTTATATTTAGTTTAATATTAAGTTTTGTTTTGTAAAAAGACTTTCTTTCGTTTTGTACAAATTGTCTCTTAATTTTAATAAAGGTTTCTTGCCAATTGCATGTATTTAATAAATAAGAAGCAAATAAGTAGACTATGAGGTCGCTGGAAGCGATTGCTTTCATTGCTCATGAACTGGAGCACGCCTCAAATAAACTGAAACTCAGCAGGTTTGCCTTACAGACATGAGAAATATGTAGCCTAATATGTGTAGAGACGAAAAGATTTAAATAAGCATAGTGCAGTGTTCAGAACTCACACGGTAAACAACCAGCTTGATACAGATGGATCACTACTTTAGCAGTTAGCAAATTTCCTCGGAGCGAAGATGGAGCAGTGTTTCTGATATCAGTGAACGAAGAGTGGAGCGGGGAGCGGGAGATGGTAAACCCGGAGCTGGAGCTGGAGCGGAGTGATTCTTGAATGCATAGGGAGTGGAGCGGGAGCGGAGATGGTAAACCCGGAGCTGGAGCTGGAGCGGAGTGATTCTTGAATGCATAGGAGTGGAGCGGGAGCGGAGATGGTAAACCCGGAGCTGGAGCTGGAGCGGAGTGATTCTTGAATGCATAGGGAGTGGAGCGGGGAGCGGGAGATGGTAAACCCGGAGCTGGAGCTGGAGCGGAGTGATTCTTGAATGCATAGAGCGTGAAGGGGAAATTGCCGCTGCTCCACTCCGCTCACATACTCGACTCGCAAGACTCGCAGCGGTGGGGGTGGGGGTCGTTTAACCAGACTACTCTTTTGTTGCTTCATCACCGCGGTAAGAAAAATCCCATACCGTCACAGCCCTACTCTCGCTACACAGGGGCTAAAAAAGAAAATTGCTTTTGGAGGATTTCAGTTAAGTCCTGTTGCTCTGAAGGCATGTCAGGCTTAAATCAGTCTGAATATAGAGCCAGGCCATTGTCTGATGCTGAGACCAAGATATAAAACATGCTTTTTTGCTCCTTTTAAATACAATATGGACTTGAGCTTCTAATCTGTCCCACTAATGTGAGTATGCCTCTATTAAATATTCAGCCACTAACACAGTTCATTATTAAAATTTGAATTAAAGTTAATGTTTCTAACCTGTTACCTACTAATCCTTCTGTATTAACTCTATTGGCAGTAATATAATTAGGCTAAAGGCATCTGCCTCCAATCTTCTACATGGCATTGGATTTCAGATATTAGAGCCGTCAGAAAGCCATCTCTGATTGCACATTGGGGGATTCTTGCTGAGCTTTCAAAGCTGCCTACTCGTGAGCACACAATGAAGAGGAAAATTGATTCAAGGACACATCGGCTGCGGAGGGGGTTATGTGCTGGAGGGGAACAGTGCCCTCTAGTGGCACTAATAGGAACAGAACAAGCAATTGTGTAAAACAAAATATGATGTTCGAGGTTTGCCTTGATTCAAATATTAAATAGAAGTGCAAGATATATACTTTTCACCTGATTATATGCTCCTGGGTAAACAACAGGCAAAAAACAATAACAGTTTATTGATAACTAAAAGTAAATCAGTAAAACCTGATTCATTATACTCAATTCCTTTAAAAGTGGTAGGATGGATTTAACATGTATTTAAAAAAAAATTTTGTTGTTTTTTTTTGAGGGGGAGACAGAGTAGGAGTAGAGAGTGAGTTGATTAAATGGAGCAAACCAATCCAGGGGTTCCTCCAGTTATGTTGTATTCTCTCTACAAGGTAAGGCACCAAGGCACCCGCTTAGACAGTCCTTTTTATTAAAGCAGCGCTTTAAGTGTTGATACCACTGTCAAATGAATAATACATTTTTGAAAGCCTTGTGTTGACCAAGTTCTATAGTCTGATTCAGCTTAATGGCACATTTCTGATGAAGCAGCTACATAAATAATTACAGATTTCCATCATTTAACTTTGCACCAAAAATTGTCTTGTTTCCAAAAAACTGCTCAGATCAGAATCCCAAGAGAAGTAACATTCGAAGTTGAGGTTTCAAATCAAGGGGCTAGGTTTTTTTTTTTTTATGATTATAAAACCCTCCTAATTTAACCCAGAGCCGATCCTTCAGAGCCTAGTGAAGTGGCTGCAGCTGCTTGTACTTCACTTTTTATTGTTTGTAACTTGAGTTTCAATTATACACAATATGCACAATAGTCTCTGTGAAGGAGTTGGCTCATTTGTCCGTTAGCTTCATGTAGGCTTGGTCAAGCATGTACAAACACAAAAGATGTCAGGGGAAAGACTGGTTGAAATAACCCTGATTATATCCAGTTAAATGTATGAAAAGGGCTTATATATATATATATATATATATATATATAATCATATATATGATTTTGTGCAAATGGGTAAATACAAAGCAAAAATGCACTGCAGAGAGCTTACCAGAGCAGGGAGGGAGGACTGCTTGCCCAGGAGACGGTACACACACAGTGCACACTCTTTTCCACAGTCAGACCCAGAGACCATTGAAAGACAGGTTCCCAACACCACCATCCACAGACAGCTGCTGTGAGCCGGGACAGCCATGGTCTACGGACACGACACATTCAAAATGGTTAACACTACTCTTCATTTTGCACTGCTGATGACTAACACACAACATCATCATCATCAATAATAATAATAATAATAATAATAATAATAATAATAATAATAATAATAATAATAATAATTAAAGCTTTGAATTGTGTTGTTTCCATTCTGTTTGAGTCATCAGAATCGGTTGTATCACTTGAACCATTCCCTTGGTGATGATACATTTTTAGTCGCATTGAAAAAAGTATTTGTTAAAAAAAAAATGATAAACTCCCTATTGACTAAGTATACCTTTATTTTTTTATAGCATTGTTGGTTTTACAGAGTCAAACCTAATTTGTTTAGTGTTTGTTTTAACATTTTTGAAGCATTTGTCTGGAAATATTAAGCTCAACCATTCTGTATTTATGTGAAATCGTGTCTATTAAATGACTATTCTTTCTTAGAAATGATGTTTGACTTTCTTTTATTGGATTTACTTAATATTAGACACATGGCATAATGCATTTTGCCATTAGTAATGTACAGCAATTTAAGAATCTTCATATAAAGATTTTACAGTGAAGTTGCCTACCAAAAGAACATATTAATAGTATTTAAGGGGATATTTAGTCGTGAATGTTCAAAATGGGCTGGTCTGCATCCCAATTTTGAGGAAACATTAAGAAATCAATAAACTTCATTTACATTAAATTGTATTATAAACCCCATTCCTGCGCTGTATTTTGTTTTCTCTCATAAATTTTCTGATGGATTGAATTCTTAGATTTGGTCACGAATTTGGCACAAAAGCCACTCCCACTTTTGAAAAAAAGAAAAAAAAAACCTGGAGAGCAACGCTCAGTGGCTGAAGTGGCTATGCATTTAATTTAATTATCCGAGTTAGTCCACAAAAGTGGTATAGTACTATATGGAATATTGTTAATATATATTTTTGATCAGAAATACTGTCTGAACTTTTACTATTAATATGGAATTGTGTGTCTCTACGTTGACAATTGTGAACACCTGTCTTTCAGGGTAAACCTTCCTAATCCTTCTTTACAGCTTTTATTGTTTGGCTTCATCTAATCACATTTTATTACATTTTTTAATGGCCATAGTTTATATTAATATCTCACTTCATTTTGCTGTTTAATATTCAGTATATTCATTCAGTGTTTGAAAAACTGTCAACTAAATAAATCCATAAAAATGTCATAGTAAAACCATTTTACTCATTGTTTCACTTTTCTTTACCAAACCTCTCTAAAACTGCCTCCTCAAACGTACTTTCATTTAATTCTACCACATCAAACACATTCACCTTTAAACCAAACTTTCCAGACTTTTAATTCCACCAAAAAAGACGTTTTGCCTTAATGCAAACTCAAAACTTACCTTTGTGTGTTTTATCCGCTGAGCTTCGAGCCCGTCCTCTATTTTCCTTTTGCACTTCAGGAGAACTGCGTGAAGCGGTGATTACGCACGGGTTAATATACACGAAAGGGGGTTTGTTTCAGCCAATCAGCAGACAGGTCGGACTTCTCTCTCTCTGTGCCTCTTTTCGATGGTTTTAGGTTTAGTTCTTGGCGAAAACCTAAGCCCCGTTCTTTTCTCGGCTCCGAGTGAGTGGGACCAGTTTAAGTAGTTTGTGGAGCTGACGTCAGGGCGCGTTACAAACGGGAGGGGGCGCGATGCGTGACAGCAGCCCCCACGACTCTCGATCACTCACCGGACTGGTTTTAGTGCCACTGTGGTGGACTGCATCGAAACAAATGGAGCACATTCAGTTATTTCAGAGGAGACTGCCATTTGAAGAAATAATTGAATTGACGAGATAATTTTCTAAGATATGTGTATGTTCACTTAATATAAACAGCAAAATACACTTTCAAGGTCCCATACTTTCCTTTTAAATCTACTCATTGATTTATTTACTCCAGTCAAAATTGAAACGATAATCAATGACTGACCACAGAGCATGTCTTGACCTTTAGAAAACCTAACACATCTCTCAGTGAGCCGTTGGGGGAGGAAATAGCTTTCTTACATTTCAATACAGACACTATGTTTGACTATGTTTATGTCACTATGTGACATTAAATTAAGAAAAGCTGAGGTTGTCCATTCATGTTTCTTCTGAAGTCTGACGTTGCTGTGTTGCCATGACGTCACAGTGTACTCTCTAATAGGTCTGTGCTGAGAACATACTGATCCTGTAAGAAAAGGGCTGAGTGTGATATAGTGACAGAAGCATTTTTATGCTCCCGTCCTGGTGTGTGTCCAGCGCAAGAGCCATTGTAGAGTTTTTTAGAGGCACTGAGCGTCTCATAATGTTACAAGTATCGTTCCTTGTAACCGCCAAACCCAGATTTGTTCATCGGATCAGCACTCCCTGACCCCGCTCTGTGATTTTACGTGGCCGACCACTTTGTGGCTATGGAAGTGATTGGAAAACCTGAATCCAATGATTTAGATTGCTGAGTAAATACCTTTGGCAATATAGTGTATCTCACATATGATTTCCCCTTAGTGTGGTCCGGGGCTACATTCAAAACATTTAGGGCGTAAGCCATGTAAAAACGGCCTGGTGACGCCACTGGGTGACACTATAGCCTTGTTTCCTCTGACTGATGCATAATAACATGAGTCAGTTCAGCACAGTCTGGTTTAGTTTCCCCTGAAGAGACTTGTGTTTCCTCTGAGCTGTGTCCAGAGAGAGACATCTGCTGCAGAAACAGTGAACATAATAAAAGTGTTTCAATGAGTTATGAATTATATTTAAAACAGACTTTCAAATGTTGTTGCCAATTTGTTGCCAATAATACATAGTGGTTTGATATTGGTCATGAATTGTGCACAAATGCTTTTGAAAAAGAACCTGCAGGGCACTTTTTATCAATGTTTTTTCATATTTAATGTTCAATGTTGAATGTGACCATGCATGTAGTCCAAATGAAATAATCCTAATAAGCATAATAAAGTATACCTGCAGTTATACAATACCATTAATATGCACTATGTTTCTTGAATTATAATGAAAAACAGAGAGATAAGAAATGCTTCATTTGGAAAACCTTTTTTTGATAAAAGAATGATATTTTTCCTTTTTCTTGCAGGTGATGATTCACTGTGGCAACCCCTAAAGGTAGCAGTCGAAAGAAACTGTCCTGTTTGGCTGGCTCCTTGTTAGAGTGTACGCCATGTAGGATTCCCAGTGGCGTTTCCTCCCAGACGCACGGAAGCCAGGCTTCCTCAGTTTCAGACCAAAGTTCTCATATATATATATATATATATCATCTTGATATAAATTATAAATACAGTTTATCTTTTAGTCCTTTGTAATTTTAATCAAAAACTGTATTTCCTTGAATTCTGGCACATTTTAGATAATTTCTTTGCTGCCCATTGTGTCAGAAAATTATGAGTACAATTTTTTAATTTAACTGACCCAAAAATCCCAGACTCAAAGGCTTTGAAACAGAAAGAATCAAGGCCAAACATAGTTTATCAAACCCTCCCTACTGGGGTTGATGAGCACATTAAAAAAGGATGAAATCAAATTTCAATAATAAATTAAAGCCACAAGCGGCGATAAAGGCCCTCGCCTCCCTTGAGACCAGGACACATGCACTCGGAGGAGTGCATAAAAGGATTCTGAGGAGTTTTCTAAGGCTCTAGCCGTGGCTCTGGAGGGGCCTCCTCTAAAGGAAGGATCCTGGCAATTGGGAAATGGCATTTATTTCCCAAAGAAATAGCTGCCTCTTCACAGACTCATTACGACCACAGCCACAAATGTATCAAAAAACAAATTGATATTTTTTTTGGCACACGTGTCTAGATGATACTCACCAAATTTGGAGCTGTTTAGATGAAAAGCCTTTAGCACAAGGGGTGCGATTTAGGTGGTCACACATTCCACCCAACATAGTAGATTTCCTGTTGAGTTTAGGGTGTGGCTGTCATAGACTTTTCTGTTTGCCCTGAGGTGTCCTATGGATGTACCAAGTTTCATTTTTCTACATTGGAAAAAAGTTACTTTCACTTTCCATAGGCCCAATGTATTTTGACTTTTGTAGGGGGCGCTGGAGAGCCATTTCTAAAGATAACCCTTTTATTTACATATTTTTTTGTTCAGGTCATGAATGTGCACAAACGCCTTTTTGGGTCCAACTCGATCCGAGAAGGCGTTTGAGAGTTAAGAGACGTTTTATTTTCACAAAAATGGCCACCTCGTTACAGGCTTGCCACACCCATACCCGATAAGATATCAACAACAAAGTCACAACTTTGGTTGGCACATGTGTCTAGATGATTCTCACCAAATTTGGGGCCATTTAAATTAAAACACAATGATTTGCATCTTTCTGCGCAAGGGGTGCGATTTTAGTGGCCGCGCGTTTCACCCCACATGGCGGACTTCCTGTTGAGTTTAGGGTGTGACTGTCATTGACTTTTCTGTTTGCCCTGAGGTGTCCTATGGATGTACAAAGTTTCATTTTTCTACGTTGGAAAAAAGTTACTTTCACTTTCCATAGGCCCAATGTATTTTGACTTTTGTAGGGGCCCACTGAGTCATTTTTGTATTTTTTTGGCCTTCAAATACATAAATTTTTCGCCGGGCTTGAAGGCTGGGACCAATAAAAATGACTTTTCGTTCATGTTCACTGGGTCAAATTTAGGATCATAGGTCGACAATAAAAAAAAAAAAAAAAAAAAAAAAAAATAATCCGAGCAAAAACAATAGGCCCTCCCGGTCATCACCGGCTCGGGCCTAATTAAAACTGCAAGCAGTTGTCACCGTGTCGTGATGTGTTTTTATAACTTGTATGTGCGGACACTTTGAGGCCACATGACTTGTGTGTTTTTAATTGGGTGACACCCCGTCCCGCCTTGGACTGCACGAGCCAATAGGAAGAGTTCAGACGCGGTTCAAAAGGCCCAACAGAAGGAGGAAAAGAAAAATGGCAGGAAGGAGGAAAAGAAGTGGGGGAACGGAGAAAGTTCAGCCCGTCACCATGAGTGAGGAGCGGGCCAAGCCTGGAAGAGCCCAGAGAGGGATACCCTGCCGCACTGTGCTGCTGCAGATCCGAGGCATTGAGAGGACAGCCGGGGTTGCAAGGGACAACACGAGCTGAGGACTGGATCCTGGCAACCGGAACAGAACAGAGACGGAATGGAGAACAGAACAGAAACGGTAGAAAAACAGAAAAGTGTAGCCTTGTGTACACCGCTACAGAACTGATAAGTAAAGGGATGTGACCCGCCTAACCCCTGCATGCTGTGTGGCCCACCTGCGGACACATGCTTACCTGATGAGGCTTGTCTGACTTTGCCGAATGGACAGGAGGAATTTCCTTTCTCTTTTAGCAAACTGTGCTTTTATTAGACTGTCTTTCTCGGCAGTCTTTTTAAGAATAACTTGTTTTTTAATAACTTGTTTTTTAATAACTTGTTTTTTTATTAACTATTTATTTAAGATTTTTAAAACTTTTTTTTATCTAGATTTTATAAATCTATAGATTTTTAACTTTGTTTTAATAAACTTTTGTGAACTGATTTGGTATCTGTTCTCTGTGGTACACTTGGTGATCCAAAAGAACCTCTGTTTTTACAGTGATAAAGGACCCTAGCATCCCATGCAACGAGAGGACACTCATCAGTGTCTTGTGCATCACCAAGCATGGCTCTAATGGCACTTTTGTATATCTCGAACTGAGAAATAAATCTACCAAATTATAAAAAGGTCTGACAAAAAACTTGATTTGATTCAAATTGACCTCCCAAATTGACCAGTTGGTGATACTGTGCAGTCCCCTGGACTTTGTTTTGCTTATAACCCCATCCTGAATATGTGTAGCATTCTATTCTATAATCTAGGGGTTGCCACAGGGTAATTTTGCAATATTTGTTTTTACAAGTTTATGTAAATTAAATTTTTGCCGGGCCTGAACTTATTTAGCCATTTTTGGGAGTTTTGTTCAAGTTTAACAGCTCAAAATTCAATTTATTTGGCTGAATAATAATAATAATTCTTCTTCTGTTCCCTTTAGGGGATGCCCCAGCAAATCATCTGCCTCCATCTAGCCCTATCCCCTGCATCCTCTTCTCTCCACCTATTCCAACCTGCTGCACATGCTTCACCTCTTTTCCACATTCCCCATTGCCTTGAACTGTTGAACCTAAGTACATAAAATCCTGTTTAAAATCTTTTTTAACTCTTCTCCCTGTAACCTCACTGTTCCACTTGGATCCCTCTCATTCAGACCTTGTTGAACAACCTAGTTAAAAACTCTACCGCCATACTTCCACTGGTATGTCATCAGGACCAACTGCTTTTCCTTTCTTTATCCTCTTCAAAGCCCTACTAACTTCTCTCTTGCTAATCCTTTCTTATTCATGCTCAACAATATTTGCCTCTACTACTCTGCTCTCTCTGTCTTTTTCATTCATTGGATCCTCAATGTACTACTTCCAACTTCCCTCCTTTCAAAACATTTCCATCTCTGTCTTTAATCAATCTAACCTGCTGCACATCTTAACCTCATGCTACATCTCCTTATATTCCTGTCTACTTTCCTCAGTCCTCTCACTGTCCCACATCTTCCTAGCCAATCTTTTCCACTGGATACTCTCGTGAACTTCATCATTCCACCACCAAATCTCCTTGTTATCTTTCCTCCTTCCAGATGACACACCTAGCAACTTCCTACCAGTCTTCCTGAACAGCTTGGCTGTAATGGTCCAGTCATCTGGAAGCACTTCCTCACCACCTAAAGCCTTTCTTAACTCCTGAAAACTACACAGCACTCAACCTTTTTAACTTCCACCACTTTGTCTTTTGCTCTGCCTTTGCTCTCTTCATCTTCCTCACCACCAAAGTCATCTTACACACCACCGTCCTATGCTGTCTAGCAACACTCTCTCCTACTACTTTGCAATCAATAATCTCTATCAGATTCCATCGTCTACATAAGATATATCGTCAGTTATCCAGGACATCTTGAAAAAAAGATTTAAGTAAAAAAACATCTGGATTCAGTTTTCAAGGTGAAGATGTTTTGTCTCTAATTCCAAGAGACTTTATCAATTCTGAGATCAACTGGTAGGAGAGATATGCTTATATCTCTATCTCCTCTACTCTGTACCTGAATGGAGTAGTGGCACCTGTGTTGGTTGTCTTACTTTAAAAAAGTTATTAGTTACAGTTACAAATTACCTCTCCCAAAAAGTAATTGAGTTACTAATTCAGTTATCACATTGTAAAAGTAATTAGTTACTCAGCAAAGTAACTGATGTTACATTTTTTATGTTCTATAACGCTGTTACGTTTTATAACATCTTTAATATCAAATATGTTTATAACTGCTTAAAGAATAAAAACACTATACACAGTATTTTAGAACATTTGGTATTTATTATTTATTTGAACTCAGTAGATTGCAGTCTGCCATATGATATGCATAGGAATAAAAACATAAAAGGGAGACCAGGGCCATTAAGTAGTGCAAATCTCTGTACCTGTAAATTATTGCACAATAAACAGAACACGTTATTATTATTATTATTATTATTATTATTATTATTATTATTACATCAATTGTATATAGCGCTTTTCCGGGGACGCAAAGACGCTTTACATATCAATTATTCATTCACTACACAGTCACACATTAATCTATACTAAAATACTCCTATTTACTCCATTACAACATACCTTGCAATCAATGTGTTCAGTTCTGGCTTGGTCACCTGTTGCTGAGCCGCGTTGCTTGTTTTAACAGTGGCTCTGTCTCCTTCACTGGAACTCACGCTAGCTGCCTTTGGGGTTGGGTTAGCAGCAGCAACAAGTGTCGTGTTAGCATGTGTTGATGTAAGGTGCTTTATAAGATTTGCGTTCAGTGAGACCGCGTCTCAGCCAATCATCGCTTTTGCAACAGTGTCATCATCCCCTCCCCTGCTCTCTCCAGGCAGCTGATGTGTATCCAAAGCATGACACCTCGAACTTTAGTCAACCAAATTGTAGTAACGCGACCATTTTTATTCTCAGTAACAATAACGGCGTTGCAACAATGGGAAAAGTAATTAATTAGATTACTCTGTTACTGAAAAATAAACTCCGTTAGTAACTGTTACTGTTATACTCTAACGCTGTTACTTCCAACACTCCATCCATCCATCCATCCATCCATCCATCCATCTTCTACCGCTTATCCGGGGCCGGGTCAGCAGTCTAAGCAGAGACGCAGACTTCCCTCTCCCCAGACACTTCCTCCAGCTCTTCCGGGGGGATCCCGAGGCGTTCCCAGGCCAGCTGAGAGACATAGTCCCTCCAGCGTGTCTTAGGTCTTCCCCGAGGTCTCCTCCCGGTGGGACATGCCCGAAACACCTCCCTAGGGAGGAGTCCAGGAGGCATCCGAAACAGATGACCGAGCCACCTCAGCTGGCTCCTCTCGATGTGGAGGAGCAGCGGCTCTACTTTGAGCTCCTCCCGAGTGACCAAGCTCCTCACCTTATCTCTAAGGGAGCACCCCGCCACCCTGCGGAGAAAGCTCATTTCGGCCGCCTATATCCGGGATCTTGTTCTTTCGGTCATGACCCAAAGCTCATGACCATAGATGAGAGTAGGAACGTAGATTGACCGGTAAATCGAGAGCTTTGCCTTGCAGCGCAGCTCCTTCTTCACCACGACAGACCGGTACATCGACCGCATCACTGCAGAAGCTGCACCGATCCGTCTGTCAATCTCATGTTCCCTCCTTCCCTCACTCATGAACAAGACCCCAAGATACTTGAACTCCTCTACTTGAGGCAGGATCTCTCCACCAACCTGAAGGGGACAAGCCACCCTTTTCCGACTGAGAACCATGGTCTCAGACTTGGAGGTGCTGATCCTCATCCCAGCCGCCTTCACACTCGGCTGCAAACCGTCCCAGTGCACACTGAAGGTCCTGGCTTGATGGAGCCAACAGGACAACATCATCTGCAAAAAGCTGAGACGAGATCCTGTGGTCCCCAAACCAGACTCCCTCCGGTCCCTGGCTGCGCCTAGAAATCCTGTCCATAAGGATAATGAACAGGACCGGGGACAAAGGGCAGCCCTGCCGGAGTCCAACATGCACTGGGAACAGGTCTGACTTATTGCCGGCAATGCGAACCAAGCTCCTGCTCTGGTCGTACAGGGACCGGACAGCCCTTAGCAAAGGGCCCCGGACCCCATACTCCCAGAGCAACCCCCACAGGGCGCCACGAGGGACACAGTCGAATGCCTTCTCCAGATCCACAAAACACATGTGGACTGGTTGGGCAAACTCCCATAAACCCTCCAGGACCCTGGAGAGGGTATAGAGCTGGTCCAGTGTTCCACGACCGGAACGAAAACCGCATTGTTCCTCCTGAACTTCCAACACTGAGTGGCACTAACAACTCTACACCTGAATCCTTAGCAACTCTCACATCAGGAGTCACACTTCCCTTTCATAGCCAACAACTATGAGACCAGAACAGCATGGTCCATCAGGTTTGTTTTCAGGGGAAACTCCTCCTCTAGAGAAATAAGCTCAGCTTGATCTCAGAATTGAAAAACCCTCTTGCAATTAGAGACGAAACGTCTTCACCTTGAAAACTGAGGCCAAGATGCTTTTACTTTTACTTTAACTTTTTTTTTTTTTTTTTTACATAAGATTTAGTCCACCTGTGTGCTCCTGCCACCAGTGTTAATTTTGACACAACATTTTTATTTAGTTTTAGTCTTAGTCTTTTGACTATAATTCTTTTAGTTTTAGTCAAGTTTTAGTCATCTGATTTGTTTTAATTTTAGTCTTATTTTAGTCGACTAAAATTGCTTGGTATTTTAGTCGACTAAAATTGCTTGTTATTTTAGTCAACTAAAATAAGACTAAAATCAATAACAGATTTACTAGACAATTTTTACAATATTTTTAAGTTTGGTATAGAAAATAAACTTAACCAAAATATATAAAACACAAATTCAACTTTATGTCAACACAACGGTGTCTTTATTTCAATTCAAAAGCTTTTATGCAGCAACAAACACTGTCATGGTAATGTAAACAATAACTAGCTGCCAATTCACCATCAATAAAAGAAAAATAAAGTTAGGTCCAGGACCTTAAAGCTTACAGCTGAGCTGAACAATAAGTGCAAACATTTTTAATTTCGAATCTAAAGTGCACTGAACGACATTTTCTTCTTGCTACCACAATGCTGGCAATTCAACCACAGAATAGTAACACTTATTTACCTCTATTCATTTTCAAGAAAGCACTTTGTGCTAAAGTGACTTTGCTCTGTTACGCTTTCCCTGGTTAGGTCACCTGTGACATTTTGTCGCTCTTTGAATGCCGTCTTCCGGAGCTCAGTCAGATAAGTCAGTCTCTGATTGGTTCTCTTCTTCATCATGCAGCTTACCATAGACATTCATAATAAAGGCCTTTATTATGTATGTCTATTCCGTTCTTCTTCTTCTTCTCTAGTATTAATGGCGGTCGCAACCAATTTTTTCGTGCATACCGCCACCTACTGTACCGGAGTGTGTTCGCCTGTTCCGTTTGCGGATTGGTTCTTTTGTTCATTTCTCCCGTCTGCTAATTGGATTTTCGTCACAGTCTATTTTCGTCTCGTCCTTTATTCGTTGACGATAATGTCAATCAATTTAGTTATAGTTTTAGTCTCTATCAGTGACTTCCTTTTAGTTTTTGTTTCGTTTTGTCATAAAAAATATTTGTGTGAAAATAATGACGAAAATATTTCACAATCGAAATTAACACTGCCTGCCACCACTCTTATACTGTATGTACCCCTGTTTTTCTGCCTCTTCTGAATGTACGTGTTCACCACAGGCATCTCCATACTTTTAGCAAAGTCTACTGACCTCTGTCCTTTTGGGTTCCTTTCCTGAAGTCCAAACCTGCCGATCACATTTCACCAACATGTCCATTAAATATTGCACCTATCACCACTCTCTCACTTATGGGAACACTCTGCATCACTTCCTTAAACTCGCTCCAGAATCTGTCTTCCTCCTCTTGTTCACAACCAACTTGTGGAGCATAAGCACTAACAACATCACACCTTCAATTACTAGCTTCAGACTCATCAACCTATCTGACACTCTCTTTACCTCCAGAATATTCTTCACAAACTCTTCCTTCAGGATCACTCCTGATCACTCCCTTTCTCTTCCTGTCCACACCATGATAGAACAGTTTAAACCCTGCTCCAATGCTTCTAGCCTTGCTACGTTTCCACCTTGGCCTTCTGGACACACAGAATGTCAACTTTCCTCCTCTGCATCATATCTACCAGCTCTCTACCTTTAGCTGTCATCGTACCAACATTCAAAGTTCCTACTTCCAGTCCTAAACTCCTGCCATTCCTCTCTCTGCCTACGGACACGCCTTCCTCCTCTCCTTCTTTGACCAATAGTAGCCCAATTTCTACCAGTGCCCGTGAGTCAACATCACCAATGGCGGTCGTTGTTAACCCGGACCCGACCAATTTGATATGGAAGTCCTGTTAGTGATTTGCATGTTGGATTCGCTAAAGTTTTACGGATGCCCTTTCTGACACAACCCTCTCTATTTATCCAGACTTGGGACAGGCACAAAAAGTACACTGGCTTGTGACCTCCTGGGCAGGGGGCACATGTCCTTGGAAGGACCGCATCTCATCTTTGCATACCCGGCTTGTTACAGGCAGAAGCAAAAGTCGATGCGGTCCAAATGATATTAACACAATGACTTTGTTAATCTAATATTTAAAATTCCTGGGTGTGATAGAGCAGCATCTCAATAAAAGTTTCTTTTCTTGATCTGTTGTATGACGTGTGTGATGAATTTAATTTGGCTACAACTCATTTTCCCAACTCCCATTTACTTTTTTTTTTAGATACATATCCTTATTATTCATCATCACATATGTGTGAACCAAATTGTATGTCTCTACAACACAAGGACTGGCTCCTATTTAAAATCTTTAGGGGGTGCTGGACATCTCATTTAAAACATGGTCCATTAATTGGCATTTCATTGTGTTAACTGTGTAAATGTGAACCGGATCTGGGTGCAACCAGGTCTGACAATGTTTCTGAGAGTTAGAGGAGATTATATTTTTCCCCAAAATGCCCGCCTTGTTACAGGCGAGTTACGGCAACACCCACAAATCTATCAAAAATATATTTGATAACTTTTGTTAGCCTGTGTGTCTAGTTTATTTTGACCAAGTTTTGTGTTTGTGGGATCATGCAGATATTTTCTGTTGTTTTTTAAAATTGGCTGTAAATTTACAGCAATTGCTTACAGTGCTCTAAAACGCGTCGGAAAGGTAAATCCATGCTCCAACAGGTTAAAACTTTAGGTTAGCCAGTGTAACCTAATGAAGAGAGGAGTTACATGTGCTCTCTTCGGTTCATTAAAAAACACTCTTGCCGCTGCATTCTGGATCAGCTGCAGAGGTTTAGTTGTGCGGGCCAGTAGTACTAGTAGTAGTAGGGAGTCCAGCCAGTAGAGCATTGCTTGGTGGTAACGTGTTGGGCAGCGGGCAGCTGCAGTCACCCCTGGGTGACCAGCTGTAAGAAGCATCAGCTGGGAGGACAGCTGAGTCTGACTCATCAAGTCGAATCCACAACCCCAGGCCTCTGAGCAGGACCTGTAGGTTGCCCATTTTTCAAGCTTTTGCTCCACAAGCATGCCCTTTCCAGTTCCTCATGCAGATCAGGGAGATGCCTGAAAGGCTGGGTCCCAGAGAGCACCAAACCTTTCTCCAGTTAGCTGTTTTGTGTGGAGACATTTTTTCAGGAGCTGAGAATAGTGTGCACAAGTGTGAAGGGGGCACAGTGGCTCAGTGGTAGCGCGGTCGTCCTTTTACTGTAAGGTTTGCGGTCGAACCCCGCTCTCCCTAGTTCACACTGTTGTTGTGTCCATGGGCAAGACACTTAACCCATCTTACCTCCAGTGCCACCACACTGGTGTATGAATGTGTAAATGGAGGGACCACCTCACGCTCCTCACACCTTCTTGGTGGGAACGTGTTGGGCAGCAGATGGCTGCAGTCACCCCTGGGTGACCAGCTTGAAGATGCATCAGCTGGGAGGACAGCTGAGCCTGACTCGTCAAGTCGAACCCACAAATGCGGGCCTCTGAGCAGCAGCTATAGGTGGCTCATCCTCCAAGATTGTTCCTCTACAAGCACCAGAAACCATTTCCAGTTCCTCATGCAGACCAGGGAGCTGCCAGGGAGGCTGGGTCCCAGAGAGCACCAAACTTTTTTTATGCAAACTCAAAAATTAACTGCCAAAGATTTGTGAAGAATCAAACGTAAAGCTACCAGGAACCCATTATCATCCAGTGCTGCCAAATTCCACAACTGCAATCTACCTGGAGTGTCAAGAAGTATGAGGTGTTTAGTAATCAGAGACATGGCCAAGGTAAGAAAGGCTGGAACCCGACCACCTCTGAACAAGACACAGAAGTTGAAACGTCAAGAATGGGCCAAGAAATATCTGAAGACCGATTTTTCAAAGGTTTTGTGGACTGAGATGAGAGTGACTCTTGACGGATCAGATGGATGGGCCTGTGGTTGGATCAGTAACGGACACAGAGCTCCACTTCGACTCAGACGCCAGCAAGGTGGAGGTGTAGTCTTGGTATGGGCAGGTATTATTAAAGATGAGCTAGTTGGACCTTTTTGGGTTGAAATAGGACTCAAAATCCACTTTCAGACCTACTGCCAAACTTTAGAAGACACTTTCTTCAAGCAGTGGTACAGAAAAAATCTTTCAAGAAGACTGATTTTTATGCAAGAAAACGCTCCATCACAATCAAAGTTCTCCACTGCGTGGCTGGCCAGTAAAGGTCTTAAAGATGAAAAACTAATGGCATGACCCACTTCTTCACCTGACTTAAACCCTATTGAGAAATTTTGGACCCTTCTTAAGCAGGAAATTTACAGTGAAGGTAAACAGTACACCTCTCTGAACAGTGTCTGGGAGGCTGTGGTTGCGGCTGCACAAAAGTTGATTCTGACCAGATCAAGAAACCAACTGACTCTGTGAATGGAAAGCCTGTGACTGTTATTGAAAGGAAGGGTGGCTGTATTGGTCACTGATAATAATGGTGTACATGTAGATATTAGATGTAGATATTTGTGGGTTTGTTAACATATTGGATTGACCAAGAGCACTGTACTTGTACAATAACAAAACTAATCCTCAAAAATTGCCTAACTTGCCTAATTGTACATTGCTACATTTTGTAACTTATGCGTCCTTAAAACCAATTAGCTAAATTAACAAGATGATCAACATGGAGATGTACAGTAGTGTTCTCACTGTTTAATAGCACGTTTTCTTAATTATTTTTTTTTCTCTTATTACTTTGATCCTTACAGGGCTAAGGATCAAAGTAATAAGAGAGGGAAAATGTGTAAAAGGACGTCAAATATTAGGATGGATTATACACAAGTCAAAACGGAGACTAAATGACACAAACCCTTCAGCATTATTGCCTATTCATTATAAAGAATTTGCTGTATAACTTCCAATAAAAATAGAGAAATAAAAGAAAATTTTAAACTTGATTTAACAAAACCAAAGAGAGGAAAATTAGTTGGAAGAGATGAAAGTGACCATCACCATCTCTCATTCTGGGCATAGCAGCACCGATCTGAAAAAAAGATAAGGCCGTTGTGGAATGTGGGGTTTGCTCCCGTCCAAAGGTGCTAAAAGACTCTCCTGACTTTAGAAACAATAAAATATCTAGAATAGAATAAAAAATCTAAAGAGCTGGATAAAACAATAAGAAGTCAGTCCGGGAAAGACAGAGAAGATATAAAAATTAAAAGAGAAACTGTTAAAACACGGACAAGACAAGTCTCTGTTTCTGCTTTCCAATCCCAAACAGACCTAGTACAGCCCAAGTCTAAGGGCTAATGAAAAGATAATTAAGAGATGTGGGTGTGGGATGGTTAAAGAAAGCAAGGCCTCCTGAATTACAGACTCAACAGAACTCAGTTAAAAATTCAAAGAAGAACAACTGGACATTACGTGCCGATCATACTGTGGAACTTTATAGGAAAGAAAAGCAAGAAGAGGAAGAAACTAATAAGACTTTTTCAAAAGCTAATACTGCTGCAATTGAACAGACTGAACAATAAACACAAAAGGAGAAGAATAAGTTACAGGGGTCTATAACTGGAGAATATCAGAGGCTGCCGCAGCCTCAAGAGCAGAGTTTAGCAGCAGTTCCCTGAAATATGAATAACCTTTATTTACGTTCCAGTCTCCTACAGAAGAGCCAATGCCACTGTAACAGGCTTATTATAACAGACAGCGGGTCCCTTACAGAGGAATGCCCACTGCACAGAGAGGCATCCAAGACAGTTTGGAGAGTGAGGCAAGCCAAAAGCAGTATCTGGTGAGGACTGGCTTCAGCTAGTCATGTTGTCATGTTGGGCGGACGATGTCAGCATGTAGACGAGCGACAGTCCACCATTCACGCCCAGCTAAAAGACCCTCCCCTAGACCACAAATGCAGGATGTCAGATGCTACAACTGTAACAATTTTGGTCATACACAGTATTTTTGTCCAGCACTAAAATCAAAACACCTGTTATTGTGTTCAGTACCTAGGCCAGTTTCATGACAGGTTGTGGCGAGAAGAGGACTCATAACACCAGTGCTAGTGAATGGCCAACGAACTGAAGCATTGTTGGACTCTGGGTGCTTTCAGTCTGTAGTTCAATCCAGTTTGGTTCCAAAAGAGAGGTGGTTTAGAGACAAAATACCATTAAAATGCATACATGGAGATGAGCACACCTACCCGACAGCTGAATTATATCAGTGATTCTTGGGAATATGGATAAAACAGGTTTTAATTTTGAAAATAAAAAGTTAGTTAAATTACTAAATCTGAAGGTATATTATTATAGACCAAGGTCTTGGCTGTTTAGCAATTTACTGGTGCAACCTCCTCATTTTCTATTTTTATCATAAAATAGGCGTTTTTCCAGTTATTACTTTGTTTTTGTCGACACCGTCAGACACAATAAAAAGTAAACTATGTTTTATTTATTTGGTCTAATATGCATTTATAGTTTTAAAATTATTATTTGGCATTTTTAGTACACATATATGCCGGTAAATGAAGAAGATTAACTTTTGTAAATTTTTTATATGTTTACACATGTACTCCTTTAAAATATCTAACATCATACAATGTTTACTTTAAGCCTAAATAGAAAAAGTAATGTTTTTTATTTAACAACATATTTTTGTATCAAAAGAGACTATTACTTTAATAACTCAACAGCACTGAAGAAACATATTGCATAAGCATATTCATTTAAAACAAATAAAACTCCCTCTGACGGTGGTGACAGTGGCCTCATTACAACATACAATTCCAAAATGTATACCACTCAAGCCGATGGCTTCTTGCTTAACAACTTTATTTAACTATTTGGTCCAAAAAATAACAATCCTGAGAACTGTGAAAAACATACACTTAGTAAAAAATAAAGTCAACACCAGCAGGAATAATGTAATGCCTTCCAAAAACAAGACTGTAAACTGTATATTAATAATAATATATGTGAACTTTTGTGAGTATTCCCTAACTGATTTACATCACTCCACCACTCATTTAGCTTTATCAGGAAGTATATGGTGTATATGTTTCTCCTCAATGAAGTCTATGACTTCAGCAGACAAGTTTTAGATCTCCTCGTTCTGCTTGCACGACCTGGTGATGACGGTTCCACAAGTTTGACCAGAATATGGTCAAATGGTATGAAGCACATATTCTTTCCACCTCCTTTTGGATAGAATCGTATGTTGGGCCCATGAGGGTGGAAAAACTCAACTTCCACATCTTGATGATGAGTGTCCACAGTGACAGCCTTTGCTAACCACTAGTTCTGGTCATAAATGACCGCAAGCCAATCTCCGCAATGAACTACATCAGCAGATACATCTGTCACAGTTCCATCAGGACCACTCTTGGTCAGTGGTTCTTGATCCATTGGTTCTTGCTCACTTTCCTCCCGTTCCATTTTCTCCACAAACATTGTCAAAGGATCTTTCCTCTTTTGAATTGGTATAGGACCATCATCCTCAACCTGTGCCCTGGGTGTGTTGGCAGTCAACTGGAATGTTGTTGGGCTGAAACACTCGCACATCTGTGGCTCACTGCAAAAACAGGACAGTGATCTGCAATGGATCTCAGAGTCGCTTTCGGCGTGTCGGTGTGACCTGATGGAGTTTCCTTGTTGAAGGTACAGGTTTTAGTGGTTGAGAAATGAGTGCATCATATGGCTGAAGGTCAGCTTCAGTAATGACATAGAGCTTAGTGCTACAGAGGCTTCTGCCAACCATCTCATAGAAGATATTCCCATTCACAATGTCATTCCCTGCAGTATAAGTCTGTCTGCAGTCCTTTTCACAGTTCCTCCAATGCCATCTGGGGCTCCTTCCCATGTGAGGTGGGGAAGAAGTTGTTCTCTTGAAACCTAGAGTTGGAGGGACACTGCAGAGGAGAGAAAAGTTCTTCTTGTTCTTGTATTGCTTGCTTGGGCCATCTGTCCAAAAGTGAATAGTGTCAACTTTTGGAAACTGTTTTGTTTAAGAAGCCTGTATTCCTGCTTCCCACCCAGTTGGGCTGCACTCTGAATAAATCAAGCGCTCTGGCCTCCAAATCACTGCTGCTCACACATAAATATGCTTCACCTGTGGCTCTCTGTCTCCAGCAAAGATTCAGTCACTCTGACAGAGAAGCAGCTCAAACATAGAATCAGCTCGGTTTGGACAAAAAGACACCACTGGTATGAGATGGATTTTGAATGTTTGAACTTCTTTATTATTTGGTTTAATTATGTTTAAATATTATTAAACCTGGTAATCTTAAGAAAAGGCATTATGATTGTTTAAATGTATTTTCTTGTAGGTTATCAACCTACTTCATACTACTTCATGCTACTCCTCGCTTCTCTACTCTACTGTGCTGTGCCTACTAGTTGCTATTTTTCTACAGCCTGCTCGATTAAAATTAATAAAGGAGAAGCAAATTGAGTGAGTTGTCCCAGCGTCTTTTTATCGAAGCTAGCCTTTTCAAGTTTTGACAAGAGCTGAAATAACTAGAAAGAAAACTTGACAGTTGATAACCACTCGTGGACAGTAAGCCTGGAAAACTAGACGAGTTCTGTCGACGCAGGGAGGGTAGAAGCATTGCTTTAGTCACCAATCCAAACGGCTTTGGAAATGTTTGGAAAAACGGTGAAGCAACTCAAGCAGGAAAGGACCATGGCTAAATCGGCATTCACCAAACAAGCCAACTTCCTGAGCAGAGAAGCCCGCAATATGACAGAGGTGGAACTGCGAGAGGAGTTCAAAAGCTTGCCACTGACGCTAGAAATGTAAGTGGACAAATGAAGAATACAGAGCTGGCATATTGGCTGATATGGAAGACAAAGCTGGTGATCAGGAGGAGGTGGAGCTTGATAAGCAGCAGGAAGCTGATCTGGAGAAAACTACTAGTGACTGTGAATCAAGGATGGATGAAGTCAGACATATGGTTCGAGCCAACTTGTGGTCCAGATATGGCGAGGAGCAACTTAAGTCTGCAATCCAAGAGTCGGAAAAAGCTTGCAGTGATGTGATGGAGATGGACGTTTCAGCTGTTAATAGAAGTGGATATGAAATGCAGGTGGACTTTGTGGAAAATCTGATCCAGGAAAGCATTAAAAGCCGAGCAGCTTGGGAAATGTGGATTCCAGTCGATGAAAGAGGCGACATAGAAAGCAGAGTGAAACAGCTCAAAGTGATGAAGAATAAGCTTCATGCAAGAAAAGCAGAGTTTGTTAGAGCTGAAAAAATTGCCCAAGAAGAAAAAGGAGTTGCAGCAACACAAGCAGCCATCTCAAACATGAGCAAACCAGCTCAAGTCACACCCATTGTGAGAATAAAGCCAATAACTCTTCCTAGATTTGATGGATGTAAAAGAAATTTCCACAGGTGGAGAAGAGATTGGGAAAGCCTCCAGAAGCAAGGGAACCAACCGGCTCAGTAGAGGTGAAAAGTCGCAACTTCTGGATAGTGTGGATGAAAGAATCTGAGTTACATCTGAAGACATGTTCAGAGTACTGGAAAACAGGTACGGAAATAGGTCCACTATTGCTTTGGAAATAATTGAGGAGTTGGAAAGAATCCCTGTTCTGAAGGAAAACCAGCCGAGGAGAATAATTGATTTAATTCAAACGGTGGAAAAGGCTCTGGATGACCTCACAGAGCTTGGAAATGCAGGAGCTATAAAGAACCACCTGGTTACCAAATCAATAGAGAGCAAGCTCCTGGTGCTGTGAAGAAGGACTGGTCACTAGCGGATCGAGATTCCCCAAATGTAGAAACATCCCCATATGCAAATCAACTAAAAAATGCATTCTTATGTGGTTTGAAACCTGAAGTGAGTCATTTTGTAAAGAAACAGCAAATTGGATGGGCCACCGCCCTTTATCTCAGGTAAAAATGTATGCCAGTGCTGACTTAGTAAAGGACGTATCGATCAGTCTCGTTAGGAGAATCCGGAGGCATGGAACACAACAACAAAGAAACAGGATTAAGCATACGAATGTCACTGTCAGTGCTACAAACACTGACTTCAGAATTCCACCCCATTTCCCGAAAACTTGTTCAAACCAGGGTGTAATATGGTCCTCAATGCCTGCTTTCCAGTCAGTTCCATTGATAAGGAGTTGAGTCCTTCTAAAGCCCTGGTGACACTGCCATCAGGAGCTGTGTTGTTGGGGATAAAGGTACAACAGACTTGTCCGATCATTTTACATACCCCACCCTTTTCAGCTAAGATCATGTCCAGTGCCATCCTGTTTTGCCAGGTCATGAGGCTGGTTTTATCCAGCTGTTCGGCCAAACCGAAACTGCGTCTCGGTGTAATTAATGAACCTCTGTTGGTTATAATAGATATAGTTAATCCAATCAACATTTTTATTTATGGTTACCCTCCAAAAGAAAAGTGATTCAAATCCAGCTGCAATCTGATTTCGTGCCTTAAATTGGTCAGGGACCCTCTAGGGACCCCAATTGCATCAATGTATACGCGATCATCAAATGAACCAGAGGAGCTTCCTCTTGCTCCTCTCGTGTGGGCCCTTGCTCACACTCCCATCAGTTTCAGGGTGTGGGAGTATGTAGAATTGTTGGACCAATTGAATTAGTGCACAAGTACCAGTCCAGTCAGCAGGTAACAGTTGTCGAATGGTCTTACCTCATAGAACCACCAGACGTCCGCCCTGCCTCCTATGTGGTTTCGCACCCAAGCATCATTAATTTCTCCTTTGGTTGAGTTCAGAGTGGTGTAACAGGAAGACAGGTGTCCCACATCCACTTTCCCACTTCGAGTGATGCAGGTGTAGTTGCCCTCATAAGGAGAAAACCAAGGGGGTTTAACATTAATCTTTACAGGTGGGTAACGATAATGCAAATTTATACAGAGCTCTGGTGGAGGAGCCTGAATATACAATTTCAACATGCATTCAAAACTTTTGTAATCATTGAATGGTGTAATGGGAAAAGGTACTGTAGCTAATAGTGGTCTAGCCCCAGCACATGCATAACAGTTTTGTCTTGGGTCATTGTGTTCAACAGTATAGACTAACCAATCAATCCATTCATTCTTTTCAGCATAACCTGTTTCCACAGCGATGGTGTGCTGGACAGTCTCTAAATCAGTGTTATCAGTAGTCTTACCAGTAGCTTTAGTAACATTTATTCTAAATAGACCCAATGGATCTCTAGAAATGTGAACCCCATAACAAACATGCCTGAGTCCCCACCCTTGGTTTTTTAAGGTGAGTGTCAGATGCTCATCATCTCGGTTAAGGACAGTCTCTGTTTTAGGTCCGGTGCAGATGGAGGCTGAGGATTGTATCCCCAGTCGTGTGGACCAGTGTTTGTGATCACATTGCTCCAGGAATCACAGGCTTTGTGACCCCAGTGATGCAGACATACTTCACCGCTCCGATCCACTGTATCTCTCTACCACTCACAGTCTATAACAGAGCAGAGATTAATCGAACAACACAATCAGTCTGTACAATACAGGTTATTGTCAGTAATGAATCTGGATTCCCCTTTACCTCCCTCTTAACTCTAGTGAGGTTCCCATTTCTCTCTGTGTGGGGACTGTCTCTAAAATACCAGAATATGGGGATGGTAATTATAAGAGAAAAGGATACCAGCATACAGAGGGTGCCTCTCATGCCACACCCTGTACTCGGAATGGATGCCATGGTCTGACGGGGTTCTGCATGGTGCCCGTCTGAGTCTGGTATCCATTCCGACAAGAGGGCACTGAGAGGTTTTGAAAGAAGTACACAGATGTACTTCAAAACACTAATCATTTGTATTTTGTTTAAATGTTTTGGAGCCTCTAGGTGTCGGCTTCCTCCTCCCTCCGGAAAACAGTGTCCTCTCCAAAACCTTCCTCTGCACCCCACCTCCCACATGCTCCTTTTCGGCTGAGAAAAAAGGAAAAAAAGCTGCAGACCAGCAGCAGCAACACGGAAGCGGTAAGATAAACGAATTCAGACAATCGTTTATTTGTTTAAATTTTGATATATTGAGATTGTTGACCTAAAGTTAAAGATAAAGGTGTGTTTGAGTGTGACTGTGTGTGACTGAGGTTTGATTGAGTTTGAGTTGATTTACTGGCTGGTTTACTGAGAACAATGGGTTCAATAAAAGTAAACTGGGTGGTGATAAGGTCTTAATTGGGGGGAATGTTATGGGAATTGTATGTTTTTATTAAGTGTCTATTTTTTTAGTTTTTATATGTTATGCTTCTGTCTGCTTCTGTTCTGTTCTCATGCTATTACAAACATGTCCCTAGTCTAAGCTATTACCACCTGGCCTCTAGGTCGCAGACTGTAGGGGAGTGAACATCCTCCTCCTCCTTCACATTGTGGACTGATATGTATAAAACCCATATGTATTGTTTACTTTGGAAGCAGATTCATCTTGTTGTACAGTCTCATGACATGTCTGTACTTCGCTTCCTTGCAAGGAATAAATCCTGACCATTCATTCTAAATTCAATACGGTCTCACTGTCTCCTCATTATTCTGACGAACAGAATTCTTTTTACAATATAGAATTCTTATAACATTTGGTCCTTCGAGCCGGATTCCAATCTGTTCATCTTCTCTTCGTCGGGGGAGCGGACCTGACCATGCATGGGAAAGCCAAACCAAAGCGTTTTTTTGTAAGTCCTAAAGCCGCGGTTTAAGCGGTACGGGCCAGAACATCCTTTCCTTCGCGCGGAGGAGACGCAGTGACGGAATCAGAGGAGAGAGACGGGAGACAGATCTGAACTTGGACATTGGGAAAAAAAGTCAGGTAAACAGCTGTTTAAGTTTTTTTGGTGTGTGTGATTTTTTTAATACCAAAGCTCCTGGGAGTAGTTTTGGAAATCTGACATATGTTGAGCGGCTGCATGAAGTTTACATCATTAGTTGATGTTTTCCATGAAGTTGGCCAGCATATGAGATTCTTAAACTCTGAAAGATCGAGACCCTAAATGTCATCTAATGGTGAGATCCGCTTTATCGAGATCCTACATGTAAAATCTTAACGGTGAGGTTTAAAGCCGAAAAAGGTATGTGTTTTTGATCGAGATCCTACATGTTAAATCTTAACGGGTGAGGTTTTAAACGGGATATTCTGATGTTAATCTGTGTTAAAGCTTGTTGTCTTGCTGGATTTTAGTTTGATAGATACCTTATGCTTTGTAAGTCTTTATGGTGTTTCTTGAAACTGACTCGTGCGTTAGTTCATTTGGCCGTGACAAGTGCGAACCTCTATGTGAGATAGAGCACCTAATTACAAGAAGGGTATAAGGTCTAGAGAGCTTGTCTAGAGAGCACAGGAATTTATCTTAGATTAATAATCACGTATCGTAATACGCCACAATCGAACTGCCTTGCATAGCTAGTATTGTTGGTTTTAATGGTGCGTTGGACGACAGGAAAACTCAGTATTGACCATTATCGAGAACCTCCATGTAAAATCTTAACGGGTGAGATGAATGAGTCCAAGTCAATGTGACTATAAAAAGGCCTGACTACGTAGAATTGATTCCTGCAGATGAGTAATGAGATTTTAAAAGCCCACTAGACAGTGAGAGGCTTATGCTGGGAAAAATTGTTTTGTTTTCACTGCATGTTGACGTGAGTGCGATTATAAAGGCCCACAAGACGTGTGTGGAGCATATATATACTGGGAAATTGTTACAGAAAAAGGTGTGTTTGAGTGTGACTGTGTGTGACTGAGGTTTGATTGAGTTTGAGTTGATTTACTGGCTGGTTTACTGAGAACAATGGGTTCGAATAAAAGTAAACTGGGTGGTGATAAGGTCTTAATTGGGGATGTTAAATTGATGCAGCATATTGACCCTGAGAATATAATCCATTTGAATAAATGGCATGAAAAATATGGTTTTATTGGTAAATTGCAGGTTAACGAATGTGAGGAGTTAATTAGAAAGATTACAGCAGATAATCTGAATAATAAAGTAAACAGAGGCAAGCGGATTGCCTCAAGCTCAAAATTGGCTAATTGAAGCCCAAAAAGGAGAATAGGAGACAGAATGAGAAACAGGAAAAGATTAATAGAGAAAATGAGGAGAAACTCAGAAAGGTAGCCAAAGACAAAGCTACAGAAATTAAAAAGTTGGATGAGGAGGTTCTGAATAGACCTGTACTAACCACCACCTATCCTTCTTTACATGCTTTCTATCGCCGAGAGCAAAAGATCGAAGATGACCTGGGTCCCTGCACGAATCTGCCTCCTCCTATCCGAGCCAGCAAGGGCTGGCAGCCGCAGGCCCTCTCCGCAGGCGCAGCCGCAGCCGATACAGCATGCACAGCCAGAACCCTCCCAACAGCCACAGCCTCAGCCTCCAACTCCGCCTTCCTCCGCCCCGGCCCACACGACTCAAGCGCATTCCACTGGGAAGCCACCGTTAGCAGCTAATTTTGAGGAGGAGGAGCGCCACCCAACACGCAGCGGTAAGACCTTCTGTCCTCCTAAGCCTAAAGTTTTAAAAGCAAAATTAGCTCAAGCTGAAACGTATCCGTTGATTGAAATGCCAAATCCGAGAGCGGGACAGGGTGAGCAACCAGTCATGGTCCGAGTCTATAGACCGTGGACAGAGCTGGATGTTAAAGAGGCTACCGCCGACATTCCACACCCAAAGGTAAACACGGGGGAGTTTAAAACTATGTTTTATCGATTTGCGAGAGCTACTATTTGGATTCTCTTGAAGTTGAACGTGCTTTGAGAGTTATGCTCAAAGCAGATTGGTGTGTAGTAAAAAATGAATGGGACCCACTTGAGAATGCAAATCCAATATTATATAAACAAGGGGCTTGGACCGCGTAGAACTTCTACTGACTAAAATTGTTGAACACTACTAAGGACGATGACTATTCAAAAATAGCCAATTGTAAACAAGGAGATGACGAATCTGTGCTGGTGTATTTTGATAGACTTAAGGAGGTGTTTGATACAAATAGCGGATCGAGATTCCCCAAATGTAGAAACATCCCCATATGCAAATCAACTAAAAATGCATTCTTATGTGGTTTGAAACCTGAAGTGAGTCATTTTGTAAAGAAACAGCAAATTGGATGGGCCACCCTTTATCTCAGGTAAAAGCGTATGCAGTGCATGCAGAGAGCCTTGAAAAAAGCAACAATAAAAAAAAAGAAACGCCAGAGTGAAACCTTTGTAGTGGTGAATGCTACTGATACTGATTTGTTTTTCCGAGGGAATGCTGGACGAGGACGTGGACGGGAAAAAGGAGAGAGGTGGAGTGGAGCTGGACGTGGATGGCGTGGAGTGGAGGAGGCTGTGTGTGATCGGTGTGGTCAGAGGGTCATTTGGCCAGAAATTGTCAGGAGGAGGAGAGAGGACAACGATACGGTGAAGGAGGAGGGAGAGACCGTGCCCCACCTGGACCCAGGCATCAGGAGGATTACTCCTGACTGACCGTGGTACAAAAGGTCAGATGCACGAACGCGAACATACACCGCATGACATACACAGTGAGAAGGAGCAGGGAGAAATTTTGTCTCTGCAAAACACGGACGTGTTATTATCATATGAACAAAAGCCAATGGTAAACTTAGTAATTAATGGTTACTTCATTAAATTCCTTTGCGACACGGGAGCGTGTAGATCAATTATAAGAAATGACTGTGCAGAAAGAAAATTTAATACTCATCCGCATAATGTACTTAGAGTAAGATCAGCGACGGACACATTGTAACTGAACCACTTACAACCGCGTTAAACGTAAAAGATCCTCAGACTGGGTCTGAGACAAAAGCCGCGCTTGCCATATCCCAATTATGCCCAATGAATTTATTAGGACGCGACCTTTAGAAGCCCTGAATATCGGTGTGGTTCCAACACCAGACGGTATGAAGGCAATAAGAATTACCGGAAAAAGAACATTGGAGGAAGGCGCCCAGTTTGACTTGGACGAGGGGTTTCAGAATGACTTGTACTGACCCACGAAGAAGAGCAGGCCTTAACAGACATCCCAGTGGGGTTATGGTCTAAAGGTCCTGCTGATGTGGGGTTAATTAAAGGAGTGGAACCATACAAAATCACTCCAAAAGGGTCGTTAGACCATTTCAAAGACAATATCCGTTAAAAAGGAAGCTGAAGAAGGTATTGCACCTTTAGTGGAAGCACTAAAGAGTTCAGGTGTGATTATAGAGTGTCCAGACTCTCTCCTGTAACTCACCTTTGTTTCCAGTGAAAAAGCACCACCATCTTCAGGATGGAGGATGACACAGGATTTACAGGCAGTGAACAACGCTGTAATTCCTAGGGCTCCTTTAGTGCCAAATCCAAACACATTGTTAAATGACTTAAATCCTAAAGCTAAAGTTTTTACAGTCATAGACTTAGCAAATGCATTTTTTTCGGTTCCAGTGCACCCAGATTCTCAGTTCTGGTTTATGCTCCAATACAGGAACAGGAAGTGGACTTTCACTCGCGCACCCCAGGGGTACTAGTCGCCCACTTTGTTTTCACAAGCAATAACTGCAAATTTGGCCAAATTTGACCCTCCACAGGGCAGTCAGTTAATTGTGTATGTGGATGACATTTTACTGGCCTCGGAATCGGAGCAGCAATGCAGAGAGGACACTCTGGCTCTGCTCAAATTCCTTTTCGAACAAGGTCACAAAGTGAGTAAAAACAAACTACAGCTGTGGAAGACTCAGGTCATGTATTTGGGTTTTCAGCTCACACAAAATGGTAAACAATTAGATGAAAAAAGGAAAGCTGCTATTTTACAGGCGCCGAAGCCAGTAATAAAAAAACAAATGATGTCTTTTTTAGGCATGACTAATTTCTGCAGACAATGGATACCAAATTATGCAGAAACAACACAACCGCTACAAGGGTTGATTTATGATGTCCCAATGGCAGCACAAGATGTCATTCAATGGACTGCAGAGGGAGAAGCAGCTTTTACTCAGCTAAAACAGACATTAGTTGGAGCATCAGTATTGGCTCTCCCAGACTACTCTAAACCATTTGTTCAAACAAGTGACTCTAGGAATGGTTTCATGACCAGTGTCCTGACCCAGCCATTTGGGGGAAACCTACGGCCTGTAGGGTACTTCTCAGTGCGATTAGACCCTATATCCAGAGCCATGCCTCCTTGTGTGCAAGCGGTACAAGCAGCAGCTTTAGCTGTTAAAAGCTCATCCACACTGGTTCTATTCCATCCTTTAACACTTAAAGTATCACATGCAGTGGCAGTGCTGTTGCTACAGAATAAATTAGCTTTTATGTCTCCAGCTCGGCACTTAAGTTGTATGACAATACTAATGACACAGCCTCATTTAACAATTGAGCGATGTAACACTTTGAATCCATCTACTTTGTTACCTAATGACTCAGACGGAGAAAAACATGACTGTATAGCTGAGACCGAAATGACAGTCTTACCCAGACCAGACTTAAAGGACCTGCCTTTAAATCCTGCAGACATTGTAATGTTTGTAGACGGCTCATGTAAGAAAAACAAAGACGGAACAAATGCATCAGGATTTGCAGTTGTAACTAATGACCGAGTACTTAAATCAGGTTCATTACCTAGCACATTATTCAGCACAAGCAGCGGAACTTGTTGCTTTAAGTGAAGCATGTAAATTGGGAAGGGGAAAAAGAATCACTGTGTACACTGACAGTCAATATGCCTTTTCAACTTTACATGTGTTTGCCCAACAGTGGAAAAACAGAGGGATGATTACATCCACGGAAAACCCATTACACATAAAGATTTGATTTTACAACTGTTGAGGACATCCAACTTCCTTCAGAAGTGGCGGTATGTAAATGCACAGCACATACATCGAACACAGACTTAGTCTCCTTGGCAACCACAAGGCAGATTTAGAAGCTAAACGAGCAGCAGGAAGGCCGCTAGTCAAGGACTCTGTCTACACAGCAGTAGACACAACAGACCACATTGACCAGGACTTACTCAGGGACATGCAGACCAATGCACCTGACTCTGAAAAACAACTCTGGTTGAAAAAATGCTATTCTAAACAGCTCTTCTGTTTGGGTGGACCCTGAGGACAAACCGATCCTTCCCAAAGCACTCTTCAGATATGCTGCTGTTTTGAGCCATGGCTGACGCATGTCTCAACAGGGGATGGTATCGTTGATAAATAAGTACTTTGCAGCATATGGATTTCACAACTATTCCAAAACTTTTGTGCATCATGCTTGATTTGTTCTAAACATAATACCCAGGGTAGGCTCAGGCCAATATCAGGACGTATTCCGGATCCAAGTTACCCTTTTGAATACATTTCTATGGACTTTATTGAACTGAATAAATGTCAAAGCAAAAGATACTGTTTAACCATCATTGATTTGTTTTCTGGTTGGGCAGAAGTCATACCGACTACAACTAACGATGCATTAACAGTGGCAAAGGCACTGGCCACAGTGATTGCACCACGGTTTGGATTCCCGACTAGAATTTACTGTGACAATGGGACACACTTCAGAAACACAGTGATATCTGAACTGTCACGGATCTTTTCTATTCAGATGAAGTATTTCACCAGCTACCACCCTGAGTCTGCTGGGAGAATTGAACGGCTGAATGGGACAATTAAAGCAAAACGCACTATGTACCTGTGTTGTATCTGTGTAATTTGCTTCCCTTGCAAGGAATAAAACCTGGCCTTTCGCTTTTTATAATATAATCTGTCTCCGTGTCTCTCTGGGTAATATAAGGATATAGAATTCTTTTGGACATATAGAATTCTTATAACACTAGTCTACATGGTTAATCCTAACAATGGAGTTACTCCAGAGAATCATTTTGACAGTCTTCTCAAATTTCTGAAAACACAGGAAGAAATCTTTGAAAGGTTGGAGCAGCTGGGAGTTGTTGAGAAGATTGACAAAGTGGGGAGAAAGTTGGAGAGAAGACATGCCTTCACTCAGTCAACAAAGAAGAATCAAGGCTGTATTGTGTGTGGAGATGTAAGACATGATGGCAAGATCTTCTTCTGTAAACAATTCAAAGTCATGAAAGTATAAGAGAAGCTAAGTGTTCTGAAGAGGTTGGGAGCATGCACAAAATGCTTAGGATATCATGAAAATGAGGAAGACTGTACAAGAACCTATCTTTGCAGAAACAAAGATTGTAGAAGATTTAATGGCTCAGATCACCATTTCTTCCTCTGTCCGAAAGGAGAACCTAGGAAGAGTGATCTAGAAAAAAAACAGGAGGAAATGTAGACTCACAGAAGAAAAAGAACATTTTATAGATGAGCTCTCACCTGAAATGGCTGACCGGTGCAGAAAAGCATTTTCCAATATGGCTGCATCAACGAATAGTACAAATAGTGAAAATCCAGGACTCTTGGAGACACATGGACTGAAGGAACCACCTGTGATTCTGATGTTGCTTGAAGTTACTGCTAATGCAGGACAAAAAGTTGGAGCACTAATCGACTTAGCCTCTGACACTAACTATATTACCCACAGTGCTGCCAGAAGATTAAACCTGGAAAGTGAAGACATTACATTAATTGTCCATGGGGTAGGAGGAATGGCAGTAAAAGTCAAGACAAGAAGGTACCTCTTAAAAGTGAGAATTAAAACCCCGGGAGGAACTGAAAAGGCACACCAACTCATCTGCTATGGCCTGAGTGAAATTGCGAAGGTACAAAGAGTTATCCAGCCACAACAACTAAAGAAAGTTTTTCCTCAAATTGATTTGGAAGATTTAAAGAGACCAAAACGAATTGACCTGCTCATCAGCCACAGAGAAGGACGCCTTGCTCCTCAAAGACTCAAGGTCATCGGAGATCTAGTGTTATGGGACAGCCCGCTGGGGAAAACTGTGGGAGGAGCTCACCCAGGTCTCTGCGAAGAGGTAGATGTTGCAGCACACAGGTCGAAAACCCACTTTGCTCGCTCTATGAGAACAGCAGCCGTGAAATCAGTGAAGAGATCAGTGATCCAAGAGAGGTCAGATCTGTCAGGCAAAGTGCTGTTGCCAGTAACGAGTTTCTGGATTGGTGGAGATGGGAAAGCATTGGAGCAGCTTGTGAACCCAAGTGTGGTGGCTGTCGCTGTGGGAACTGTCAACCAGGAGGGAAAGAGATGTCATTAATGGAAGAGAAGGAATTGGAAATTATTAGGCGAGGCCTCAGCTATGTTCTAGCAGATGCCCACAGTAATGCTCCACATTGGGATGCGATATATCCATGGATCACTGACCCTGTGACTCTTCCCAATAATAGATCTGGTGTGGAGGCAACTTTCCTGCGGACTGAAAGACAGCTGAGTAAAGAGCCTGAGTGGAAGACTGCCTATACAGCCCAAGTGCATGAGATGGTGCAGAGGGGAGCAGCAAAGAAACTCTTAAAGGACTCTTTGTGTAGCTGGAAAGGACCAATCTGGTATGTGAGTCATTTAGTGGCACCAAATCCCCACTCTTTCACAACTCCCGTCCGTCTGGTATGGAATAGCAGTCAAATATTTAGAGGCCATAGCATGAATGATCTGCTTCTAAAGGGGCCAGATGTATTGAATCCTATCCGTGCGGTCTTACTAAGATTCAGAAGAGGAGTACATGCAGCATTAGGAGACATTAAAAAAATGTATAATTCTGTGTACCTTGAAGATCAAGAGGTGCACCTCCATAGATTCCTCTGGAGAGATAGCCAAGAAGAGGAGATCAGTGAGTATGCCATCACCCGGGTTAATGTTGGTGACCGTCCAGCAGGCTGTATAGCCCAACTAGCAATGCGGGAAACTGCAAAGCTGCCATTGTTTAGCCACTTTAAGGAGGAGCAGAGAATCCTGGACGAAGACTCTTACGTTGATGATATTTTGACCTCTGGAAATAACCCATTACATCTGGAAGAAATGACAAAAAATGTTGAATACATATTAAAAGCCGGAGGATTCTTCCTTAAGCCATGGATCCGGTCAGGCCAAAGTGGGAGGAAGGATGGTCCACAGAGTCTCGCTCCATCACAAAGCAACAAGAGACTTATACTTCCGAACCAAATGAAGGAAAAGGATAATAAGGCATTGGGTGTTGGATACCTGGTTGAAGAGGATAAACTATATGTTATGACTTCAATCAATTTCTCGAGGAGGAGAAATAGAATGAGATTAGGCCAGAACTTACAGGAAGAGGAAGTTCGCTCAAATACTCCAGATCCCCTCACTTGGAGAGAACTACTTAGTCAAGTAGCCAGCCTCTATGATCCTATTGGCCTTGTCACACCAACTAAACAGAAAGGGGCCATTCTGGTCAGGAAAGCTTTCCAAGAGGCAAAGACTGGAGGTAAATCCAGTGATACTTGGGATAGACCGCTTTCTGATGGTCTCAGGAGGAAGCAATTGAACTGTTCCAGCAGTATGTGCGCATTGGCCAAATCACATTCGACAGAAGCCTGACACCTGCTGGCTGGATTGGAAAACCCCTGGGAATAACATTCTCTGACGGAAGTGACAAGAGTTATGGTGCAGTGGTGTACTTCAGGTGGGAGACAAAGCAGGGAATCCAAGTGAGACTTGTAGAATCAAAGGCTAAACTCACCCCACTGGACCAAAAAGGAGAGTCAGTCAAAGCTGAAATATGCGGCGCAGTATTTGCAGCTCGACTGAGGAAGTACATTGAAAAGCACAGCAGGATGGAGGTTGACCGGCGGTACCATCTATTGGATAGCCAAACGGTGCTGGGAGCCATTCAGCGGGACAGTTATGGGTACCAGAGCTTTTTTGCAAATCGAGTTGGGGAAATACAAAGAGCCGGGCCTGTCACAGACTGGTGGTGGATATCTGGAGAACTCAACATTGCCGATTGCATAACTAGAGGAGCAGCCCCTGGGCATCTCAAAGAGAAGTCCGAGTGGCAAAATGGACCGAAATTTCTGTGGAAACCCATTAATGAATGGCCTATTAAATCTGCCAAAGACATTGCTGTGAGTGCAAGAGAAGCTATAGTTAAGCTTCAGAGGAAAGCATTCACTGCAGTCATAGCCAGAGCTCAAGCAAAGGGTGAGAACAAAGAGGAAGCAGTGATAAATTGTAAAGTGGATCAGGATCAACCCCATGTGCAGAAAACGGGAGTGTTTCATTTCCGAAGAACTTCAGCAAGCTCCTTTGCTAAACAACTCCTCCAAGAGAAAAGATACAGTCGGCTAATCAAACTGGTCAGAGTCCTTGCATGGGTGGTGAAAACCATAACAAGATGGAAGCGCAAACTGAGTTTGAAGAAAGGAAAGGAGGTGAAAATGTCAAAAGATGAAATTAAGCAGGCAGCAAAACAAGCCGTGTTGAAGAATATGAAGATGCTCTAAGAGATCTTTTACATGCTGGACAAGAGGGCACTACATTCACTGAGACCACTTTGAATAGACTGGTTGTATTTAAAGATGAAAGGACAGGACTTCAAGTATGCGGAGGAAGGGTACAAACCTTTACTGATAATACAACCACAGTTCCAATCCTGCCATATCACTGTGGGTTATCTACACTTATTGCCCGTGAAGCCCATGAAGTAAATCATGAGGATATAGCAGGAACACTCTTGCGGATGAGGACGAAAGCCTGGATAATACGAGGTCGAAAAATAGCCAAAAAGATTGTGGACAGCTGCATTATATGCAAAAAGAACAGAGCAAAGCGATGTCAACAGATTATGGGCAATCTTCCTTTAGAAAGGACACAGCCAGCCAGACCATTTGAGTATACGGCCCTTGATCTCTTTGGACCATATGAAGTGAAAGATGAAACGCGTAAAAGGGTGAGACTCAAGGTGTGGGGTATCATCTTCTCCTGTATGGTCTCTCGGGCTGTACACGCAGATCTAGTGGGTGATCAATCCACCGAAGGGTTTTTATTAGCCTATCAGCGATTTACGGCCTTGAGAGGACATCCAAAGAAGCTGTGGTCAGATGCAGGAAAAACTTTGTTGGGGCTAAATCTGCTCTTGCTGACCTGTACCTATTTCTGGACCGACTGGACAAGGTACAGCTCCAAAACAAAGCCACAAAACAGGGGACGGAATGGAGCTGGAAGATCCACCCTGCAGACTCTCCTCACAGAAATGGAGCAGCAGAAGCGGTGAAAATTATTAAAAGAGCATTACACAACCTTGGAGCAGATGGAGTTTTTACATGGGGAGAATTTCAAACATTCTTTTACATGGCAGCTAACCTAGCAAATGAAAGAGCCATAGATGCTAGAATTCAAAGCCAAGAAGACTGCATAACCTACATAACTCCAAATACGCTGCTGCTTGGAAGGGCAAGTCCAAAAGGTGACAGTTGCAGTTTTGATTTTGAAGGATATTCATTCAAGAGGCTAAAACTTATACAGGCAGAGGTGGATAACCTTTGGAGAAGGTGGAGTCAGCTGGCTGGTCCAAATTTGTTTATTAGAAGTAAGTGGCACTCAAAAACACGGAATGTGGCCATTGGGGACATAGTTTGGCTTGCAGACCAAAATGCTTTAAGGGGCCAGTATAAAATTGCCCGAGTGATCAGTGTGAACAAGGACAAAAGGGGAGTTGTCAGAGATGCAAATGTGAAAACCTTTCCAAGTTATCCTGTGCCTACTGTAAAGCCTGGAGGACAAAGGAGCAAAGAAGAGAAAAGCCTTCCAGTTAAGATTCCGTACACAATCCTTCACAGAGATGTTAGACGTATTATTGTGTTGTTACCTTAAGAAGATCAGGATGAGAGCCTTCTCACAAAAGAACCTTAAGGTAAAAGAGATGGTAAATTGTATAGGGTTGTGGGATGTGACCTCCTTGGGTTCAAGAACCAGGAGCTCAAGTGGGAGGTGTTTTGTTTAAGAAGCCTGTATTCCTGCTTCCCACCCAGTTGGAATAAATCAAGCGCTCTGGCCTCCAAATCACTGCTGCTCACACATAAATATGCTTCATCTGTGGCTCTCTGTCTCCAGCAAAGATTCAGTCACTCTGACAGAGAAGCAGCTCAAACATAGAATCAGCTCGGTTTGGACAAAAAGACACCACTGGTATGAGATGGATTTTGAATGTTTGAACTTCTTTATCATATTTGGTTTAATTATGTTTAAATATTATTAAACCTGGTAATCTTAAGAAAAGGCATTATGATTGTTTAAATGTATTTTCTTGTTGGTTATCAACCTACTTCATACTACTTCATGCTACTCCTCGCTTCTCTACTCTACTGTGCTGTGCCTACTAGTTGCTATTTTTCACGGCCTGCTCGATTAAAATTAATAAAGGAGAAGCAAATTGAGTGAGTTGTCCCAGCGTCCTTTTTATCCGAAGCTAGCCTTTTCAAGTTTTGGCAAGAGCTGAAATAACTAGAAAGAAAACTTGACAGAAACTTTAAACGAATATCTGTCAGCACTGGGTTCATGTGAGACCAAATGGCACACGCATCTTGTCACTTGGATTCTGATACTGTGCAAAAGCCTGTCTTCTGTTCTTTTGTATAGTACATGCAGGTGTGCAGGTTGAGCTGTGGGAGGTTCTGACCAAAATGGCATGACTGTACCTCAGAACTATACTTGCATTTCCATGCCTCAGAAAAGTCCACATGCACAATTACTGTGTTATCATTGCACTTCTTGATCATGCTTCTGTACTCTCTGGTCTGGTTCTGAGCACACACGTGTGTTGTTGTTTCTGTCTTCAGTTTGTCTTCATATCCCTGGATAAGCTCTCCCAGCGTGCCACTGTGCATCACAAGTCTTGTGTTGAAGTGGAGCCCATCTGCTGTTTGATCCTGAACTCGTACCCATTGCTGCCATTGAACATTAGTCTGGTCTTGCTGTGGTGTGGGAACTGTATGTTTGTGGAGACATCGAGTGCAGGAGCGCAGAAGACATGCATTGCTTGTCTGTGAACAGCAGATAAGGTCAAAACTATCCTCCAGTTTGTTAGACTTGACACAATTTCCTGGGCTGGTAGAGAGATACAACAGGACCTTGAAGAACATGCTGCGAAAGTTTGTCTCCACCACAGGTGCTGATTGGGACCAGTGGCTTCCGGGATATCCTCTTTGCATATAGAGAGGTTCCGAGGCATCAACAGGCTTCTCACCGTTTGAACTGCTGTATGGACGTCAGGTGAGAGGGCCCCTGGACCTGCTAAAGGACTACTGAGAGAGTACGGAAACAGGAGGTGACAACATCGCAGTCTATGTGATCAGAATGAGGGAGAGACTGGAGACCATGGCAGCTATGGCACAGGAGAACATGAAGGCAGCTTAGCAGTACCAGGGATCAGAAGGCAAAGGACAGAGTTTTTGGCCAGAAGATACTTTTGCTGTTACCAAGCAGTGACAACAAATTGCTAGCAAAATGGCACGGGCCATATGAGGTGACGAAACAGACAGGCAAAGTCACATATGAACTGCATATGCCGGATAGAAAGAAAAGGTAGTAGGTTTTTCACATAAATCTGCTAAAAGAGTTTCATATCCACCAGGAGCCTTCACAGCAGCTATTGGTTAGAGCGGTTGAAGATGAAGAGGTGGTGGAGAAGTTTTTTCCAACCAGTTGCAACCAGCCAGCAAATATTGATCTCTCACATCTCTCTCCCTCTCAGCAGGAAGCTGTTAGACCACTCCTTGACCGTGATCTTTTCCAGGAGACCCCAGGCTTCACATCGGTGGTGCAGCACAGTATCCACCTAAAGAAGGATGCTCCCGTCCGGCAAAGAAGCTATCGAACTCCGGAGCGCCTGGTACCAGTTCTGAAAAAAGAGATTCAGCTAATGCTAGAACTGGGCATTATTGAGGTATCCAGCAGTGAATGGTGTAGCTTGGTGGTCCTGGTACCCAAGAAGGATGGTTTGTTGCGCTTTTGCATTGATTTTAGATATTTGAATGCCATTTCAAACTTTGACCCCTATCCAATGCCCCGAATAGATGACTTGTTGGAGAGAGTGGGAGGAGTAGCCTACTTTACCACCCTGGACCTCAGTAAAGGCTACTGGCAGCTGGCCCTGGCTCCAGAGGAAGCTGACGGCATTCAAGACTCCTTTTGGTATGTACCAGTTTAGAGTAATGCCATTTGGCCTGCAAGGGGCGCCAGCTACCTTTCAAAGACTGATAGACCATCTACTGAGAGCTAGCAGCCTATTTGGATGATATGGTGGTCTTTAGTCAATCCTGGGAACAATACTTTCATCACCTCCAGGAAGTGTTGAAAAGAATAAAGACAGCTGGTCTGACAATCAACCTCAGAAAGGTGTGAGCCCAGCAGGAAGTGGAGTACCTTGGGTTTACGATTGGCTTTGGAAGGATAAAGCGCCAGGTGGAAAAGATGGAGGCTATCCGCTCTTTTCCCGTCCCCACTACGAAGAGGAAGGTGACGGGAGTCATTGGCTTGGTGGGGTGGTACAGGAAGTTTGTGCCCCAGTTCGCAGATCGAAGCGCAGTACTTAATGATCTAACAAAAAACTCAGCACCCAACAAAGTGCGTTGGAGTGAAGAGTGTGAGAAGTAGTGTACCAGTAGTGTTCCTGAGTCGGAGGCTGCGGGACCGGGAGACCAGGTATTCTACGGTGGAGAAGGAGTGTTTGGCAGTGAAGTGGGCCATCGATTCTCTGAGGTACTACCTGCTGGGATGCCACTTTCTTCTCGAGGCCGATCATCGTGCTCTCCAGTGGTTACACCGAATGAGAGATGCCAACACCCGCATCGCCGGATGGTACCTCGCCCTGCAACCGTATGACTTTACAGTTCGCTACAGGCCTGGGAAGTCTAATATGGTGGCAGATTGTCTATCCCGGATGGCGGAGGACTTAGAGGCTTCGCCTCAAAGAGGGGGGGGGTATGTAACAAACAGGCAGTTCGTTACAGACATGTAGTGGGGCACAGCACACTTAAGGTCACTAAGCACTTTTTTATAGCACGCAGCACTTTAAACAAATGTGAATTTGCACAAAGAATGACATCGCACATGATTGGTTTTAAAAAATAATTTATTGATTGTTTTATAGTTTCACCTGTGGATCTGCGTTTGGAGGGTGGCTGCCAGTCTGCGGAGAGAAAAAACAATTAGAACTGATTGAGAATTGTGCAATAGATATGTGTAATTGTGTGTTTGGTGTTAAGTGTTGGGGTGGAGTGTGTTTTAAAGGTGTTTGGTGCCATGTGTTAGAGTTTACTCACCATTCTGTTCCTCGTGTCCAGGTGTCTGGCTAAAAGAGTCCCCAGGGGAACAAGCAACACTAAAAAGGTTCCGGGCCAGACCAAGGCAGGGGAATGGAGAAGGGAGAAACTAAACTGTGTTTTATGGTTTATGGGTTTTAAAGAAGGCTAGGTGTTTGGTTTTAAGGTTTGTGAATTGTATTGGGTTTTAAATATGGTTTATAGTTTGTTTTATTGTTTTGGAGGGTATTAACATGGTTTTAGAAAAGCTTATATTAAGGTATGTTCCTGTGGGTTTGGTTTGGTTTCTACCCAGGTAGTTGGGACGGATTTAAGGTGCCTCAACTGATCATTCAGAGCGGCTGCTGCTGGAAAGGACTGAACCCCTCATGCCTCCATTGCACTTTTGCATATTTGCACATTTGCACCTAGCACTTTTGTATATTTATTTAAAAAGAAAGGAAAATAAAAGAAAAACAGTGGACAATGCCAACTCCTTGATTCCAGTGTATCATTGCTTGTTGTTGTCTCACTGACCTCCAGCCGCTAACCAGGCCCCGGCGTAACATGTGGCTTCACAAATGCTTTGCTGCATACCTCGGTTGTAACGAGTAGTTATTTCAGTCAAAGTTGGTCTTCTATCAGCTTGAATCATTCGGACCATTCTCCTATGACCTCTAGCATCAACAAGGCATTTTCGCCCAGAGGACTGCCGCATACTGGATGTTTTTCCCTTTTCACACCATTCTTTATAAACCCAGAAATGGTTGTGCGTGAAAATTCCAGTAACAGTGAGCTGATTGTAAAATACTGAGACCGGCCCGTCTGGCACCAACAACCATGCCGCGCTCAAAATTGCTTAAATCACCTTTCCTTCCCACTTCCCATTTTTCCATTCTGACATTCAGTTTGGAGTTCAGGAAATTGTCTTGACCAGGACCACACCCTTAAATGCACTGAAGCAACTGCCATGTGATTGGTTGATTAGATTCTGGCATTAATGAGAAAATGAACAGGTGTTCCTAATAATCCTTTAGGTGAGTATAATAAGTATAATAAGTATATTAGTTTTTATATATATATATATATATCTTCTAGTTCAAAAACTACCCAAATTACCCTGATCAAACGTTACCCTGGTGATTTTGGCCTGATAACATGCACACAAGTGAGACAAACAGGTTTGAATGGCTACTAAAGGTAACCTCACCTGTGATCTGTTTGCTTGTAATCAGTGTGTGTGTAAAAAAGATCAGTGAGTTTCTGGGCTCCTGACAGATCCTTGCTTCTTTCATCCAGTGCTGCACTGACATTTCTGTATTATTAATCACGGAGAAAGCAAAATAATTGTCAAAAGATCTCATGGAAAAAGGATGGGGGGATTCTGCTGATACCAAACCAAGGTCAGTAGCCCAACAAAAATTTCATCCACAACTGCCAAAAGTGTTCGGGATGCAAAGAAAAACTACTTCAGCTGAAATACAGGACTCTGAAAAAGGTGGTGTGGCTGTTTCAAGCTGCACAATAAGGAGGCACAAAAATGGGCTGCATAGTCGAGTCGTTAGAAAAAAGCGATTACTACGCAACGCATCCTACTTACAATACACCAAACATCACAGAGACAAGCCTCAAAACTTCTGGAACAAAGTCATTTGGAGTGATTAGACCAAAATTTAACTTTTGGCCACAACCATAAACGGTACATTTGGAGAGGAGTCAACAAGGCTTTTGATGAAAAGTACACCATTCCTACTGTGAAACATGGAGGTGGACTGCTGATGTTTTGGGGATGTGTGAGCTACAAAAGCACAGGAAAAGATGAATGCAGCATGTTATCAGAAAATTCTGAAGTAAAATGTGCACTCATTGGCCCGGAAGCTGCGCAAGGGACGTTCCAACATGACAACGATCCAAAGCACAAGGCCAAGTCGACCTGTCATTGGCTACAGCTGCATAAAGTGAAGGTTCTGGACTGTCCATTCCAGTCTCCTGACCTCAATATCACTGAGCCCCTTCGGGGAGACCTTAAAGGTGCAGTTCCTGCAAGACAGCCCAAGAACTAGAGTCTTTTGCCAAGAAAAATGGGCAGCTTTACCATCTGAGAAAATAAAGAGCCTCAGCCACAAAAGACTTCAAGCTCTTATTGATGTTAAAGGTGGCAATACACAGTGTTAAGAACTGGGGTATGTAGACTTTTGATCAGGGTCATTTAGGTAGTTTCTGTTGTCATTATGATTTAAAAAGAGTAAAGACAGTTGTTTGACCACAAATGGCTCCACCCAACCACTAACTGTGAGTGAAAGAAAGGTTTTTGTTGTATCAAACAGCCTATCTCCACATAGGCTGTTTTCAAAACAGCCTATCTCCTCATTTTATACAACATAATCCAGAGTATAATGGATTATTTGCCACTTGCACTTGATGCTTTACCAAGTTCCTGTTACTGTGGGAAGTGTGTCCAAAAGAACTTAGCTGTGAGTGTCACTACACACCAAGGGCACTCTAAGGCTAAATTATAAGTGGGTAGGGCATAGTTTTGGAAAGGGGCCATGTCATATGGTGATATTCCTGGTGACATCACTGATGCTTTGGCTCCAAAACTGTCTTGGTGCATCGGGACTGCTCTCAGTGTGGCTGTGTGTCTTTGATTATTTATTTATATCACATTCACTGTAGACAGGAATATAAAATCATATTTATATCACATTTGTTTCTTCACAGACAACAGCCTGTCCCTGCAAGTCTCATAACAAAGTGTGGGATGTGGAATTGCAATATGCACTTTCACCATCCAGCTTTAGCCAAAAAATGCTTGAGGTAAAAAAAAAATCACATACATTTAATCAAACGTATCATAATGAACATAACTTGTGTCTCCATATTTGTCGCTTCTTGGCTGTTTTCTGGATCTCCTTACAGCCCCAGCAAAGTCAGCCATTCTTCCTGCCTTAACAAACATTGTAGAAAAAAGGTGTCATCACAATTCATTGAATTGTCATCCCATTGCCCATTTGATTATACAAACGACTGTGGAGGATGAAAATGAATTTGTGACAACAGGGGATACGCAGAGAGGTGCTATATCCAGCTGATTTAACATAATGTTGGTGAAAGTCAAGCCTTCTTTGGCCTGATACAGAACCCGTCATAAAAAAGTTCCACTTATTTACTAACTTGGCAGTGTCACTCCTTTTACATGCATGTTGGAGATATATTCTTAACAATTATTATATTGGCTTGTAGACCCTTTTTAGTATTTGTAAAACAACAAAAGCTGCACATGCATTTTTGTGCCAGAAGATAGGCTAACCCCAATACATTTTCAATTGACAAATTAGCATTAGCCAGCAAAAATCACAAATTATGCAAAATCAAGATGATACAACAACAATAATATATCCTTCCTGTTACATCCGTTTATCACACAAAGTCAAGCTGTAGTTTTAAGTTTGAGAGTTTTCTCTTTTGACAGTTAACTAGGACCTAACCATAAGGTTTTGTTTCATAGACTAGTGTTTCTGAGCCTGGGGCAGTAGAATAAACTTAGGCACGGGCTAAGGCTTATACAGATGTTTTTATAAATAGATATTATTTGTCTCTTTATAAAAATATTTCTGTCCCAACAAAAGCATTTGGAAAAATATCTCACTACAAGACGGCAGTAAACACAAACCACTGAGGAACGTTCTGAGCATGTGCAGTGAGTCTGTTTCGCATTGACAAGTCAAAACCCTTCTGAAAGAATGAGCAATGCTGAGTTTCAAGGTAAAAATGGATTGATTTGTGTCACAGACGTGGTGAATTGGTTAAATTTGTCTTACTAGTAAGAGCAGAATAACAGATTTATTACTGAACGATTTTCAGCCGACGTTCGTTGTTATAAGAATTTTTAGTTCAGTTTAATGAGAGAGACGATGGAGACGGCGTACAATTTCAAATGAATGGTCAGGTTTAATTCTTGCAGTCAGCTAATGAGTGTTTCAACAGTGTTATTGCGTTTAGTGTTTTTACTGTTGTCTGTTACTGTTGTTGTGTCCTTGGGCACCACCTTGTCTCCAGTGCCACAGCTCTGGTTCAAGATTCAAGATTCAAGATTCAAAGTGTTTATTGTCATGTGTACAGACAGAAAGCATGTTTCCCTGTACAATGAAATTCTTACTTTGCCGTCCACAGTAAAATGTCACACAAGTAAGTAAAAAATAAAAAATAAGACAAATATACAAGTGATAATAATGCAGTACAAAAAATACAAATATACAAAAAAAAAAAAAAATACAAGAGGGCAAAAGGAGTAAAGTAGTAAAGTGAGGTAGTGCAGTTGTGATGGTGTAAAGTGACGTGTAAAGTAAAGTGACGTGTAAAGTAAAGTGACGTGTAAAGTAAAGTGACGGTGTAAAGTAAAGTGAGGTAGTGCAGTAGGTAACAATTGTTCATGTACTGTTGTGATTGTGATTGTAGACTCCTATCTGCTGTTTAGGAGTCTTATGGCAGAGGGAAAGAATGAGTTCTTCATTCTGGAAGTCCTGCATTTCACACTTCTGTACCTCCGTCCTGAGGGTAGAAGTGTGAACAGACCATGTTGGGGGTGGGAGGGGTCTTTGAGGATGGAAGCAGCTCTTCTGTGGACTCTGCGGTGGTAGATGCTCTGCAGAGAGGGCAGTGGAGTCCTGGTGATCTTCTGCGCAGTCTTCACCACTCTCTGCAGGCGTTTGCGGTCCATGACAGAAGTGCTGCCGTACCACACAGTGATGCAGCTGGTCAGGACACTCTCAATGGTGCAGCTGTAGAAGTTGCTGAGGATCTCTGGTGTATGAATGTGTGTGACTGTAGAGGTGAGTTTGGTGGTGGATGAAGAAGACATGAGTGCCTTGCATGGCAGCCTCCCTCTCTGTGAGTGTGTGTGAATGGAAGCATGATATAAAGTGCTTTGGTACAGCCAAGTACAAAAATGCACAATGTAAATGCACACCATTTACCTGTAATGTGTTCTGCAGTGATATGTAGTCTTAAAGAGCCAGACAAATGCTGTAACTTGCAGTGTATTTATAAAAATACCAGTGTACTATTTTGTGTTTTACACAATGGCCATTAATTATGAAACTATTACTCCTGGGCCGTAGAACAAAAAGACTGAACATGCTTTTTTACCATCAGTTGTGAGGCACTTAAAAGGTACCTAGTACTTTATAATCAATTGCACAAAAATAACTTCTTGTTTACACACTGTATTTGTTCATGTTTCCACTCCATTTTGCATTTTTTATTATTATTTTTTGCATATCATCTATTTTGATTTCCATATCTAATCCTGCTCTTGGGTTGTTGTTGATGTGTCTTTCTATGTTGTATGTTTTAAAGAGCATTTTGCATAAAACTAATTTCCCAAGTGGGACAATAAAGGAGAACTTTGAACTTTTGAACTTTGTATTTTTGAGGCTTGCAGAAAAAGAGTGCAGATCTAGTTCATAAACCCAATACCCTCAGCCTGGGGTACCAAGCGGGTTCTGAATGTGTGGTCCGTTTGAAAGGAAAAACACAAAACGAATAATTACGCTGTGTTCCTGTGAAAAAACAGTTATTTTCAAACAGAAAACATGATGAATCTTTTCCTTTTTTTCTAACAACAAAGCTAGTAATTATTAGCAAGAGCCGTTTAGAGTCAGCTCACTCACTTTGTGAATTCAGACATTACATTTATCTTCTAAATTGTGTTAAACACAAGCAGAACCTGTGGCCAGTTTTCTGGATCTATTATGGTGTCCAACAATAACATAAAGGCCATGGAAAATATTGAAAGAATTTGTTAGTGAAAATCTTTTAATTCTGCAGTGCAGCTATAAAACACATTAATGTTGTGTAAATGAGGCCTACAGCACAAATAAATTTCCATATTTACAAAATGACTGTCAAGCTGGAGCCATGTTTGTGAATATTTTGTGAAACTGGTGAATCTGGCTACACAGATGTTAAATCTGTGAACTGAAGTCATAATGTGCAGTAATAAAGAAGAGCCACAATGCCTCGAATGGACCTTTCTCTACAAACTGATTGTGTAAATGGTGTTATTGTTGAGGAACCATTCACATATCACAGCTGTAGAGATATCAACCAAACCCTGCTGCAGGTTCCCAACCCCCGGGGCTGAGATAATGGTACTCTTTGTTGATGAAGCCAGTTTTATGGCACAGCAACTGTTGAAATGCACTGATGACCCAAGGGATAAACGAAGATTCACAAAATCCTTCTACTCCCCCAACCATTACCTCAAATCTATCTTTCATTATTTTATACACAGTATTTCACACAGATGATGGTGGCACAAGATACACAAAATAAGAAGAAACAAAAGCACATAGACATGCACATATACAACTATTGATACACAACAAATACTGTAAGGGATACCATCACAGAAGCCAAAGATTCTAGATAGATTGTCCCAAACGGGGACAATTTTTTTTTTATTATCAAAGGCACATATTTACAAACGGATATAGCTGGATGTGTCTGTATTTTGTTACAGACAAACATCCTATTTTGCAGGATGTTTGGGGGAGGGAAGCTTAAAATAAACAATCCATTCCAATTATTTTGTTTTTCTTATGAATATTCACTGACTTGATGTACGAAGAGAGAATCTTTATTTTTACAGATAAATACAGCTCCTAAGCTCTGTGTCAAAGCTGAATGACACATACTGCAGTCCAGGCGGCTGTTATAATCACAAAATGAATCTAGAACTGAACCAGCACTGGACCTTTATTAAGTCAGGATTAGAAAGACTCTAGCTCAGAGGGAAGTGAGGACCTCTAATAATGTGGTGAGTTGTGCATTTGTCTGTTAAATTCTTAATTCTGTCATAAGTTACTTGACTCTGTCTTGCATATTTGACATTATTTAAACTCGTGAACAAAGCGAGTAATTAACTCACACCTTCTGTGTTCATTTACATTTACATACAGACGCTTTTATCCAAAGTGACTTACATTAAGGTTCCATTCACCAGTGTTACAGCTGGAACACCACTGGAGGCAAGGTGGGTTAAGTGTCTTGCCCAAGGACACAGCGGCAGTATGAACTGTGGGAAGAGCGGGAATCGATCCACCTACCTTCCGGTTGAAGGACGACCGCTCTACTACTGACAACCAGTGACAAATATATTAGTCTGAATTGTTCACAAATAAAGCTCAAAGAGTTTCTGTGGGAATCCTAAATGCTGAAAAAAAAAAATCATAAGCATTTTAATTCAAATTGAAACCCTTACTGTAAAAACACAGGATATAAATTGTTGTATTCTATGTTTTAAGATGAACCTGGAGCTGTCAGGACCAGGCAAAGGACTCACAATGCAGACCCCACGTTAGGCAGATGTTTCACAGGGTTTTATTTCCGAGATCGAAACAAGGCTGAGGTCAGAAAACACTAGAAGGCGTTTACAATAGACACGAGGAAAAACACCAGAGAGCTCACACGAGGGGTAAAGACACAGGTATAAAAAACACGAGGAAAGACCAGAGAGCTCACACGAGGGGTAAAACACTCTGGTACAAAAAACACGAGGAAAGACCAGAGAGCTCACACGAGGGGTAAAGACACTCTGGTACAAAAAACACGAGGAAAGACCAGAGAGCTCACACGAGGGGTAAAGACACTCTGGTACATAAAACACAAGGAAAGACCAGAGAGCTCACACGAGGGGTAAAGACACTCTGGTACAAAAAACACGAGGAAAGACCAGAGAACTCACACGAGGGGTAAAGACACTCTGGTACAAAAAACACAAGGAAAGACCAGAGAGCTCCCACGAGGGGTAAAACACTCTGGTACAAAAAACACGAGGAAAGACCAGAGAACTCACACGAGGGGTAAAGACACTCTGGCCCCGGACAGGGGGAAAACACACAAACTATAAAGGGAAGCCACAGGTGTTCCATGTATGTACTGGTCACAATACAGTTTTAATACCTTCTCCACTGCGATCCACTGTGAGCCGGTAATCACAGTGGAGGGAAACACACAAGGGCAGGAAGTCAATCAAGAGGGTGGGACTGTCATGTTCCACCCTCTTGATTACCCTACCCTTAAAGAGGATCTTCGGGGTGGCGATGGTGAAAGTCACTGTCATAGTAATTGTATATTATATATTATGCTCTCACTCCTGCTCCAGTTTATATACTTAGCCACAAGTATGACTTAGCTATAACTCCTATTGGCGCCAGGCTAATCCAAACAAGACAAAGACATCACTTTGCACTACATCTAATCACTGTCAGGGACACTCTGTCCTGTACACTTAGTGACATGTACACAAACTTATTCACATCTATGACTGACACATCAGCTCAATACACGTCCATCCACGACCCTGGAGCTGAGAGGCGGGCGTAATGTACATCTATAAAAACTTTATGTGTTGTAAACATGTGAAGCAAATCCCCATGTACCATTCATTGTTGCATGTGTCTGATTTGTTTCATTCTTGCAAGAATTAAACTGGTCTTCCATTCCTAAATTTACCATGTACGGTCTCCGTTGTCTTGTTTGTGATCCAAATCTAATAATTATTTTAACAGTCATGAGGGTGGGTTCACGAGAAATCAGGTGGGTTCATGAGGAATCAGGTGGGTTCTGGTGACAGAGACCAAAGAACGATGGGCACTGGCAAGGAACGCAGGAGATCTGAGACAGGTGCATTGGAGGTCAAGACAAGACAAGACAAGACATTTATTTTTGTATAGCCCAATATCACAACAACAGTCGCCTCAAAGGGCTTAAGAGACTGCACTAGACAACATCCCCTGTCCTTAGACCCTCCATCAGGGTAAGGAAAAACTCCAAAAAAACCCAGCCGGGAAAAAAGAGAAACCTCAGGGAGAACCAAAGAAGGATGGATCCACTCCCAGGACGGACAGGCCGTGCAGGAATGTGTCCAGGACAGTTGAAAAATACATAGAAATACACAAACATTTTCACAAATAAAAACATTTATATTGGCAGTGTCCAGTGTCCACTCTGAGAGTGCAATGGTGGATGGGCCGCAGCCAACATCAAGGTAGATGACAGATGGGTGGGGGCCCTCACGTGTACCTACAGCTACAACCAGTGTAAACGTGTACCTACAGCTACAACCAGTGTAAACGTATACCTATGATCAATCAGTCTCCATACGTTTGGTGAAATAAGTATGTTTTGAGTTTGCTTTTGAAAACTTCAACAGAGTCAGCTCACCGCACTTGAGCCCATTCCATAAAAATGGGGCTCTATAAGAAAAGGCTCTGTAGCCAGCAGACTTCTTCTTTACTCGAGGAAGTTGAAGGAGGCCAGCGTCCTGAGAGCGAAGGGTACGAGCTGGAGTATACCGGGTGATGAGGTCAGATAGGTAAGAGGGCGCGCGTCCACAAAGGATTTTATATGTTAACAGGAGAACTTTGAAATCTGCTCTAACATGAATAGGAAGCCAATGTAATGAAGCCAGGACCGGAGTAATGTGATCAAACTTCCTGGTCTTTGTTAAAAGTCTGGCGGCTGTGTTTTGGACCATTTGTAGTCTGTAAGTACTTTTCCTCGGCAGTCCAGAGAATAACGCATTGCGGTAGTCCAGCCTGGATGTGACAAATGCATGAATGAGAATTTCAGCCTCAGCCAAAGAGAGGCAGGAGCGAATTTTGAGATATTCCTCAAGTGAAAAAGCCTAGTTTAGTGACCTCACTAATGTGCTGCTGCAGAGATAGTGTGGAGTCAAAAATGACACCAAGGTTCCTCACAGTGTTGCCGTGCTCCAACACACAATTGTTGATCGAGACAGTTGATCGAGGTCTTCTTTTGGGAGCAGACATCACAAGCTGTGACATACACAGTCATATCCTCTTCATGTTTGGCCACCAGAACCTCTTCCGGGCTCTGAACAGCATTCTGCGCTACCAGGAGGCCAGGACACCCACAAAGAATGAGCCCAGGAGATAACTTGCCCCTTTAAAGCTGGCGGTACAACAGGTGATTGGGCGGAACCCCCTGAGGGACTTCTGTGTTTTCGGAGGCCTACTTGACCTTGCCTTTGATGATCCAGGAACAGGTACTCATCATTATCACATGTCAGAGCAAACTAACCTGCTCCTCCAGTTGATGAAGCCGCTGTTCCTGGCCCTGAAAGGCCGCACGAACTGGGTCTACGGAGTCCGTGTTTCTGGCCAGATTGTACTGTCAGGGAACAGGCAAAGGACTCACAATGCAGACCCCATGTTAGGCAGATGTTTCACAGGGTTTTATTTCCGAGGCAAAAGTACAGAATCACAATCCAAAAGGGTTGAAACAAGGCTGAGGTCACTAAAAAGCTGTTACAATAGACACAAGGAAGACACTCTGGTACAAAAAACACGAGGAAAGACCAGAGAGCTCACACGAGGGGTAAAGACAATGTGGACCAGGACAGGGGAAAACACACAGACTATAAAGTAAAGACAATGAGGGACAGGTGGAACACATTAGGGGTGGAGCAGGTAATCACAGTGGAGGGAAAGACACAAGGACAAGAAGTCAATCAAGAGGGTGGGACAGGAGGAATTGAACAGTTAACGTTTTACAGTAGTTAATGCCACTAAAATGCTCAGTGCATTTTTTCTTGTGCCTGATTGTACCATTTTCAAATTTTAACAAACAAATGTGGCTTTGCTTGAATTGATAGTTTTCTATTTGACATGTTCCTACACCTTTTTAGAGTAGTTAAAGGCACAATATGCAGGATTTTAGGTAAATGTTAACAAACAAATCTGGTCCTCATCTTATCCTTTCTGTAAATTTCAGTTTTAGTTTGGCTTTTAATTAAAGTCTAGCTTGACTAGCTTTGATTTTGTTGCATTTTTCTTTCTGTGAGCTGTGCTGGTGAAAGCTAAACACTCAAAAACCTCCCTCCTCATGTAAACAAAGACAAAAAAGACAGCACAATGGATTACACCTACATATATTTCCACATTGTTCAAGGGGTTGTAGGTGTGGAATAACTTGTAGGAGGATATTAAAGAAAAGTATATTTTTAAAACACATATCCTTTTATTTAAATTTCCAGGACCCCTCAAGGCGAGGAAAGTTAACTAAACAGACCTTGAGTGACCTTTTAGTTGAAGACGCCTGCTCTATAGGAACAAACATGACTAGAATAAATCATTTCATGAGGTGCCTTAAAGCTGAACATCACCAGAAAAAATAAACAAGGGAAACCTGGTAAATCAGTATGATGACCCTTTGTAGTGTCTCTATAAAGAGGTGGTTCAATGTGGTGGGTCAGAGGGCAAAAACTCCCAATAACTGAGCTTTTGCAACCAAATGCATAAAATAAAATTTAAAACTAAGTATAAGTTTAAATGGTTGTGTCATACCTCACTGAAGCTGAGGGAAAGGAGTGAGTGTGAGGAATGCTGGAGTTTAGCACAAGCTGTGTCCTGTTCACGTCTCTGTTGAGGACACGTTTGTGTCAAAAATCCAAATACACGGAAACAGGGAAATACAAGAGGGTTGTTCAAAAAAAGCCAAACACGTAAATAGAGTTAAATATATGGGTGAGTGATAGAAAACAGGTATGCTGTGCTTCCTGAGACACTGTGACAGTGACACGTGCTTCTTTAGGCTTGTGTAATTGTACATTGTGCTAAGCGGCTAATTTGCATAATTCACGAGCAACAGCAAAGTCAAAAACTGACTGAGGTTAGTGTGTCAAAATGTAGTTTTTAATCTGAATGTCATTAGCATTTGTCCCTCACTTATACACAGTCACCAGAGCTGAGTGTGGAAAAAATTTGTCACACATTTCTTTTGTAAATATTTTATCATAATTTATTTACTATAATTATTTCTATGATTAAAGCTGAATATTACAGAATGATAGAGTCAAAGCTCAAAGGCCTGGCAGGAACAGGACAAAGAGAGAACTTTAGCAATTTTCTTTCCATGATTATGTTTCAGGCTGATATTAAGGTAAAGGTATCCAAACAAACTCAAACAAACTTCATTATACTAACATCCAAACTCAAAATGTTAGTATAATGACAACACTAGTGGTGAAGTATGTTAGAGTGCTGCAGGAAATGTTTGAGAGCAGCAGGACAGTGGAGAGGTATGTTAGAGCGATACAGATATGTTTAAGAGCGACAGAATAGTAAAGAGGTGTGTTAGAGCGCTGCAGGATATGTTTGAAAGAGGTAGGACAGTGGAGAGTTGTATTAGAGAGGTGTAGGATATGTTTGAGAGCAGCAGGACAGTGGAGAGGTGTGTTAAAACGGTGCAGATATGTATGAGAGCAGCAGGACAGTGGAGAGGTGTGTTAGAGCGATAGAGATATGTTTAAGAGCGACAGAATAGTAAAGAGGTGTGTTAGAACGCTGCAGGATATGTTTGAAAGAGGCAGGACAATGGAGAGTTGTATTAGAGAGATGCAGGATATGTTTGAGAGCGGCAGGGCAGTGGAGAGGTGTGTAAGAACGGTGCAGGATATGTTTGAGAGCGGCAGGACAGTTGAGAGGTGTGTTAGAGCGGTGCAGGATATGTTTGAGAGTGGCAGGGCAGTGGAGAGGTGTGTTAGAGCGGTGCAGGATATGTTTGAGAGAGGTAGGACATTAGAGAGGTGTGTTAGAGCGGTGCAGGATATGTATGAGAGTGGCAGGGCAGTGGAGAGGTGTGTAAGAACGGTGCAGGATATGTTTGAGAGCGGCAGGACAGTTGAGAGGTGTGTTTGAGCGGTACAGGATAGGTTTGAGAGCGGCAGGACAGTGGAAAAGGTGTGTTTGAGGGGTACAGGATAGGTTTGAGAGCGGCAGGACAGTGGAGGGGTGAATTAAAGTGGTGCAGGATATGTTTGAGAGGGGCAGGAAAGTGGAAAGGTGTTTTAGTGCGGTGCCGGATATGTTTTGAGTTCGGCAGGAAAGTGGAAAAGTATGTTAGAGTGATGCAGGATATGTTTTAGAGCGGCAGGACAGTGGAGAGGTGTGTTTGAACGGAGCAGACATGTTTGAGAGGGGCAGGACAGTGGAGAGGTGTATTAGAGCAATGAAGATATGTTTGAGAGCGACAGGACAGTGAAAAGGTGTCTTAAAGCGATGCGGATATGTTTGAAAGAGGCAGGACAGTGGAGAGGTTTGTTAGAGTGGTGCAGGATATTTTTGAGAGTGGAGAGGTGTGTCAGAGTGGTGCAGGATATGTTTCAGAGTGGTGCAGGATATGTTTCAGAGTGGCAGGACAGTGGAAACGTGTGTTAGAGTGGTGCAGAATACGTTTGAGAGCGGTAGGACAGTGGAGAGGTGTGTCAGAGTGGTGCAGGATATGTTTGATAGTGGCAGGACAGTGGAAAGGTGTGTCAGAGTAATGCATTATATGTTTGAGAGCAGCAGGACAGTGGAGAGGTGTGTTAGAGCGATGCGGATATGTTTGAGAGCGACAGGACAGTGGAGAGGTGTGTCAGAGTAATGCATTATATGTTTGAGAGCAGCAGGACAGTGGAGAGGTGTGTTAGAGTGGTGCAGGATATTTTTGAGAGTGGAGAGGTGTGTCAGAGTGGTGCAGGATATGATTCAGAGTGGCAGGACAGTGGAAACGTGTGTTAGAGTGATGCAGAATACGTTTGAGAGCGGTAGGACAGTGGAGAGGTGTGTCAGAGTGGTGCAGGATATGTTTGATAGTGGCAGGACAGTGGAGAGGTGTGTTAGAGAGATGCAGGATATGTTTGAGAGAGCAGGACAGTGGACAGGTGTGTTAGAGAGATGGATATGTTTGAGAGCGACAGGACAGTGGAGAGGTGTGTTAGAGAGATGCAGGATATGTTTGAGAGAGGCAGGACAGTGGACAGGTGTGTTGGAGAGATGCAGGATATGTTTGAGAGAGGCAGGACATTAGAGAGGTGTGTTAGAGCAATGCAGAATACGTTTGAGAGCGGCAGGACAGTGGAGAGGTGTGTTAGAGCAATGCAGAATACGCTTGAGAGCGGCAGGACAGTGAAGAGGTCTGTCGGAGCAATGCATAATACGTTTGAGAGCGGCAGGAGTGTGGAGAGGTGTGTTAGAGCAATACAGTATACGTTTGAGAGCGGCAGGACAGTGGAGAGGTGTTTTAGAGCGATGCGGATATGTATGAGAGTGGAAGGACAGTGGAGAGGTGTGTTAGAGTGGCGCAGGATATATTTGAGAGCGGCAAGACAGCCGAGAGGTATGTTAGAGCAATGCGGATATTTTTGAGAGCAACAGGACAGTGGAGAAGTTTGTTAGAACAGTGCAGATACGTTTTAGAGCGGCAGGACAGCGGAGAGGTGTGTTAGAGAGGTGCGGAATACGTTTGAGAGCGGTAGGACAGTAGAGAGGGGTGTCAGAGTGGTGCAGGATATATTTGAGAGTGGAAGGACAGTGGAGAGGTGTTTAAGAGCGATGCAGATATGTTTGAGAGCAGCAGGAGAGTGGAGAGGTGTGTTAGAGTAGTGCAGGATATTTTTGAGAGTGGAGAGGTGTGTCAGAGTGGTGCAGGATATGATTCAGAGTGGCAGGACAGTGAAGAGGTCTGTCGGAGCAATGCATAATACGTTTGAGAGCGGCAGGACAGTGTGGAGAGGTGTGTTAGAGCAATACAGTATACGTTTGAGAGCAGCAGGACAGTGGAGAGGTGTTTTAGAGCGATGCGGATATGTATGAGAGTGGAAGGACAGTGGAGAGGTGTGTTAGAGTGGCGCAGGATATATTTGAGAGCGGCAAGACAGCCGAGAGGTATGTTAGAGCAATGCGGATATTTTTGAGAGCAACAGGACAGTGGAGAAGTTTGTTAGAACAGTGCAGATACGTGTTTAGAGCGGCAGGACAGCGGAGGTGTGTTAGAGAGGTGCGGAATACGTTTGAGAGCGGTAGGACAGTGGAGAGGGGTGTCAGAGTGGTGCAGGATATATTTGAGAGTGGAAGGACAGTGGAGAGGTGTTTAAGAGCGATGCAGATATGTTTGAGAGCAGCAGGAGAGTGGAGAGGTGTGTTAGAGTAGTGCAGGATATTTTTGAGAGTGGAGAGGTGTGTCAGAGTGGTGCAGGATATGATTCAGAGTGGCAGGACAGTGGAAACGTGTGTTAGAGTGGTGCAGAATACGTTTGAGAGCGGTAGGACAGTGGAGAGGTGTGTCAGAGTGGTGCTGGATATGTTTGATAGTGGCAGGACAGTGGAGAGGTGTGTTAGAGAGATGCAGGATATGTTTGAGAGAGGCAGGACAGTGGACAGGTGTGTTAGAGAGATGCAGATATGTTTGAGAGCGACAGGACAGTGGAGAGGTGTGTTAGAGAGATGCAGGATATGTTTGAGAGAGGCAGGAAAGTGGACAGGTGTGTTATAGAGATGCAGGATATGTTTGAGAGAGGCAGGACATTAGAGAGGTGTGTTAGAGCAATGCAGAATACGTTTGAGAGCGGCAGGACAGTGGAGAGGTGTGTTAGAGAGGGGCAGGATATGTTTGAGAGCGGCAGGACAGTGGAGAGCAGTGTTAGAGAGGTGTATAAAAGCAACAGGACAGTGAAAAGGTGTGTTAGAGAGATGCAGGAAATGTTTGAGAGAGGCAGGACAGTGAAGATGGTGTGTTAGAGAGATGTAGGATATGTTTGAGAGAGACAGGACATTAGAGAGGTGTGTTAGAGCAATGCAGAATACGCTTGAGAGCGGCAGGACAGTGGAGAGGTCTGTCGGAGCAATGCATAATACGTTTGAGAGCGGCAGGACAGTGTGAGAGGTGTGTTAGAGCAATACAGTATACGTTTGAGAGCAGCAGGACAGTGGAGAGGTGTGTTAGAGCGATGCGGATATGTATGAGAGTGGAAGGACAGTGGAGAGGTGTGTTAGAGTGGCGCAGGATATGTTTGAGAGCGCAAGACAGTGGAGAGGTATGTTAGAGCAATGCGGATATTTTTGAGAGCAACAGGACAGTGGAGAAGTTTGTTAGAACAGTGCAGATACGTTTTAGAGCGGCAGGACAGTGGAGAGGTGTGTTAGAGAGGTGCGGAATACGTTTGAGAGCGGTAGGACAGTGGAGAGGGGTGTCAGAGTGGTGCAGGATATATTTGAGAGTGGCAGGACAGTGGAGAGGTGTTTAAGAGCGATGCGGATATGTTTTATAGTGGCAGGACAGTGAAGAGGTGTTAGAGCAATGCACGGATTTGTTTGAGAGCAGCAGGACAGTGGAGAGGTGTGTTAGAGCGATGCAGATATTTTTGAGAGCGGCAGGACAGTGGAGAGGTGTGTTAGAGAGGGGCAGGATATGTTTGAGAGCAGCAGGACAGTGGACAGGTGTGTTAGAGAGGTGTATAAAAGCAACAGGACAGTGACAAAGTGGTTAGCACGCCTACATCAAGAAGGTCCTGGGTTCGATTCCCATACAGGGCAGGGCCTTTCTGCCTCACAGCAAGAAGGTCCTGGGTTCGATTCCCAGCCAGGGCAGGGCCTTTCTGTGTGGAGTTTGCATGTTCTCCCTGTGTCTGCGTAGGTTTCCTCCGGGTACTCCGGTTTCCCCTACCACCAAAACATGTACAATATAGGACTACAGATGGAAATTAGCTGTTAAGCTATAATCTGGTACAAGCATCTCTGCTCCGGCTTAATGTAGACTGTACGCTGTCCTAAAGAAATAAACAAAATCTAATTGAAAAGGTGTGTTAGAGCGATGCAGATATGTTTGAGAGAGGCAGGACAGTGAAGATGTGTATTAGAGAGATGCAGGCTATGTTTGAGAGCTGCAGGACATTAGAGAGGTGTGTTAGAGCAATGCAGAATACGCTTGAGAGCAGCAGGACAGTGGAGAGGTGTGTTAGAGTAATACAGTATACGTTTGAGAGCGGCAGGACAGTGGAGAGGTGTATTAGAGAGATGTGGATATGTTTGAGAGCAGCAGGACAGTGGAAAGGTTTGTTAGAGCGATGCGGCTATCTTTGAGAGCGACAGGATAGTGGAGAGGTGTGTCGGAGCAATGCATAATACGTTTGAGAGCGGCAGGAGTGTGGAGAGGTGTGTTAGAGAGATGTATAAAAGCAAGAGGACAGTGAAAAGGTGTGTTAGAGCGATGCAGATATGTTTGAGAGCGACAGGACAGTGGAGAGGTGTCTTAAAGCGATGCGGATATGTTTGAAAGAGGCAGGACAGTGAAGAGGTGTGTTAGAGCAATGCAGGATATGTTTGAGAGCTGCAGGACAGTGGCGAGGTGTATTAGAGAGATGCAGGATATGTCTAAGAGAGGCAGGACAGTGGACAGGTGTGTTAGAGAGATGCAGGATATGTTTGAGAGAGGCAGGACATTAGAGAGGTGTGTTAGAGCAATGCAGAATACGTTTGAGAGCGGCAGGACAGTGGAGAGGTGTGTTAGAGCGATGCAGATATGTTTGAGAGCAGCAGGACAGTGGAAAGGCTTGTTAGAGTGATGCGGCTATGTTTGAGAGCGACAGGATAGTGGAAAGGTGTGTCAGAGCAATGCATAATATGTTTGAGAGCAGCAGGACAGTGGAGAGGTGTGTTAGAGAGGGGCAGGATATGTTTGAGAGCGGCAGGACAGTGGAGAGCAGTGTTAGAGAGGTGTATAAAAGCAACAGGACAGTGAAAAGGTGTGTTAGAGAGATGCAGGAAATGTTTGAGAGAGGCAGGACAGTGAAGATGGTGTGTTAGAGAGATGTAGGATATGTTTGAGAGAGACAGGACATTAGAGAGGTGTGTTAGAGCAATGCAGAATACGCTTGAGAGCGGCAGGACAGTGGAGAGGTCTGTCGGAGCAATGCATAATACGTTTGAGAGCGGCAGGAGTGTGGAGAGGTGTGTTAGAGCAATACAGTATACGTTTGAGAGCAGCAGGACAGTGGAGAGGTGTTTTAGAGCGATGCGGATATGTATGAGAGTGGAAGGACAGTGGAGAGGTGTGTTAGAGTGGCGCAGGATATATTTGAGAGCGGCAAGACAGCCGAGAGGTATGTTAGAGCAATGCGGATATTTTTGAGAGCAACAGGACAGTGGAGAAGTTTATTAGAACAGTGCAGATACGTTTTAGAGCGGCAGGACAGCGGAGAGGTGTGTTAGAGAGGTGCGGAATACGTTTGAGAGCGGTAGGACAGTGGAGAGGGGTGTCAGAGTGGTGCAGGATATATTTGAGAGTGGCAGGACAGTGGAGAGGTGTTTAAGAGCGATGCGGATATGTTTTATAGTGGCAGGACAGTGAAGAGGTGTGTTAGAGCGATACGGATTTGTTTGAGAGCGGCAGGACAGTGGAGAGGTGTGTTAGAGCGATGCGGATATTTTTGAGAGCGGCAGGACAGTGGAGAGGTGTGTTAGAGAGGGGCAGGATATGTTTGAGAGCAGCAGGACAGTGGACAGGTGTGTTAGAGAGGTGTATAAAAGCAACAGGACAGTGACAAAGTGGTTAGCACGCCTGCCTCACAGCAAGAAGGTCCTGGGATCGATTCCCATACAGGGCAGGGCCTTTCTGCCTCACAGCAAGAAGGTCCTGGGTTCGATTCCCAGCCAGGGCAGGGCCTTTCTGTGTGGAGTTTGCATGTTCTCCTGTGTCTCGTGAGGTTTCCTCCGGGTACTCCGGTTTCCCCTACCACCAAAAACATGTACAATATAGGACTACAGATGGAAATTAGCTGTTAAGCTATAATCTGGTACAAGCATCTCTGCTCCGGCTTAATGTAGACTGTACGCTGTCCTAAAGAAATAAACAAAATCTAATTGAAAAGGTGTGTTAGAGCGATGCAGATATGTTTGAAAGAGGTAGGACAGTGAAGATGTGTATTAGAGAGATGCAGGCTATGTTTGAGAGCTGCAGGACATTAGAGAGGTGTGTTAGAGCAATGCAGAATACGCTTGAGAGCAGCAGGACAGTGGAGAGGTGTGTTAGAGTAATACAGTATACGTTTGAGAGCGGCAGGACAGTGGAGAGGTGTATTAGAGAGATGCAGGATATGTTTGAGAGCGACAGAACAGTGTAGAGGTGTGTTAGAACAATGTGGATATGATTGAGAGCGGAAGGACAGTGGAGAGGTTTGTCAGAGTGGTGCAGGATATGTTTGAGAGCGGCAGGAGATTTTAGAGGTGTGATAGAGTGATGCGGATATGTTTGAGAGCGGTAAGACAGTTGAGAGGTGTGTTAGAGCAATGCAGATATTTTTTGAGAGCAACAGGAGAGTGGAGAGGTTTTTTAGAACAGTGCAGATACGTTTGAGAGCAGCAGGACAGTGGAGAGATGTGTTAGAGAGGTGCGGATATGTATGAGAGAGGAAGGACAGTGAAGAGGTGTGTTAGAGAGATGCAGGATATGTTTGAGAAAGGGTTGACAGTGGAGAGTTGTGTTAGAGAGATGCAGGATATGTTTGAGAGCTGCAGGACAGTGGAGAGGTGTGTTAGAGAGATGCAGGATATGTTTGAGAGCCTCAGGACAGTGGAGAGGTGTGTTAGAGAGATGCATGATATGTTTGAGAGAGGCAGGACAGTGGAGAGGTGTGATAGAGAGATGCAGGATATGTTTGAGAGAGGCAGGACAATGGAGAGGTTTGTTAGACTCAACCAGACTTTTAAACGCCAATGCACTGCACTGGCTCCCTCTTGCTCAGAGAATAGACTTTAAAACAGCACTGCTGGTTTACAAGTCTCTAAATGGTTTAGCACCAGAATATATGTCTGACATGCTAGTTGCTTATAAACCTACTCGGACTCTGAGAACATCTGGGACAGGCCTTCTGCTCGTGCCCAGAGTTAGAACTAAACAGGGTGAAGCAGCATTTAAGTTTCATGCAGCAAAAATCTGGAACAGCCTCAACTTTAACAATGTTCAAGGGGAGGTTAAAAACCTTCCTCTTTAGCTCCGCCTACATTACAACTTAAAGTGTTTTTTAATCTGCACTCTTCTTTTAAAATGTTTTAAAATTTTCTTATGTTTCTTAATCCAAATCTTGTAAATTGTCTTTTATTCTTGTAAAGCACTTTGAGTTACCCAGTGTATGAATTGTGCTATATAAATAAAATTGCCTTGCCTTGCCTTGCCCAGAGTGGCGCAGGAGAAGATGCAAAATACGTTTGAGAGCGACAGGAGGTGTGTTATAGCAATTCGGATATGTTTGAGAGTGGCAGGACAGTGGAAAAGTGTGTTAGAGCGATACAGATTTGTTTGAGAGCAACAGAATAGTAAAGAGGTGTGTTTAAACGGTGCAGGATATGTTTAAAAGAGGCAGGACAGTGGAGAGGTGTGTTAGAGCAATGCAGAATTTGTTTGAGAGCAGCAGGACAGTGGAGAGGTGTTTTAGAGCGATGCGGATATGTTTGAGAGCAGCAGGACAGTGGAGAGGTGTGTTGGAGTGATGCAGGTTACAGATGACCAGGGGCAGTTGGTATCAATGGGCTAGGTGGGGTAAGCCCTCCCTTTCATTTTTGATAAAAATCTAATTATTAGGCCCGAGCCGGTGATGACCGGAGGGCCTATTGTTTTTGCTCGGATTATTTTTAGGCCCGAGCCGGTGATGACCGGGAGGGCCTATTGTTTTTGCTCGGATTTTTTTTTTTTTTTTTTTTTTTTCTTTTCCACATATGATCCTAAATTTGACCCAGTGAACATGAAAGAAAAGTCATTTTTATTGGTCCAATTTTTCAAGCTCGGCGAAAAATTTTTGTTTTTGAAGTCGCCAAAAAAAAAAAATACGAAAAATGACTCAGTGGCGACCCCTACAAAAGTCAAAATACATTGGGCCTATCAAAAGTGAAAGTAACTTTTTTCCAACGTAGAAAAATGAAACTTGGTACATCCATAGGACATCTCATGGCAAACAGAAAAGTCAATGACAGCCACACCCTAAACTCAACAGGAAGTCCGCCATGTGAGGTTAAACGCTGCCACTAAAATCGCACTTGCGCAAAAGATGCAAATCATTGTGTTTTAATCTAAATGGCCCCAAATTTGGTGAGTATCATCTAGACACGTGTGCCAACCAAAGTTGTGACTTTTTTTTTTATATCTTATCCGGTGTGGGTGTGGCAAGCCTGTAACGAGGTGGCCATTTTTGTGAAAATAAAATGTCTCTTAACTCTCAAACGCCTTCTCGGATCGAGTTGGACCCAAAAAGGCGTTTGTGCACATTCATGACCTGAACACAAAGATATGTAAATAAAAGGGTTATCTTTAGAAATGGCTCTCCAGCGCCCCCTACAAACTTATAATGGGACCCAAGAATTTAGTTTGTCATAGAGACATGAAATTTGGTACACACATCTCTTATGTCATGAGCATAAAAGCCAAAGACAACCACCCCCTATCTATAAATGTGTTGCCATAGCAATGTCCCAAATATGTGGAAAAAGTCAATGGGAAGAAAACTTTTTAGTTTGTTGTAGGCGAATGAAACTTGGTACACACATCCACCATGTGCTTATGAACAAAAAAGCCAATGGGGACCACACCCTATCACACACGGGAAGGCGGCCATTTTGAATTGAAAATGTGAACCGACTTAAAATACACCTCTTGTAGCATCCAATCAATATTTAGAAGGCCAGAACTGATAGTTAAATGACTTTTATTGCCGTCCTTGTCATTAACCAACGTAAGAGCTGAGTAAAAACAAATAAACCATGCATTACCATCACATTTCGAACTTTACAGCTCATTACATTAATTTCAATCCGTTAGCTTTGCCAATTTATACATTTTACGATAAACATTTCAAGTAACTCAAATATATTTCTTTACAAACCTTGTTCCTCAATTGACTGAAGCTAAACCTTGTACTTTTAACTGTTTTAACCGTGAATCTTTTCAGACTTTTCTTTCTTCTTTTCGCCCTTTTTGCCAGGTTAATTTCCGTCACCACACTTCCGGTTTCTTTGTCTATCAAAATAAAAGCCTGATACCGTAATAATAAAACATCATAGCGTAGCTGTAATCAAAATAGTGCTAACTACTCTGTTGACCTTTACACTCCCACCAAATTATTTGCTGTTACACACATAAAAAACACAAATAATTTCTTCAAGTTACTTAAACAGAATGCAAAAAAAACCTTATAAACATGTTACAACTGTAACTTCATCATTTCAATACACTTAAGCATTGTAAAATTACCCTTTACAATCTTCAAGTAGCAGAACTAACTTATGTACTGGGCGTTCTACTACAGACATTTTATTCACCCGTTGACCTCTTTTGTTAAGATTTCTGTCTGCAACGCCTATTTTGACTTTTCTGACAAGTCCATCTGTATCTTTTACAGTGTCCAAGATTCGTCCAAGTTTCCACTGTGATCGCGGTTGTATTTCATCTTTGTCCATTACTATGTCGCCTATTTGCATGTTTCTTTTAGGCTTGTGCCATCTTTCTGACCATTATGTTCTGCAAGTACTCCTTTTTCCATCTGCTCCAAAATTGTTCGAGCAAGTACTGTACTTGACGCCATCGTTTTTGTGCATATAGGTCCTCCTTAACGAACTGTCCTGGGGGTGGCAGAGGAATTGAGGTTTTCATTGTGACAAGATGATTTGGAGTTAGCGGCTCCAAACTGTTTGGATCGTTGAGACTGTCTGTTGTAAGGGGGCGGTTGTTTACTATAGCAGCCGCTTCATACAAGAAGGTTCTGAGTGAAGAGTCGGTGAGTCGACCTGGTGTGAGAGCCAGTGTTGCATTAAGAACGTTTCTCACAGTCCGTATCTGTCGTTCCCATACCCCACCTGCGTGGCTAGCATGAGGTGTGTTTAGAACAAAATCACATTGATTTTCTGCAAGGAAAGTTGTCAGTTTGTCAATGACAATTTCACCTTTTGCTGCACTCAGTTCGTTTTTGGCACCAACAAAGTTAGTACCTTGATCACATTTTATTTGTCTGACAGAGCCTCTTAAAGCAATGAAGCATCTGAGTCCATTTATAAAAGTGTCCGTCGATAGGTCTTCTAACATTTCTACATGAATTGCACGTGAATAAAAGCACGTGAAAAGGAGGCCATACCTTTTATGTTCTTTTCTTGCCTGTTTGGTCAGGAACGGTCCAAAACGCCCATACCACAGTATGTGAAAGGCGGAGAGTGTTCAATTC